>SJYV01025233.1:1901287-1995826 GCA_006410875.1 Neotragus pygmaeus
AAAAAAAAAAAAAAAAAAAAAAAACTACAGAAACTCAAAAGGAATAAGATAAAATAACAAAATGACAACAAATAAGAAACTCAAAAGGGTCAAACACACCACCACTGGACGGTACAATGAGCTCCTAGGCCAGCCAGATATGACTTAAATCAAATCCCCTATGAATATGCAGTGGAGGTAAGGAATAGATTCCAGGGATCAGAACTTGTAAACAGTACACCTCAAGAGTCATGGACGAGGTCCGTAATATTGTACAGGAAGCAGCGAACAAAACCATCCCAAAGAAAAAGGAGAGCAAGAAAGCTAAATGGTTGTCTGAGGAGGCCCTGCAAATAGCTAAAGAAAGAAGAGTAGGGAAAAGCAAGGGAGAAAGGGAAAGATACATCTAACTAAATGCAGATTTCCAAAGAACAGCACGGAGAGACAAGAAGGCTTTCTTCAATGAACAGTGTATAAAACTAGAAGAAAAAAACAGGAGGGAAAAGACTAGAGATCTCTTCAGGAAAACTGGAAATATCAAGGGAACACTTTGCCCAAAGAGGGGCACAATAAAGGACAGAAATGGCAGAGACCTAGTAGATACTGATGAGATCAAGAAAAGATGGAAATAATACATGGAAGAATGGTACAAAAAAGATCTAAATGAACTGGATTATTATGATGATGTGATCAGCCACCCAGAGCCAGACATTCTGGAGAGCAAAGTCAAGTGAGCCTTAGGAACCACTGCTGTTAATAAAACTAGTGGATGTGATGGAATTCGAGTAGAACTATTCAAAACCACAAAGGATGATGCCATCAAAGTGTCACATTCAACATGTCAGCAAATCTGGAAGACCCAGCAGTGGCCACAGGACTGGAAAAGGTCAATCCTCATCCCAATTCCCAAGAAGAGTCATACTTAAGAATGTATTAACCGTAGGACAGTTGCACTCATTTCCCATGCTAGTAAGGTCATGCCTANCAAATCTGGAAGACCCAGCAGTGGCCACAGGACTGGAAAAGGTCAATCCTCATCCCAATTCCCAAGAAGAGTCATACTTAAGAATGTATTAACCGTAGGACAGTTGCACTCATTTCCCATGCTAGTAAGGTCATGCCTAAAATCTTGCATGCTAGGCTTCAGCATTATGAGAACCAAGAACATCCAGATGTCCAAGCTGGGTGTAGAAAAGGAAAAAGAACCAGAGGTCAAATAGCCAACATTCACTGATCATAAAGAAAGCTAGGGAATTCCAGAAAAACATCTACTTCTGTTTCATCAACTATGCCAAAGCCTTCGACTGTGTGGGTCATAATAAACCATGGAAAGCTCTGAAAGAGATGGGAAGACCAGACCATCTTACCTGTCTCCTGAGAAACCAGTATGTGGGTCATGAAACAACAGATAGAACCCCATATGGAACAACTGACTGGTTCAAAATTAAGAAAGGAATATGACAGGATGCTGTCACCTTGTTTGTTTAATTTATATTCTGAGCACATCATGAGAAATGCTTGACTGGATGAGTTACAAGCTGGAATCAAGATAGACGGGAGAAACATTAACAACCTCAGATATCTGGATGATATCACTCTAATGACAGAAAGATAAGAGGAATTAAAGAGTTTTTTGATGAGGGTGAAGGAGGAGAGTAAAAGAGCCAGCTTAAAACTAAACATTAAAGAAATTAACATTTTGGCATCTGGTCCCATTATTGCATGGCAAATAGAGGGGGGATATGTGGCAGTAGTGACAGATTTCCTCTTCTTGGGCTCTAAAGTCACTGCAAATGGTGACTGCAGCCATGAAATCAGAAGACATTTGCTTCTTGACAGGAAATCTATGACAAAAATGTGTTGAAAAGCAGAGACATTATTCTGCCGACAAAGGTCCGTATAGTCAAGGCTATGGTCTTTCCAGTGGTCACGTACTTGTGAGAGCTGGATGCTAAAGAAGGCAGGGCGCTGAAGAATTGATACCTTCAAACTGTGCTGCTGGAGAAGACTCCTGAGAGTCCCTTGAGCAACAAGGAGATCAAACCAGTCAATCTTAAGTGGAATCAACCCTGAACATTTGTTGGAAGGAATGATGCTGAAGCTCCAGTATTTTGGTCACCTGATGAAAACAGCCAACTCGTTGGAAAAGCCCCTGATGCTGGGAAAGATTGAGGGCAGGAGAAGAGGGTGTCAGAGGATGAGATGGCTGGATGGCACCACCGATGCAATGGACATGAACTTGGGCAAATTTTGGGAAATAGTGAGAGACAGAGAGGCCTGGTGTGGTACAGTCCATGAGGTCACAAAGAGTTGGACACGACTGGGAACTGAATAACAATAACAACATGAGTTCCTAATTATTAATATTAGTAGTGTCACAACTTAGCCCTGTCTTACAGGGCTTGTAGTTCTTTCCATCCAATGTTTCTACCCATTCAAATTCTCTTGTCTGAAACATTACAGCTGCTATAGGCATCACATAAAAAGTTGCTGCAATCATTAGCTTTTCAGTTTAATAACTACCTAAGCATTTTTTAATTTAATCATTCTGAACTCTTCTCTTAAATTTCTAGTCTCTCTTGCCTCTGGATCTTGGTTTGCTCATCTGTTGATGGCCCAGACTCAGACCATCCTGACTGTTATGAGTTGAATTGTATCTCTTCTCCCGACCCAAGTTATGATGGAGTCTTATCTCCCAGTACCTGAGACTATGACCTTATTTGGAAATAGTCTTAATAGAGGTTCCCTTGTAGCTCAGCTGGTAAAGAATCCACCTGCAATTCGGGAGACCTGGGTTTGATCCCTCAGTTGGGAAGATCCCCCGGAGAACAGAAAGGCTACCTACTCCAGTATTCTGGCCTAGAGAATTCCATGGACTATATAGTCCATGGGATCAAAAAAGTCAGACACGACTGAGCGACTTTCACTTTCACTTTACTAGAGGTAATTAAGTCAAAATGACTGGTGTTCACTATGCCTGGTAGCCCTATGAAAGGGGAAATCTGGACACAGACAGAAAGACAATGATGTGAAGAGACACAGGGAGAAGATGGCCATCGATAAGCCAAAGAGAAAGGCCTGGTACAGACTGTTCCTCACAGTCCTTAGAAGGACTCAATCCTAATGACACCTTGATTTCAGAGTTCTAGCTTCTAGAACTGTGAGGTGACAAATTTCTATTGTTTAAGCCACCCAATTTGTGGTACTTTATTACGGCAGTCCAACAAACTAATACACTGATCCTTATCTGATAGCACCTGGTGTGTGTGCTTAGTTGCTCAGTTGTGTCCAACTTTTGCAAATGGTACAGCATGCCAGGCTCCTCTGTCCATGAGGATTCTCCAGGCAAGAATACTGGAGTGGGTTGCCATGCCCTCTTCCAGGGAATCTTCCCTACCCAGGGATCGGAGCCAGGTCTCCTGCACTGCAGGTGGATTCTTTACCAACTGAGCCACCAGGGAAGCCGAAGAATACTGGAGTGGGTAGCCTATCCCTTCTCGAGGGGTCTACACCTTGGGATGCAGCTCTGATCACTGTTCCTCAGCTCCAGGCACAGAAACCAAATAAAGGATATCCCATCCCACACAACCCAGCAGCAAAACAGTCTTTCTTATGCTCTCTATCAGGAGAAGTAAACTGGATAGCCACACTTTGGGCTTCAAGAGCATTTTTGTTTTATGTCTCTGTATGAGTAATAATTATTAATCTCTTTCAAAACACGTAATTTATTATCACATTTACTAGTCAATATTGTTAAAGGTATTGTTCACTGTATCACCCATAATCCTACATGGAATCCTGTGTGAGAAACTTCTGAAATTCAGTGTTTCATAATTTGGCAATATCTATGAAAATTAGAAATGTAATGATAATCTATGCCCAATAATTCCACATTGCCCTTAAAGTGGATACAAGCTTGGAGTGTTTGAAGATCAGGAAAAAGGTCAGTCTTAATCTTTCACCTTAATGAACAATCAAGACTGGAGTAGAGTAAGAAATATTCCCTAAAAAATCAACTATTTTCTGTTTGATCTTCTTGGATCGTTGGAATCTGGGGCATTTAGACTAAGAGTTTCAGTTCAACATATATCTTGCCCATGCCATGTAGGTGTGACTCTTCACTTTGTGGATCCTCAGATATGAGAGTAAGACTACTTTCTGATACTGTTATGAAACGGGTCAGAGAGTCAAGAAATCCATTGGGTGTATCTTATAAAGTAGCTCTATAGTGTAGCCTAGACAGCACTCAAACTGTTCATATAGCAAGAATAGGCTGCTTATAAATTATTAATATGAAAGCTCAGAAGCCTTATACACCCAGAAGAAACAAACACTTTGCACCTGCTTCTGTAATTCTTACATAAGTGAAGGAAGAGCTGAAATTTAGACTGCTTTGTGGTTTCTTTGGCTTCTATCTGCCCCAAAGAAAACAAATACACACACAGCTGTTATAGCACTTGCTTTCTGCTCCAGAAGAGGATAAATATGGAATAGAAATCTTGAGTGCCTGCAGACGTTGCCTAATAACTAAAAAGAGACAAACACAGCAGGTCTCTCCTGGCTCTAGTAAGGAGGCAGTAATTCACTATAGAAGGGACTCTGCACCTGCTGTGATGGCTGCTTTATGCTCTTTTGTGCACCAGAGGCTGTCCACGCATAACCATGTAAGTTTAAAGTGGAGGAAGTAACATCACTTCTGTGGGTCTGGAGGTAGAGAGCTGTATGAGGATCCCAAACAAAAAAAGGTAAGTGACCAGTCCTACTGAGATGAAAGCAGTTTCCCAAGCTTGGTCCCATTAAGCCAAGGGTGCCAAGGCCAAGTGTGACTCCAATTGAGAGGTAGTGACCAGAGATTAAATCAGTGCAGTTTTAAATATATATATATTTTTATTTTTTACATTTCATAAACCAAAGATTTGTTAATTCCAGATCATGTTCAGTTTAAACATTTTCAAAGAGTCATGCAGTTGCAATACAATAAGGTAGTTGGCTAGGGTTGGTGATGTTAATAAATTTAACACTTGTTTTTAACTGTTATTTCCTGTTGTAGTTATCAATGGTATTGGCCAAGGATGTTTTTGTTTTTTGTGTGTTTTTTTTAAATGCCGTTGACTACAGAGAGACAGAATAGCCTTCAAAGTTTCCTTTGGAAAGCTTTTACTTTTTACTATAAATAATCTGGCAGTGATTTTTAATAAGAATAATTTGGCAAAATATGAAGATATCAATCACAAGTGCTATGAAACATTTCAGAAAAACTCATCCATTCATTCATCCAACCAGCTTTGATTGATTGCCGAGGTGACCTTGAAACTGACACTTGAAGGATGAGTAAAGCTTATCTGAAGCAAGGTAGGTGTGATGACCATTATAGATAAGCAAATGGCATAGGTTCTGATATATGAAGGGGGCTTGGAGGTAAAGTTATTCCAGTTAATGAAAGGAAGTACACTTTTAAACTCTGGTAGAATAGAGGACAAATAAGGAACAGTCTCTGCCCAATGGGAGCTTACATTCCAGAAGGGGGAACTAGACACATGAACTAATAAAAGTAATAGAATATGATCAATTTTATGATAAGAAGGTGAACTATGGTTTAAAAAGGCCCAAAGATAACTCTACCAGGCTTTCTATAATGCTTGAGCTGAGTCATGAAATATGATCACATACTCCCCAAATCCCCATTTGTCATTTCAGAGAATAACAAATGCTCCAGACAGAGGAAGCTGAAATATGAAGGCAGAAGTTAAAATAGCTTGATACATTCAGACTGCTGAAGCTCACTCCATTTAGAATAAGGGTTCATTCATATATTCATTTATTAAACAAATTTCTGAGAACAGTGAACAAGATGTGTTCAGTCTATGTATGCATGAAACCTGCTTTATAGTGATGGAGGCAGATTTTTAAAGTAAAATAGGTAGCCAGTGGGAGTTTGATGTATGATGCAGGGAATCCAAAGCCAGTGCTCTGTGACAACCTAGAGGAATGGGAAGGGGAGAGAGATGGGAAGGGGGTTCAAGAAGGAGGGGACATATGTATACTAATGCGGATTCAAGTTGATGGATGGCAAAAACCATCACAATATTGTAAAGTAATTATCCTCTAATTTAAAAAATAAAATATAAAAATGAAGGGGTATAAAGCATGCCCCCCAAAATAAATCACTGTGTAAGTAAATATAAAATCACAAATTTTAATTGTTTATAAAGGAAAAAACTGAGAGCTAAGGTAGGTACAGAGAAAGGGACACAAGGAGGAACAGAAATATTCTTTAAAGTCTCGGAAGTGCTCTTGCAAGAGGTGACTTTTAAATGACACCTAAAGAATGAACAAAAACTAATCTTAAGCAAAATAAGTGTGATGACCATTCTAAGTAAGTAAATGACATGTGGAGAGAAGGGTGGGAGGTAAGGTTAATTTAATAGTTAAAGGAAGGAAGTATATGCCATCACTTTACTAAGGTATTTAATCTCAGTCTTGTAGGCAATACAGGGCAATGTTGAAAGAGACAAATATGGTCATATTTGCATTCTGTCTTGGCAGGGTAGAGAGGTATTAGCCACAAAGTAACCAGTTAGGAAATTGATGCAGTGGTCCAGTCAACGGAGAAAGGAATGATAGAAGTGATGCTAAGGAAGGAAAATAGTAGGTGTATAAAACAAGCCCACATTTACACAAAAACCTGTGAGATTCTGAAAATTTAGGGCAAAGGGAAGATCAAAAAACGAGAGGAAAACTCAGTGGATGTTATTTTTCACGGGACTTCTTTAGGGCCTCCTTTGTGACTCCAGTGATTCTTTTTCCTTGGTTTTGAGTTTGCCTACTTAGCATGCCATGTTTACCAGAGGTCTACATAACTTTCTAAATATTTCAGAGTTATAGTTTTAATTATGCCTAGGGCTATATATTTTTATAAATTTAAATTTTTAATTTTCTGTTACTTGTAATTTATTTTTATACTTTTTGAAAGGAAATTTTGAGCTTTATTATCTTATGGTCAGAAAAGACCTATTTTATTTCTCCTTTCTGTGGCATTCTTTGTGTCATAAACTATAGTAATAAATGGCTCTTGATTGTAAGAACCCCAATCAGTTCAACTCTTCTTTGTTTAATCAGTCACAAAAGCCAGTCTTTGACTATCTAGGACTTATATCTGACTTCAGTTAACAGAATCTTATATGCTCATTAAGAAGTTGGTTCACTCCTGAAGCAACTAAATTCAAAAGATATAATATCAGGTAACATTGTGTTTGCCTTCGAAGTGTCTATAAATTTCAGCAGGTGTCTTTTGGATACTCAAACTAGCTAGAGATGCTATTTTATCACAGAATCAAAGAGAATAGAGAATTGTAACATGACTGTATTCATGCAATGATGTTCTACCATTAAACTACATTAGTCAAACGTCTTTCAGCATGGTATAGCTGAGCTTCTGTTCACATGGGGAAAGGGGGAATAGGGTCAGCTGGTCATAGGGTGAGATGCACAGGGCATCAGTGACTTAATGGATCACCAAGTCCTACTAGAAATATCCTCCCTTAGGCCTGTGCATGTGTTGTACACTTCCAAATATATTCCAAATTATTCAATATTAGTAATACTTTTTGTGAAAGTTGCTCAGTTTTGTCCAACTCTTTGTGACCCCATGGACTATATAGTCCATGAAATGCTACAGGCCAGAATACTGAAGTGGGCAGTCTTTCCCTTCTCTAGGGGATCTTCCCAACCCAAGAATTAAACCAAGGTCTTGTGCATTATGGGCAGATTCTATACCAGCTGAGCCACTAGGGAAGCCATTTGATTTGTACTGATTTTAAAGATGATAAAGCAACATTATCCTACAGCCTCTGAAGTCTCTTTTTTAATTAATAAACTGTATGATAGCTCCCCACTGATTTTCCTTCAGTCTGGGTGGCTTATTGGAGTAGACTCTACATTTTAGATATTGTTCTTGGAAAATTTATGATTTATCAGTGAAAATCCTAATAAGTAATAATAATGAGAAATTTGATTGTATCTCTTGCTTAAGTTTTCCAAAAGAAAGCCGATTATAGCAATTTAATTATCTTTCTCCTACCCTAATATCTATAAAGGTATGTGTTCCTTCTTGGTGTTTCCATTGTAGCTTCTGCATCTAAAAAGTGTATTTTAAAACACTGTGTACTTGCCTGTTATAAAACTACAAATATATAATTTATTTTAAATGTCATCAAATAAATATACATAATATGTAATAAACATTAAAATATAAACCTTTCTTTTCTATTTCCATGTAACTTTCTGTTTATTAGGAAATATCCATCTGCTGGAAATGGCAAATAGAAATGGAAAAAAAGAGTAGTTGATATTCAACTACTGACTACCAAAATGGCATTTTTGAGACATTTTTTACGACAAGATTCTTAGAAGCCAAGCACTGTGGAAAGAGAAAATAAATCTCTAATTTTTTTCTACTCTTTTGAAATACCAAGAAGCAGGACAGGCTGACCTGAATATCAAGTTCCCATGGGTAGAGAGAATCAGAAGACATATATCCTTTCCATATAGGAAAGTGAACAAATTCTACTTCTTCCAGCATAAAAGACTATGGAAAGAAAAATTTAAAGAGACATGGAGGAGGTTCAGTTCCTTAGGCATTCTCCCCACAAAGCCCCCGTCCTCCACTTTCCCACCAACTCCAGGGGATTTTCTTCCTACTTTCTATTTGCAACTCTTGAAAGAGATGATCTCATAGGGTACTATCTTGTATCAAAACAAAAATAAAAAGCACACTACACACACAAAACCAGAAAACAATGGAAAGCGTTGGCTTGTTTATAAGACTTGAGCTCGCCCTGCAAATGCTCCATCATCTCCTTTAGTATATGAAAAAGATTCAGAAATTTGAATGCAAAAGGAGGAGGCATAAGGAAAGCAATCAAGCCATTAGACTTGTATGGTGTTGCTGCAACAGTGTTCAGAGCACTTATCAAAAGGATCCTAATCTTAGGAAGCTGGGTACAGTGGGCTGAAACTGAGAGGGTTATGCAGGGCTAGACAGGAGCCACATTGGAGCTTAGTGAGCCAGGGGGGAGCACTGGGGCCTAACCAGCTAAGAGAAACAAAAGCACAGGAAAACCTGAGTGAGAGATGCAATAAGTCCCAACAGCTGTGTCATAGAGGACCTAGAAATAAATGCAGGACTTATTCATGGGCTGTGCATCTTATTTGTGGATCTTAGATTCTCTTTCTCCAGCCTTTGTGAGACTTGAAACCCATCCCTAACATTCTCAGATGCTATCCTAAGAGAAAGCCAGAGGGATGGAAAGCAAGCTGAAAGACTGAGCATTAGAATCCTCAAGGATAAGGAATTATTTCTGAGAAACTATTCAATCCCCAAGAGTCTGTGATACCATTACTTACTGAATTTAAGATTATTTTGGCCCTCCTGGATGAAGGACTAGAGGAATAGATCCATTTTAGAAATTAAAGAAATTACTTTTTTGTAATTTGAAAAATAAAGTGTTCAATCATCAACTCTACTACACAAATCATTTTCTAAACACATTTATCCTCCCTTTTAGATAGTGAGTATATTGTGTAAAGACCTGAGGTTTCTGTTTGTTTGCTTGTTTTTTTTTTTAATCTTCAGTGCAGTGTTCAAGCACTTATCAAAAGGATCCTAATCCTAGGAAGCTGAGTACAGTAGGCTCAGCTTTCAAAAATGGCACCTTTCAAAAATGGTAATGGGTGTGAATATAGAGAAAAAATAATCTAACTATCCTTTGATTTATAGGATATATAAGCATACACTTCATAATCCTTTCTTTTCCATTTTTCTACCAAGAAATCAGATTGATTATATTCTCTGCTTGTGTTAAGTGAGTGAATCAGTGAATGAATGAGTATCTAGTGAAGAAAGGCCTGGGAGATCATTTTAAAAGTACACATTTTGCTGGTTAGGATCTGAGGTAGAAAAGTGCAATGAAGACAGACATCCTGTTGAGAAGTAAAGTTCTGGGTGAAGAGATGAATACTTTGAATCTTCCAATATAGAAAATTAAGCCTCACAAGGATTACTGCATTGAATTATATTTGACCTTTAATCTCAAATGCCATTAAAAGCAACATAAGCAAAAAAAGAATGTTGGAATCTTCACTTCATGTGCTGTCTGACTCACTATTTATACTTTTCATTTGAACTTCAATAAAGCTCTCTTTGTTCTCTTACATGAGTAATGGGTTCAAGGTTTTTATTAGTCTTCTTGCTGCCGCAGGGTGCAGTAGCTGAACTTCTTCAACCTGTATGAGTACAGATTCATTTTTCAATTGAGGATGTTATCTCTAGAAAGAATATATTTCTC
Source organism: Neotragus pygmaeus (assembly GCA_006410875.1). Lineage (NCBI taxonomy): Eukaryota > Metazoa > Chordata > Mammalia > Artiodactyla > Bovidae > Neotragus > Neotragus pygmaeus. Next base: position 1,911,613 of record SJYV01025233.1, read on the forward strand.
CAACACAATTCAAGAACCAAGTCATGATAACAAGTCTTCCCAATGGTCTAAGAACAGAAGTCTGGCTCCTGGCAGCTGAAGAACATGCTGATGCCAATACGGCAAACGCATCTTTCACTGTAAGTAAAAAATGGCACCTTTCAAAAATGGTAATGGTTGTGAATATAGAGAAAAAATAATCTAAGTATCCTTTGATTTATAGGATATATAAACATACACTTTATACTCCTTTCTTTTCCATTTTTCTACCAAGAAATCAGATTGATTATATTCTTTGCAACCAAAGATGGAGAAGTTCTATACAGTCAGAAGAAACAAGACCAGGAGCTGACTATGGAACAGACCATGAACTCCTTATTGCCAAATTCACACTTAAATTGAAGAAAGTAGGGAAAACCACTAGACCATTCGTGTATGACCTAAATCAAATCCCTTACGATTGATTATACAGTGGAAGTGACAAATAGATTCAAGGGATTAGATGTGATAGAGTGCTTGAAGAACTATTTATGGAAGTTCATGACATTGTACAGGAGGCAGGAATCAGACCATCCCCAAGGAAAAGAAATGCAAAAAGGCAAAATAATTGTCTGAAGAGGCCTTACAAATACCTGTGAATAGAAGAGAAACTAAAAGAAAGATATATCCATTCGAATGCAGAGTTCCAAAGAATAGCAAGGAGAGAAAAGAAAGACTTCCTCAACAATCAACACAAAGAAATAGAAGAAAGCAATAGAATGGGAAAGTCTAGAGATCTCTTCAAGAAAATCAGAGATACCAAGAGAACATTTCATGCAAAGATGGGCACAATAAAGGACAGAAATGGTATGTACCTAACAGAAGCAGAAGATAATAAGAAGAGGTGGCAAGAATACACAGAAGAACTATACAAAAAAGATCTTAATGACCCAGATAATCACGATGGTATGATCACCAACCAAGAGCCAGACATCCTGGAACGGGAAGTCAAGTGAGCCTTAGGAAGCATCACCACAAACAAAGTTATTGGTGGTGATGGAATTCCAGCTGAGCTATTCCAATCCTAAAAGATGATATTGTGAAGGTGCTGCATTCAATACGCCAGCAAATTTGGAAAACTCAGCAGTGGCCATAGGACTGGAAAAGGTCAGTCTTCATTCCAATCTCAAAGAAAGGCAATGCCAAAGAATGCTCAAACTACCACACAATGGCACTCATCTCACACACTAGAAAAGTAATGCTCAAAATTCTCCAAGCCAGACTTCGACATCATGTGAGCCACAAACTTCCAGATGTTCAAGCTGGATTTAGAAAAGGCAGAAGAACCAGAGATAAAATTGCCAACATCCATTGGATCATCGAAAAAGCAAGAGAGTTCCAGAAAATCATCTACTTCTGCTTTATTGACTATGCCAAAGACTTTGACTGTGTAAACCACAACAAACCGTGGAAAATTCTTCAAGAGATGGGAATACCAGACCACCTGACCTGTCTCCTGAGAAATTTGTATGCAGGTTAGGAAATAACAATTAGAACTGGACATGGAACAACAGACTGGTTCCAAATAGGGAAAGGAGTATGTCAAAGCTCTATATCGTCAGCCTGCCTATTTAACTTATATGTAGGGTACATCATGAGAAATGCTGGGCTGGATAAAGCACAAACTGGAATCAAGATTGCCAGGAGAAATATCAACANATAGGGAAAGGAGTATGTCAAAGCTCTATATCGTCAGCCTGCCTATTTAACTTATATGTAGGGTACATCATGAGAAATGCTGGGCTGGATAAAGCACAAACTGGAATCAAGATTGCCAGGAGAAATATCAACAACCTCAGATACACAGATGACACCACCTTTATGGCAGAAAGTGAAGAGGAACTAAAGAGCCTCTTGATGAAAGTGAAAGAGGAGAGTGAAAAAGTTGGCTTAAAACTCAACATTCAGGAAACTAAGATCATGGCATCTGGTTTCACGGCATACGGTCCCATCACTTCATGGCAAATAGATGGGGAAACAGTGGTAACAGTGACAGACTTTATTTTGTGGGACTCCAAAATCACTGCAGATAGTGACTGCAGCCATGAAATTTAAAGATGCTTGCCCCTTGGAAGAAAAGTTATGACCAACCTAGACAGCTTATTAAAAAGCAGAGACATTGCTTTGCCACCAAATGTCTGTCTAGTTAAAGCTATGGTTTTTCTGGTAGTCATATATGGATGTGAGAGTTGGACTATAAAGAAAACTGAGCACCAAAGAAATGATGCTTTTGAAATGTGGTGTTGGAGAAGACTCTTGAGAGTCCTTTGGACTGCAAGGAGATCCAACCAATCCATCCTAAAGGAGATCAGTCCTGGGTGTTCATTGGAAGGACTGATGTTGAAGCTGAAACTCCAAAACTTTGGCCACCTGATGAGCTGACTCATTTGAAAAGATCCTGATGCTGGGAAAGATTGAAGCCAGGAGGAGAAGGTAACAACAGAGGATGAGATGGTTGGACGCCATCACTGACTCAATGGACATGAGTTTGAGTAAACTCCAGGAGTTGGCAATGGACAAGGAGGCCTGGCATGCTACAGTCTATGGGGTTGCAAAGAGTCGGACATGACTGAGAGACTGAACTGAATGAACCAAGAAAAATAGTATGCCTGAATGCTATGATACAACTTCTCTCTTTATTCCACCCCCCAAAAAGAAAGCAAAGACTGAGTCCCAAACATTCAATGGTACCCTACTTGAGAACAGGTACCCTTTGGTGAGACAAATGAAATGATTAAAATTCTCTTCTTCCTCGTGATATATCTAGATTTTTCAATTGCCATTGTAAAGTGAGTAACTCAGGAGAGTCTAGTGAGGATAAACTGGGGGTTAAAGGTAGGGAAACAGGGAGTTTTGAAGCTAAATTTATACCAAAGCTTACATTTACAGTTTCAAATCATTGAACTGACATTTCTTTACATCACTGATACACACCAGCACAACACACCCTTTTGCAAGGTAGTTAAGATCACATGCCTGACTGTCAGAGAGAACCAAATACTAATATGGCTGTGTAACTCTCCTGGGAAAATTACCTAATGGTAGTTTCCTTATCTGTAACAGGGGATAGTAAAACCCCCTTCCCAGGGTTATTGCAAAGATTAAATGAAATAATGGTTATAAAACACTTAGCACAGTGTTGGGCATATAGTAACTACTCACAAAACTTCCCTGGTGGCTCAGAGGTTAAAGTGTCTGCCTGCAATGCAGGAGGCCTGGGTTCGATCCCTGGGTTGGGAAGATCCCCTGGAGAAGGAAATATATAATGACATGACAGTGTTCTCCTAGCTACACGGGTGTTCATGGTGATCTCAACTTCATAACTTTGGAGCTGCAATAATAGCAATAGTTGCTACTATTTTGGTCACTCAGTTGTGTCTGACCATTTGCGACCCCGTGGACTGTAGCCCGCTAGGCTCCTCTCTTCATGAGATCCTTCAGGCAAGAATACTGGAGTGGGTTGCCATGCCTTCCTCTAGGGGATCTTCCTGACCCAGGGACTGAACCCGTGTCTCCTGCATCTCCTGCACTGCAGTCAGATTTGTTACCATTAGCATCACCTGGGAAGCCCCATAACACAATTTATTTATACATGATATTGTTGAGTATTTGGATTCTTTTATCTTTCAGGATGTCATAAATAGTACTGTTACATATTTTAAAAATAATTTGAAAAAATTTATTTGGGTATATATTTCATATGTTGAACTGTCCTTGCATTCCTGTAATGAATTCCACTTGGTCCTCATGTACAGTCCTTTTGATATGCTACTGAATTTGCTTTGTTCGCATTTATTGAGAATTGTTTATTTATGTTTATAAAATATATTGGCCTGTAATTTTCTTTTCTTATACTATCTTTGTTAGACTTAGTTTCCTGTGATTTTGTCTTTAATCCATTGTTTAAGAGTGTATTATTTAATTTCTACAATGTGTGAATTTTCAAGTTTTACTTCTGTTGATTTCATCCTGTAGCAGTGACAGAATATAATTTGAATCATATTTGTCTTTTTAAATTTATTGAGATTAACCTGAAAAATGTGCCAGGTACATTTAAGGAGAATGCAGATGCTGTTATAGTTAAGTAGAGTGTTCTGTATGTTTGTCAGATCTCACTGATTTACTGTGGTAAGTTCTCTATGTCCTTTATGTTCTACCTATTATTGAGAGTGGAGTATTGAAATCTCCTCCTGTTAAGTAGAGCTGTCTGTTTTCCCCTTCAATTCTGTTAGATTTTGCTTCATAAATTTTGCAAGTCTGTAATTAAGTATGTAAATGTTTATAATTATAACATATTCTTGATGTAATGAAGCTTTTATCAACATATACTGTTCTTTGTTTCTTTTAACTTATTTTTGATTTAAAGTCTATTTTTTCCGATATTAGTATAGCCACACTTGCTGTCTTTTGATTACTGTTTGCATGGACTATCTTTTTCCATTCTTTCACATTCAATCTGTTTGTATTTTTGAGGAAAGTGAGTCTTTTATAGATGGCGTATAGTTTGGATCATGCGGTTTTATCCTTTCTGCCAGTCTCTGTCTTCTGACTAGAGTATTGAATATATTTACATTTAAAGTAGTTGCTGATAAGTAGAGGCTTACTTCTGTCACTTTGCTATTTGTTTTCTATATTCCTTACAGCTCTTTTGTTCCTCATTTCCTGCATTAGTATCTTTTTTTATGTTAACTTGATTTTTTGTAGTGGAACATTTAAATTTATTTCTCATTTCCTTTTGTATATTCAATGGCTATTTTCTTTGTGGTGACCAGGGTGATTGTGTTTAACATCCTAAGATTATAACACTTTAATTTGAATTTATACCAACTTAACTTTTAGAGAGGATTCAACCTATTTTAGAAGGAAAGAGGAAAATCAGCTCAATTTAATCTTCACAGCTCTGTCACTATCTATTCCAGTAGCCAACATCACAAATTTACTGTTCATATTGTGTGCTCTAAGACCTAAATTAATAATTCTTCTAAAAAATGCATTAGTCTTTGAAATCATGGATATAACAACATGTAGATTTACAAACTAAAATTACAATAATACTAACTTTTAGACAATAATTTAAAATGTATTAGTCTCTTAAATCATGTGTAATAGACAGTGGAGTTACAAATCATTATATGATAATATTACCTTTTATAGCTGCCATGTATTTAACTATTGAGATTTTTATTTCTTCAGATGGCTTCAATTTATTGTCTGATTTTCTTTCATTTTACCGTTCCTTTGTGCATTTAACAGGGAAGTTCCAATGGTAATGACGTCTCTCAATTTTTATTTATCTAGAAGTGTTTTAATTTCTCCCTCACTGTGAAGGACAGTCTTGCTGTACATAGGATTCTCAGTCGACAGTTCATTTTTTCCTTTGAGCATTTTGAATATATTGGTTCCTGGCCCTCAAAGTTTCTTATGAGAAAAATCTGATGATCTTATTGAGTATCCCTTGTATGTGATGAATTGCTTGTTGCTGCTTTCAAGATCCTCTGTTAATCTTTGATTTTCAAAAATTTTATTATAATGTGTCTTGGTGTGAATCTCTTTGAGTTCATCTTACTTGGAGTTTGTTGAACTTCTTAGATATTTGTATTCATGTCTTTCATCAAATTTGGAAAGCTTTCTGACATTATTTCTTCAAATATCCTCTCTGCCCACTTTCTCTTCTCTTTCTGGGACTCTCACACTGAATAAGTGGTCTGTTTGGTAGTGTCAGTTAGGCTATGCTCAATTTTTCTTTCATCTTTTTAATTTCTATTCCTCTCTTTTAGTAATTTCCATTGTTCTATATTCAAGTTTGATGATGTTTCTGCCTGCTCAAGTATGCATTTGAGCCCTTCTAGTGAATTTTTCATTTCAGTTGTACTTTTCAGCTCTGGGATTTCTTTTTGGTTTCTTTTTATATTTTCTATCTCTTTACCGTTATTTTCAATGTGTTTACATATCATTTTCTTGAGCATCTTTATTAATTTCTTCACCCTGTATTTCTTCCAACAGGTATTTTAAAGGAACATTTATTTATCTTTAATAGGCAATACTTTTTTGCTGCTTTGTTTGTCTTACAACATTTTTTGTTGAAAACTTGATGTTTGAATTTAGTAATGTGAAAACTCTGAAAATCAGATTCTCTCCTTTCCCCAGGGTTTGTTGTTTTTCTTTCTTTCTTTCCTGTTTTATGTTTTCTTTCTTTCTGTTCCAAGGATCAGCCTGAGGTGGAAACTTAAAATCTCCTCAGGTTTTTTCTAAGCCTTTACCGTTCTCATTTTCCTCTGTATGTGCAGTTGCTTTTGAATGCCTTCAGCTTTAATGTCTGTTTCCCAAAAGGGGGGGAAAAAAGAGAAAAACAAAGTAAGGAGAGAGGGCTCTGGCCATTTAGGTCCCTTAGAAATCACTTCAGCCTGAGGGGAAGAGCTTGAAAATGGGGGAAATGCAACAGTTGCCACCCTCCTTTTTGCACCTCTATGATCACAATCAGTGATCAACAATTACAGCACTATTTCGGATGTTTGGAGAGTAGGGGCTTTTTACCTACTTGCTTCCACAAGCTGTGTCTAGCTGCTGCAACAGTGTGTGTATAATTGCCTGCTGTGAGGCTGAGGCTAGCCGATGAGTAGTTACTACCATGCTAAGAGCTGAAGTTGACTGGTTAACCTCAATTTACTGTCCATGCCTTCCCCTGAAAGTTGCAAGCCTTCAATATACTCCAGAGTTTTAAATTAATTACACAAGACTAATTCTGCCAGCAAAATTGTTGTCACAGTAGAAAGACAGTTTTCTGGTGCTTTCTACTCCTCCAACTCCCCAGAATTCTCTCCACTTCTGTTTATTTCTTTCCTCCACACTTCAGACTGGTTATTTTCTTCTGATCTATTTTTCAGCTAATTCTCTCAAACCAGGTTAAATATCCAATTAAACTCATCTAGCGATTGTTTAAGTTCACTTGTTGTATTTTTTAGTTCTATAAATTCCATTTGATTCTCACAGTTTCAGGGGCAGAATTCCTAGCCTATTAAAATATAATTACTTTGATTATATTAATTATTGCTATTTAAAATCTGTATCTGCTACCTCCAATATTTAAGGACACCTTGTTTCTGCTGTGTATTTTTTCTCTTGATCTTATTTCCTAATATAGCTTTTTTTTTACTCAAATGCTGGCCATTTTATATGAAAACAAAAGTGACTCTGGATGTTATATTGCTCCAGAGAGTATTCAACCTATTTTAGAAGGCAAGAAAGGAAAAGCAGCTCAATTTAATCCAGGACTGAACTCAATCTTGGTAAGCTTCAGTCTTCACCTAAGTTTCTTGCATTCTTAGGTTGTAGATTTCTATATTTCCTAACAGAGAGCCTGAAGAGTTTCCTGAGGATTCTCCTCCTTGATATGCCATGAACTTCAACTTTGGTCTTCCTGATCCTTTTGGGTTGGCAAAATTGCTAATCTGCTTTTTATTCTCATTATGTTATACTGAGCCTTTTGTCTTATGCAGCTAGTTAGCAACATCCTGATGGGGAAATGGTATTAATGTTGGTCTTATTTGTCTCAGCCTTACTTCTCTACGAAATCTCAACAACTCCAAACTCTAATTTGTCTCTCTTCATGCTCATACAATTGCATAAAACTCTGCTGGATTATCTGCTTCTTAGCAGGTACTTTTTCTTTTCTTAAAAAGTCTGTTGTTCTATTCCAAAATGTGGCAGAAAGTGGCAATCAACCCAACAATTAAGGAAGCTTGGAGAAAGTTTGGTTTACTTCAAAAAGTATTCTTCTCTGGAACACGATTTTCAAGTGTTGGTTGCCTTGGAAGCTCTTAGATGTTCGGAGTAAGGAAGATATAAGTATTTCAGATTTTCGAGTTGCTCTTGAAAAGAGCGTTTTTGGTCTGCTATTAGTTACTACATAATAGAAAAGGAGGGAAATATTGAACTTTTGTTGAGTATTACTATTGACAGGCACATAGTAAGGATCTGCCAGGAGTAGATCCTTACTATGCTACATTTTTTTCAGCAGTACCTTGAGATGCTGACTCAGATATTAGACTCAAAGGGGTTACATAACTTGTTCAAAGTTTTTAAGAGGCAGAATCAAGAAATACAGTTCCAATGTTTTTAAATCTTTTTTCATGATACCAAACTCAACATGAAACATAATAGACAATCTGGTAATAGTTAATAGTAAAGTCCTACCTTATGCCATTTGGTTATCTATAATTGGATATCTGAAGTTCCATATAATAATTTTAATAAGGAAACTGAGATAGCCAACAGTAATGAAAATTAAAGAGATCACTAAATCTTACTCTTCAGATTCAGGCAAATAATTCAGACTTCTGGCTTGAAGAAGAATATGCTCAAAAGAAAAATTGTAGTAAGAGGAAAAAAATAAAAAGATGAGTAGAAAGGGGGAGCTATTTAAAATCATGCATGTTGGAGAGAAGTGGTTCCTGTGTATTAAATGCAGAACTGGACGTCATGTTTAAGAAAAGCAAAGGTATAATTTGCATAGAAGAGGTGAAAAGTAACTTAAGTGTTGAAGTAATAGGTTCATGATCAGCAAAGTGTTGAAATAATACATTGTTTTAGACTTAAAAAAAAAAAACCAGGTTTCTAAATTCCATTATGTAAATTCTTCCTTCTTATCTGTAGTGATGAAAAGCAAGAAAAGAATGGCAGAAAAATGTTACTGGAGGTAATAATCACTGCAACTGGTATACATACACATTAACTCACAGCACCCTTTCGAGGCAGACAAGAACAAAAATGTGAAATTTGTTACCAGTATTTACTGTTGAGCAAAATCTAAAGTAAGGCAGATATAGATGTGTTCAACATAATAGATAAAAACTTTTAAAGGAGGTAAAATATATACATACCTAACCAAACAAATAAAGGACAGAAACAGTATGGACTTAACAGAAGCAGAAGATGTTAAGAAGAGGTGGCAAGAATATACAGAAGAATATTTTCAAAAGATCTTAATGACCCAGGTAACCATGATGGTGTGATCATTCACCTAGAGCCAGACATCCTGGAGTGCAAAGTCAAGTGGGCCTTAGGAAACATCACCACAAACAAAGTTAGTGGAAGTGATGGAACTCCAGCTGAGCTATTTCAAATCCTAAAAGATGATGCTGTGAAAGTGCTGCACTCAATATGCCAACAAATTTGGAAAACTCAGCAGTGGCCACAGGCCTGGAAAAGGTCAGTTTTCATTCCAATCCCAAAGAAAAGCAATGCCAAAGAATGTTAAGACTACTGCACAATTGCACTCATCTCACATGCTAGCAAAGTAATGCTCAAAATTCTCCAAGCCAGGCTTCAAAAGTATGTGAACCAAGAACTTCTAGATTTTCAAGCTGGATTTAGAAAAGGCCAAGATCAAATTGCCAACATCCACTGGATTATACAAAAAGCAAGAGAATTCCAGAAAAGCATCTATTTCTGCTTCATTGACTACGCTAAAGCTTTTGACTGTGTGGATAACAAGAAACTGTGGAAAATTCTTCAAGAGATGGGAATACCAGACCACCTGACCTGNGCAGAACACATCCCAGAACTCATCGCCAGCCGACAGCGGAACGTAGCAAGGACTTATGCAAGGGCGACTGCGGCACACAGGCCGGACTTCGATGCAGGGCGAACCCGGCACACATCCTGAACCTCAGTGAAGGGCAACCACTGCACACATCCTGGACTTTAAGGCAAGGCGCCCCTGGAACACATTACAGATGTCGGCAGATGTTCACTGCAGCACACATCCAGGATTTCAGCCCGAACCTCAGTGATGGGCGACTGTGGAACACAGCCCTGAAATCTGTGAAGGGCGACTGTGGCACAGTGCTCGGAACACATCACTAGGCAACCACGAACACAGCCCAGACCGCGGCACAGGGCGACCGAAGAACACAGCCCAAACCTCAGTGAACGGCGACCGCGGCACACAGCCCAAAAATCTGTGCAGGGCCACCGTGGCACAAAGCTTGGAACTCGTCGCTAGGCAACCGCGGAACGCAGCCCGGACATCCGAACTGGGTGACCATGGAACACAGACCGGACCTCTGCACGGGGCGAGCATGGCACACAGCCCGGAAATATGTGCAGGGTGACGAGGTTACAGAGCTCGGTACTTGTCACTAGCCTACCATGGAACACAGCCTGGACCTCGGCGCAGGGCGACCATGGCAAACAGGACGGAACTCGTCTACAGCCGACGGCGAAACACAGCCCGGACTCGGCACAGGGCGACCGCGGCACACAGGCCGGACCTCAGTGAAGGGCGACCGTGTCACACAGCCCAANGACCTCGGCGCAGGGCGACCATGGCAAACAGGACGGAACTCGTCTACAGCCGACGGCGAAACACAGCCCGGACTCGGCACAGGGCGACCGCGGCACACAGGCCGGACCTCAGTGAAGGGCGACCGTGTCACACAGCCCAAAATCTGTGCAGGGCCACTGTGACACAGAGCTTGGAACTCATTGCTAGCCAACCACGCAACACAGCCCGGAACTCCAAACATGGCGACCGCAGCACACAAGCCAGACCTCTCCGCAGGGTGAGCGCGGCACACAGCCCAGACCTCGGCGCAGGGTGACCGTGGCACACAGCCTGGAACTTGTTGCCAGCTGACCGAAGAACACAGCCCCGACCTTAGCGCAGGGCTACTGTGGCACACAGCCCAAACCTCATTGAAGGGCGACCGCAGAACACAGCCCGGAATGCATCACTAGGCGACCGCGGAACATATCCCGGACTTTGGCAGAGGTTGAAGGTGACACACAGGCCTGACCTCAGTGCAGGGCAACAACGAAACAAAGGCCGGGACTCAGTACAGGGCCACTGTGGCACACAGGCTGGACCTCGGTGCAGGGCAACTGCAGAACACAGGCCGGATATCGGCTCAGAGGGACCNACACAGCCCCGACCTTAGCGCAGGGCTACCGTGGCACACAGCCCGAACCTCAGTGAAGGGTGACCGCAGAACACAGCCCGGAATTCATCACTAGGCGACCACGGAACATATCCCGGACCTTGGCAGAGGTTGAAGGTGACACACAAGCCTGACCTCAGTGCAGGGCGACAATGAAACAAAGGCCGGACCTCAGTACAGGGCCACTGTGACACACAGGCCGGACCACAGTGCAGGGCAACTGCAGAACACAGGCCAGATATCGGCTCAGAGGGACCACGGCTTACAGCCCGAAACTCAGCGCAGGGGACCGTGACACACAGCCCGGACTTCTTGAGAAGGCTACTGCGGCACACAACCTGAACCTTGACAAAGAGGAACTGCGGCACAGAGCCGGGAACAGGTCGCAAGCCGAGGGCGAAACACGGGCCAGACCTTGGCACAGGGCGACCTCGGCACGCAGCCCAGACCTGGGGAGATGGGGACCTCGGGACACAGCCCGGACCATGGAACAGGTTGACCACGGCACACAGCCTGGACCTCTGCAGAAGTCTACCTCGGCACACAGCGCGGACCTTGGAACAGGGCGACCTAGGAACACAGCCCAGACCTCGGCACAGAGGGAACGAGGCACAGAGCCCAGAACTCATTGCATGCTGAGGGCGGAACACAGCCTGGACTCGGTGCAGGGCGACCATGGCACACAGCCCGAACCACAGTGAAGAGCGACTGAGGCACACAGCAGGAACCTCGGCGCAGGGCGACCCTGGCACACAGCACGGACATCGGGGCACCCAGACCGGACATCGCCGCAGGGCGACCGTGGCACACAGCCCAAACTGTGTGAAGGCGACTGCGGCACACAGCCCAAAAATCTGTGCAGATCCACCAAGGCACAGAGCTTGTAACTCGTCACTAGCCAACTGTGGAACACAGCCCGGACCTCCGCACTGGGCGAAAGTGGCACACAGGCCAGACCTGTGGGCGGGACAAGCGCGGCACACAGCCAGGAAATCTGTGCAGGGCCACTGGGGTACAGAGCTCGGAAATTGTCGCTAGCCGACTGCAGAACACAGCCCGGATCTTGGCGCTGTGCATCCATGTCAAACAGGACAGAACTCGTCTCCAGCCAACGGCGGAACACAGCCTGGACCTCGGCACAGGGCGACCGCGGCACACAGGCCAGACCCCGGCGCAGGTTGATCGCCGCACACAGCATGGACCTCAGATCAGGGTGACCTCGGGACACAGACTGAACTTCCGTGAAGGGCGACCACGGCACACAGGTCCGATCTCTGCGCGGGGCAAACGCGGGACACAGCCCAGACCTCGGTGCAGGGTGACCGTGGCACACAACCCAAACTTCAGTGAAGGGCGACTGTGGCACAAGCCCGGAATTCATCGCCACCAACCGAGGAACACAGCCCGGACCGTAGCGCAGGGCTACCGTGGCACACAGCCCGAACCTCAGTGAAGGGCGACCGCAGCACACAGCCCAGAAATCTGTGCAGGGCGACCATGGCACAGAGCTCAGAACTCATTGCTAGCCAAGCTCGGAACACAGCACGGACCGCGGGACAGGGCCACTGCAGCACACAGGCAGGACCTTGGGGTAGGGCAACCGCAGAAACAGCCCAGACCTCGGCACAGAGAGAATATGACACAGAGCCCGGAACTTGTCGCTAGTCGATGGCGAAACACAGCCAGGACCTCGGTGCAGGGCAACCACAAAAAACAGGCTTGACCTTGTTACAGGGTGACCACGGCACACAGCCCGTACCTCGGCGAAGGGCGACCGAGGCACACAGCAAGGAACTCATCGCTAGCCAACTGTGGAACACAACCGGACCTCAATGCAGGGTGAAGGTGGAACACAGGCCGGACCTCAGCACAGGGCGACAGGAGCACACAGGCCGGACCTCGATGCAGTGCGACTATGGCACACAGGCCGGACCTCGGGGAAGGGCGACCACGGAACACAGGCCGGATTCCAGCTCAGGCCGACCGGGGCAAGAGTCCGGACCTCAGCTCAGGGTGACCAGGGCACCCAGCCCGAACCTCAGTGAGGAGCAACCGAGGCACACAGCATGGCCCTCAGCACAGGGCGAACCTGGCACACATCACGGACCTCAGGAGATGGCGACTGCAGCACACAGCCTGGACACCAGCTCAGGGTGACTGCAAAACACAGCCCGGACCTCGGAGCAAAGCGAACGCAGCACACAGTCCGAAACTTGGTGCAGGTTGCCCGCGGCACACAGCCCGAACCTCAGTGAACGGGGACAGTGGAACACAGCCCGGAAATCTGTGCAGGGTGACCGTGGCACAGAGCTCAGAACTCATCACTAACCAANGAACGCAGCACACAGTCCGAAACTTGGTGCAGGTTGCCCGCGGCACACAGCCCGAACCTCAGTGAACGGGGACAGTGGAACACAGCCCGGAAATCTGTGCAGGGTGACCGTGGCACAGAGCTCAGAACTCATCACTAACCAAGCGCGGAACACAGCACGGACCTCGGGACAGGCAACCGCAGCAAACAGGTGGAACCTCGGGGCAGGGTGACCACAGAACACAGCCCCAAATCAGTGAAGGGCGACCGCAGAATACAAGCCCAAACTTGTCGCCAGCTGACCGACGAACACAGCCTGGACGTCAGCACAGGGTGACCGCAGAACACAGCCCCAAAATCTGTACAGGGAGCCCGTGGCACAGAGCCCGTAACTCGTCACTAGCCGACCACGGACACAGCCCGGACCTCATCACAGTGCGACCACGGCACACAGCCCGCACCTTGGTGAAGGGAGACCATGGCACACTGCCTGAAACACAGTGGAGGGTGACCGCGACACACANCTGCAGCCATGAAATTAAAAGACGCTTGCTCCTTGGAAGAAAAGCTATGACAAATCTAGACAGCATATTGAAAAGCAGAGACATTACCAACAAACGTCCATCTAGTCAAAACTGGTTTTTCCAGTAGTCATGTATGGATGTGAGAGTTGAACCATAAAGAAAGCTGAGCACCGAAGAATTGCTGCTTTTGCACTGTGGTGTTGGAGAAGACTCTTGAGAGTCCTTTGGACTGCAAGGAGGTCAAACCAGTCAATCTTAAAGAAAATCAATCCTAAATATTCATTGGAGGGACTGATGCTGAAGCTGAGGCTCCAATAATTTAGTTACCTGATGAGAAGAATTGACTCACTGGAAAAGACCCTGATGCTGGGGAAGACTGAAGGCAGAAGGAGAAGAGGATGGCAGAGGACGAGATGATTGGATGGGATCACCAACTTGATAGCCATGAGTGTGAGCAAACTCCGGGAGTTGGTGATGGACAGGGAAGCCATCGTGTTGCAGTCCATGGGGTTGCAAAGAGTCAGACATGACTGAGTGATTGAACTGAACTGCTGCTGCTGCTGCTGCTAAGTCACTTCAGTTGTGTGCGACTCTTCACGACCCCATGGACTGAAGCCTACCAGGCTCCTCTGTCCATGGGATTTTCCAGGCAAGAGTACTGGAGTGGTTGCCATCACCTTCTCCGCTTAACTGAACTGGAATGAACCAAATGAATGGAACAGACAACAGAAGGTGCAATCAGGTTGNGACCCCATGGACTGAAGCCTACCAGGCTCCTCTGTCCATGGGATTTTCCAGGCAAGAGTACTGGAGTGGTTGCCATCACCTTCTCCGCTTAACTGAACTGGAATGAACCAAATGAATGGAACAGACAACAGAAGGTGCAATCAGGTTGGTTGTTGATCTATGAACTAATTCTACGGGAATAGTGGAGAAATTGAGGCTGAGAAGTGAAGACCTGTTTAAAAAATTAGAGAGTTATAGGATTCAGGAGAGGAAAGTAGGTGGAGAAAGGGTTGTGCTTGGTTCCAGATTTAAGAGAACAGCAAGCCCAAGAAGTTTATCCAAAGTGGCACACCCACTGGATATGCTATAAATAAGCACTAAAGTCAGCTGAAGAGCCTTATGTTTTAAATTGGCCGGTTTTACCCAGGCCTGAAGCATTTTGTACCTGTCTATAAGATTCTACTCCATCTTTCCTTGGCTTAGAAACAGAGCTCTAAGGGCCCAATATTTGGGAGTCTGCAGAGGCAGCAAGCCAGCCTGGGCCCTCAGCACAGCTCAGATGTGTTATTTAGGGCCAAGAATCCAGTGAGCATGCAGGTTCTCTATCAGATTGTGATTATAAAAACAAATAAATAAATAAATCCACCAGGCTTGAGCCCTTCTAGACAGGACTGAAGGGTCAGCAATGGTTTCCCTGGCAGTGCAGTGTGCTGCTGCTTGCCTAGAGCCATGTCCAGTTTTAAGCTTCCTAGTCACAGGCATTTCCCCAGGGTTTTTCTAAAATAAGAAGACAGCAAGAATTTAGTGTCCTATTTTTCCTTGAAGTCCAAAGTAACCTTAACCTGGTCATCTGAGAAAGGAAATTAACAAAGCAGAGGAAGGGAATTAACATTATTTAAATGATGACTGTGATAAGGCTATTCTGCTTTTGTTTTCTTCTTGTCTAATCCTCCCTATGGCCATTTGTGGTTCATCTGAATCTGCATGCTGAGTAAGACTTGATTTCCTTAGGACAGAGAAGGTATGGTACCTGTTCATTCATGTTTCCTCTGAGGGCATTTGGCACATCTTCCTGACTATTGATTGTTATTATGTTTATAAATATAATGTGACTACACTAAATATTATAGCTACATACTCACATGTAATGTTGCCTATTCATTTGCTCCAGTGTTACTTAAACTTCATTTGCAATTTGACAAGCACTTTATTCAACTACTAAGTGGCTCAGACGGTAAAGCATCTGTCTGCAATGCTGGAGACCCGGCTTCAATCCCTGGGTCGGGAAGATCCCCTAGAGAGGAAATGGCAATCCACTCCAGCACTCCTGCCTGCAAAATCCCATGGATGGAGGAGCCTGATAGCCTACAGTCCATGGGGTCGCAAAGAGTCCGACATGACTGAGTGACTTCACTCACTTATGCAACTACTTAGTGACAGGATTGACACTAGTTAGATAAAATAGGCAGAACTGAGTGGTTACCTGGATAAGCTAGAGGTGGTGTCAAAGCGAGAGGAATTTGAGGTAACTGCTAGGTTTCCTACCAGGGAAAGAGGAGGAGCATGGGAAGATAAGGCTGAGTTCAGTTTTGGACATGTTGAGTTTAAGGTTCCCTAATGAAGTGCATGGGCTTCCCTGGTAAAGAATCCACCTGTCAATTCAGGAGATGCAGTTTCCATCCCCTGACTGGGGAGATCCTCTAGAGAAGGAAATGGCAACCCACTCCAGTATTCTTGCCTAGGAAATCCCATGGACAGAGGAGTCTGGTGGGCTATAGTTCATGGGGGTAGCAAAGAGTCAGACAGGACTTAGTGACTAAAAAACAACAAAATAAAGTGCAAGTTCATCAAGAAAATAGCTATTCTTTTTTTTTTCAGGGTTTACTATACAGTAAGCACTATGTCAAATAACTTGCATGCATTCTCATGAATATTTGTGGTTTGTCTTATTTGGAAAGATGAGTAAACCGAGGTGTGGAGAGATAAGTAGCTGGCCCAGTTTGCCCAAGGTGACAGTGAGCAGGTGGCAAAGCTTAAGAATTAGGTTTTAGTCTCACTGACAAACCAGTGGTAATCGACCCATGAAAGTATGAGATCTTCTACCCGTTTATTGGAAATGACAGAGAGGATGAGGAACAGAACTCTGGATAATATGAATATTTAAGGAGTAAGTCCAGGAAAAAGAACCCTCTACAAAAGCCAAGAAGTGGTCAGAGAAACAGAGAACCAGGAGAAATCTCGAAAAGAGAGTGCTCAATACTGTCAGTTACCGAAAGGCATTTAGCAAGTGAAAGTCTGAGAGTGCATTTGTCAACGTGCAGGTCCCCAGTGTCTTTAGTGGCACATGCAAAATCAGTGTCCAGTGATCTGAAGAATATATGGCTCCAGTGGAACTGCATTAGGTCCCGTGTGAATAGGTTGGGCCTCCCAAACTGTAACAAAATGAACCTATTACCAGCTCACTACTTGGAAATGTGTTTTCAGTCCTACTTTCTTTGATTATTGCAAAACTCCCAAATAATCCAATAGGGCTATTGGATGGAGGTGGGATGGGTAAAAAGCGTTCACCCATGCATAGGAAAAATGTTTCTAAAATGCCACTTATGATAAGAACAAGAAGTGGGAGGGCAAAGGAAAGTTTTTTCCAAGTCTGGCATAAAAAGTCATCTCAGAAACACTAAACTATGGGAATGCTGCAGAATCTATCTTGCATTTTACTCTTTCCCCCTGTTTTTGTTGTTGTTGTGAATGAATACATATACTAGAATGTCAACCACGAGAAGGAAAGCATTTCCACCCCTACAGCATGTTATTTGCATGAGGGTGGTATTGTCTTGTTTACATGTCATGGAACCTGTGACCTGTCACACGTGATTATCATGTCAGCTTATGAATATGTCAGAGACTGCAACTCCTGGCTTCCACCTCAGAGGGGAAACTGCCTAGAGTCGGGGCGGGGGGAGCATTCTGCTAGCCAGATGAGGCAGAGTTCTGCCAGCCCCCAGTGCCAGGGAACCCCTGGGCAATAATCAATACCAAACCTAACTATGAATAGGACCACCCAAGGGCACATGGCTGGGAACCAAACCTCCTTCCTACCTTGGTCTGATCTCTTGGCAAGTTTCCTTACTAGTCCCAGATTTCCTCCCACTTACTTGGGGAGGAATCTAGAAACAGGAGTTATTTTTAAAAGGTTAGGGCAGGAGGAAGGGTTGGAAAGCCACTCTCAGATACTGGAGTAGTTATGAGGAAGAGGGTTCCGGTTAATTACACAATCCAGAGCTTCACATTTTAATAATCACTGATGGATGGATGGAAGTCAAGACAAAAGCCAAAGAAAGATCTACACATGTTTGGAGACTTTGAATTAGAAATGCTCTCTTCTAACTCTTCCCCAAAGGAAATCACATGAGGAAAACAAAGTAGTGATTAGGTAACTACACAGGCCACAGCCTTCTCTGAGGCCTTCTAAGTTCCCAGGCAAAGCCTGCCGCCTACTTGGGAGATGAGCATGTGCTCAGAGCCACAGCTTCTCCTCTTCTGACATCTTTCTGCCAGATGGTTGTTCTCGCATTCTAGAGGTGCTTGGCCCTCCTGGTTCCTGCAACCTGAGCCCAGAGAACTCTGATCCACCAGTTTTCCCCTCCCTCTACCCCTCTGATGAGCAGGACCTGGAGCCTAGAGGAAAGGAGAGGCCAGGTGCAGAGACCCCTGTGCTCAAAAGGAGCACTCTCACCTGCCTCTGGATGCTCGAGGTACCATGTCCCCACTGACTCCAACGCTGACTCTGAGAGTTCCAGGTCAGCCATCTCCCACCTGGCCAGCTGGCAGCAGGAATGGACACCTTTCACCATTTACCGGGTGAATGAGCTCCTTGCTCATGAATTTCCCTGTAGAGTTATCCCGATTGCTTTTCATTACAATCCAGAATCTCAATACATTACAAATGTTTTGTGTAAACATAATAAGGGTGTGGATCCAACCCACTGGTAATTGTTAATAGAAAAAAAAAAGCAAAAAACCCCACAAGGACCTAAACAAACAAAGATCAGTTCTGCAGGATCTGTGCCAGGAGGATTTGCTTTCTTGGGGACCTTCCTGGAGGGTCCTCCCAACTCACCCTGCTGCCCTAGATCCCTGCGGTGAGAACTCTGAGACTTGGTCTCTGCTGTTGAGGCCTATGGATACCCTGGAAGGAGCTGCCTTCTGGAGCAGTGAGGGGTCCTGGGGATCTTTTCCATAGGATTTCAAAAAAGCATGACTGACTGCAAGAGGTGGGGGTGGGAGTGGGGTGCCGCCTGCCTTCAAACCTGGTCCCAACCTGGCATCTCCCTTCCCTTGGACATCCAGGGAGTCTGCCTCTTAATTCCAACTTCTTCTGGGCTTCAAGGACACTCTGTCTACCTTCTGCCCCTCAAGTAGCCCTCAATACCAACCCAATTCCTGGAGCGGGCCTCCCAGGCTTCAGGACTTAAGCGCAGAGCAAAGAGCCCCGCTGCAGCAGCCGGACAATCCCGGCACAGTCTGCTGGTATTTGGGCTCTCGGTCCAGAAGACATTTTGGGGAAATATTGCGCATAGAAGTGTACATACACATTTGCATAAATTACATATTTGGTCGACAAATGTTAAGCAAATGTGTCTGGTGTTTCGTTGAAATTGTTAGCATCTTGGTATTGGCAAGATCGGTTGATATTATCCCAAGTGGATGATATTAGAGAGCACCTGGTTTCCCTGGAAAACACGGCGGAACAGTACTGGAGACGTTCAGTTACGTTTCCAACTGTTCATCTCTTCCCAGTCGCTCGGTTACCAAGCAGGCAGACGGCACACTCTGGACAAGGCGACTTTCTCCGAAGCTCAATCTCCTCTCAAATGACGCAGATCAGTGGGTCTTTGGGGGAAGTGGCAAGTCCTGTGGAATGTTAGAAGCCTCTGGTTCCTTATCCAGACCTTTGTCACAAAGCGCAGTTCGGTCGGTATCAAGAACGAGAAGAAATAGTAAAATAGAACCGTGTAATGAGGATGGGGGAGGAGGGAAAGGCTAGGGCCTGCTCCGTTTCTGGGAAGATTCAGGCTGACTCGGGTGCGGGGACAAACCCAGCGGCTCCTCGCAGTGCATGGAAAGGAGAAACAGCCCCTCGGCCCTTTCACCCAAGCGCGTGCAGCTGGACGCCGGGTGAAAAGCTCTCTCTGAGATAAAGCCGAGTCCGTCCCAGCCGGTGCCACTGACACACGCGGCGCTCGGCTTCGGCGCGCGCAGGCAGTGGTTTTGGAAATCTTCGCGTAAGGCACTCGCCTCCAACGCTCCCACTCCTGCGGGCCCACCCGGGAGCTCGTCCGTCTCCCACCAGCCTCCCGCTAGCCCTGCCGCGCAGCTCGCCCCGGCCCAGACGCGGACAGCTGTTTAGACTTGGAGCCGCGACCACTGGGGAGACGGAGCGACGGGCTCGGCGCAAAGCGCGACGCTGGCGGGGCTCTGGGGCTCCGGGTCGGGGGTGCGAGCTGGCGCTGTCTCTTATACACATCTAGATGTGTATAAGAGACAGGGGTAGCAAATNTTCACTTTCATGCATTGGAGAAGGAAATGGCAACCCACTCCAATGTTCTTGCCTAGAGAATCCCAAGGACAGGGGAGCCTGGTGGGCTGCCATCTATGGGAGTCGGACATGACTGAAGTGACTTAGCAGCAGGGTGTCTACCCAAGTGAGAAACCATAATCTCCTTTGGAGAGATGGGGAACATTTCAATGATCCCTTTTCTTCTCAGAGCTATATAGAAACACGTCCTCCCTAGAGTTTCTATTCAACTCAAGTAAAACAGACTGTATTTACACTTGTGATGTTAGATTATTAATTTTGCAGATTTTCCAGTTACAAAGTGGACCCATCTTAGCAAAGAGGAGCCAAGCACTGTCCAAAGTGAAGGCTTCCCACTGATCTCCTGCAAGCCACACCACAAGTCTGTTTCCCCCCTTTTTATTCACTCCACTTTCCTCTCTGTTGAAGGATTTCTTTCTCCTTTTACTGATATTCCCCTGTCTCTTATACACATCTGGTAGCAGGGCGAAGGGGTGGAAAGAGGAGGGGGGAGTGGGTGGACTAATGATGAAAAACTCTTCTCCATCCCGGCTCCTTAATTAAATGCATGGAAAGAACCGAGGCGAGCACATCTGGTTTCAATCTGCAGCCCTTTGATGGCATCAAATGTTCTTTTCCTAGATCAGGGCTGGAAGTTCTGGGCTAACTATGGCCGTTTGGAGCCCAGAAAGCATTTACACACACCCGGACCCTTCTTTCTCTCCAGCCCAGCCTCTGGACTATAGCAGGAAAAGTTTAGTTATCAAGCGAGTGGGGGAATATGTGTGTGTGTGTGTTTAAAGAACATAAAACGCCACAAATAAGCACTTAATATTTTACTTACTCGTCATATAGTAACTCATTTCTAATGAGACTATTAAAGCTGTTACTAAATTCCAACAGGTCATGAAAAAATCGCTCAGCACCTCTCTGTCCTCTGTCAAGTTAGGGCTCAGCAGTCGGACGACAAAGCCTTATCCGTAGATTTAGACGCGGGTTGGTCCACCCCTCTCAGTCCTTCCTCCCCTCCCCCACCCCGCGGCAGCCGGTCTGGACCCTGAGCCTCCGCCCGCAGCTGTTCTAGGAGTGCCCTGCTTCCTCCGCATCTGGGCAGCGCGACCCTCTCCGCTTAGCGTCGTAGCCTGGGGAAGCAACCTTGGCCGCACCAAAGAGGTTATGAAATTGGCCAGGGTTGGGGGAAAGGGAGCAATTACGACAAACTCCTAGAGTCCTTTCTTGCAGCTAAATAAATATGTAAATTTCCTACTGCCTGGCCCTCGGATTCCCAGCCGCGCGGAGAGACTCGAATCGATTCAGAGCCTTCTAGATCTTCCCCAGCCTGCCTTTAGTCCACGCAAGAAGCTTGGAAGAGCCTTCCGTTATGATCGCTCTGGTCATTTTTATCACATTATTTAACAGACTGTCTGCAGAACCGAATGTAGCCTTAATCTTGCTCTCTCCCTTGCTCTTAGGCGCTCCTTCCACTCCCACCACCCTCAAATTGTTAGAACAGCAGGAAATGTTGTTAAAAAAAAAAGGCAGAGAGAGAAGAAAATTTGATTGAGACAGTTGTGGATTTTTTCCAACAAATTTCCCCGCAGCTGTTATCAAAACATGCAAATGAGATTTTCCAACAGGATCTGAAATCTGGAGGAGTTAATGCCGAAGCAAAATAATCAGCCCGTTTGAAGTCAATGTGGGTTTCAGTTTGTCTTTTCTCCCCGTGATACTATTGCATGGGAATGATAATTAGACCTTTACTTTAAAAATCCAAAGGGGCTCTCTTCCTTTCTTTTCCCTCCCTCTTCTCCCCCCACCTCCCTCTCTCCCTCTCTTGCTCCCTCCCTCTCTCTTTCTCTCTTGCTCAGAAGTTGGCAAAGGGGGGTTTCTTAATCAGACTGTTTTCTGGTCCGAGGGAAAGGAGGAAGAAGGAGATTGTGATGGAGAAAGGGGGTCTGTAAACCGTCAGGCACCGCACAAAGGCTTTGCCACGTAATTACAGGCTCCTATTAAGTCGAGATCTGCCCTCCCAGGGGTCTCCAATTTTCTTGTATTCCCTACAAAGCCTCCTCTGCATGCCAGTTTGTGCCTTTTGAAGTGCCAGAGAGCTTCTTGATCCAACTGAGAAGGAAAAGGGAGCTCAGCGAGAAGAGGGGGAGAGAGCGAAGGGAACGGGGGAAACCCACTACCACCCTCCTTCGGACTCTTGGAGCCCCCCGCTTTTTTCCCCCCTCCTTACGAAAAGTAAAGTGAGACTCCTGCTCTCCAATACATCTGCAAGACATCACCCTCTCCTCCTGAAACTTTAGTCACTCCTGAGAATCCACAGGAGTGCAGAGAGGGGGAACACGTTTTCTTGAAGATGTTTTAAAGCTGGAACAAGCCTTCTTCTGTTGGTGCTTGAACTCTTGCCTGGGAATAACTTTTTTAACCTTAAAAAAAAAAAAAACCCACTTTGATTCTTCTCTCCCACCCCTTCTTCTCTCTTCTGTTTGCCTAACTCCCCCGCCCTGCTGGCCTCTCCTTTCCTCTCTCCCCCTTATTATTATTTTTAGTGCGTGCGTGTGGACGCTTTTGGAGAGCTGGAAGGGATTTTTTTTTTTTTTTCCTCTCTCCTGACTTGAACATAGGGTGACTTTTCATTTTATTTTTTGGTGTGGATTATCTCTTTGGATCGCGCCGGACTTGGCCTCAGGAAAGCAACCGAGGCTGTCGAAAGCTGCTGGTGCAGAATTCTCTGCTCTTACAGAAGGGGGTCCCCCGCCCTCTTTCCACTTTTTTTTTTTTGTTCTTCCCCTCCTTCTCTCTCTCTCCCTCTCTCTCTCCACTCCGCCCCTCTCTCTGCCCCACTCGGCTCCTCTCCCCCCTCGCGCCCACAGCGTTTGGTGTTGATTCGAGCGGGAAAGGGGGGTGGGTGGGATCGGAGGGGAAGACCATGACCTCCAGCTACGGGCACGTTCTGGAGCGGCAACCGGCGCTGGGCGGCCGCTTGGACAGCCCGAGCAACCTCGACACCCTGCAGGCGAAAAAGAACTTCTCCGTCAGTCACCTGCTAGACCTGGAGGAAGCGGGGGACATGGTGGCGGCGCAGGCGGACGAGAGCGTGGGCGAGGCGGGCCGGAGCCTACTGGAGTCGCCGGGACTCACCAGCGGCAGCGACACCCCGCAACAGGACAGTGAGTGAGGGGCGCGTGCCCGCGGGGGGGTGTGCGTGTGCANAGGAAGCGGGGGACATGGTGGCGGCGCAGGCGGACGAGAGCGTGGGCGAGGCGGGCCGGAGCCTACTGGAGTCGCCGGGGCTCACCAGCGGCAGCGACACCCCGCAACAGGACAGTGAGTGAGGGGCGCGTGCCCGCGGGGGGGTGTGCGTGTGCATCCCGGATCCGGGGCGGGGGCGTCCGCGCTGGGCGGCCGGAGGGAGACAGTCAGGAAAGAGGAGAGGCTGGTGGCAGTGGCTAGAGGAAGGGGCGATCGCAGACGGAGGGAAGAGGTGGGCTCCGCCGAGGAACGAGCCCGGGCGGACGCCTGAGGGAGGCTCCGAGGCCCCGGCTGGGGTCAGGGACACTGCCCGCCGCGGACTCTCGCAGAAGCCGGCTGCGCTGCCTCCCTGTCCCGGACGAGCGCGGCTGGCGGATCTTCTCGCCAGCCGGCCAAAGAGCTGGGCAGGAAAAGGGTCCCAGATCGGTGCATACTCGGGGAGCCCGCCCTGTTTGAGAAGGCGTAGGGTTAAGGATGCTGAATCGGGTCCGGAGGGCTTCTCCCGGGGGTGGCGTAAGCGGGTTGGAGGGCGGAAGGGACCGAAGAGGCGGAGGGCACCGCGTTAAGCGAGGTAGACTCGCGCTGCTTCCGCGGCGCAGCGCGCGCGGGCTCCGAAGGCCCGGAGGTGCCAGAGGGGCGGCCCTGGAGCGCCCGGCTCGAACGCCGTATCCGCTCTCTGTCTAGGAATGTAGCCGACACCTGCATAAGAGTTTAAGACTCTCGGTACAATGAAAGGCCTGAATGACACGGGGAAACTCAGACGAAGCAAAGGGAGGGTCCTTTAGGGGTGAAACCCGAGCCGCTGCCCCGCATGGTCCCACACAGGAGAGATGCGCCACGGAGGCCCGGGCTCCAATGCCAAGCCCGGTGTTACGCTGGAAGAACTCTCCCTAGTAGCTCTAAGATTTCCAGAAAAGTCCATGTAGAGTCTCCTTTTGGCACTCTGCTTGATTGCTATCGCGTCTCCAAGGAACTCTCGCCTTGTCACTAGCTGTGCCTTATAAAACGTGACTTCAGGTATATCCATACGTCCTGGAGGAGTCTATAACAGACCTGTCACCTGGCTTATCCCAGGTGAAATGGGGTTGGATATTTCCTCCTCGAGGTTGCAAGAGTCAGAACTTGGCTGGAAGTTTTTAAATGAGGCTGATCCCTTTCCATGCTATTATTTGCTGACTGCTCTTTCCTCTTGTAACTCAGAGGCTGTGGAACCAGGGAACCCAGTGGCAATCTATGATTTTCAAATAACAGTGCCAAGGTCAGACTCTTGGAAAACACATAGCAAAGCAAACAGGATTTAGAAACAGCTGGAAGCAAGTCCTATGCAAAGTGGTGGGAGAGCAGCGCTGAAACAGGCCACAGGGAGAGCCCATCCCCACCGCAGGCCGCCTGCCCGTGGCCCTGCATCCCTGGTCCAGGCCTGGGCTTCCGTCAAAGTATTTTAGCCAGAAGCAAACTAGGGCCCATCCACCCTACTATGGGCATGGGCAGAGGGTGATGGGGGATCTGACCTGGCCAGGCACTAGGGAAAAACTGAGGAATGAAGACCCGGTGCCCCCAAGTCCTGGCTAGGTGCAGAGGTGTCCTTGTTGAGGTTACTGGCACCTTCTGGGGAGCTGCTCGCTGGTGGCACAGGCAGGGAGCAAGTTAATAGATGGTGTAGGCACTTGTAGCTCAAGAAAATGCACTGTGGAATATTTAAACACTTTACTAGGGAATATTTTACCAACTGAGCTATCAGGGAAGCAAAGAGTAGGAAGAATAGTATTCTGAATTTTCACGTGCGTGTCACTCAGCTTCACGGCTAATTATCAATCACAGCATTTACCATTATTCAAAGAAGGCTGGAGCCACAACAGAAATCAAGGTCGTGAAGAAACTGCAGCACAGAAGGTCAGGGTGCATTGAGGGAGACCAGCCAGGGTTGCTTTGCCC
The DNA here is from genome assembly GCA_006410875.1 of Neotragus pygmaeus. Taxonomy (NCBI): domain Eukaryota; kingdom Metazoa; phylum Chordata; class Mammalia; order Artiodactyla; family Bovidae; genus Neotragus; species Neotragus pygmaeus. The sequence continues at coordinate 1,936,900 of SJYV01025233.1, forward strand.
CAAGAGCAATCAGAGGGCTGTGTAAAGCAGGCCCAGGGTAGGTGGCCAGAGCAAGCCCAGGGTCCACACGGGCCAGAGCTGGAGGGATGATGATAGCTCCTGTCTTTTGACTTTATGTGGATGCAAAGAGGGGGAGTTTGGGTTCACGGTGGCCTCCTAGTGGGTACCCAGCAAGGCTGGGTTGAAGAGACCAGCTAGGAAGCACCCCTAATCTGAGGTGAGGCTGCAGGCTGGTGTGGGGAGGTGACTCAGGGGTGGCTTCTTCTAGACGCAGGCCTGACTCTGCGCTGAGCACGTGGCAGCTGTGGGGTGCTAGTTTGCTAGGGGACAGGCAAAGGGCAGCAGGAGGAGTTGGGGATGGTCTGTCCTGAGGGAAAGGGATGAAACCTGTGGGAACCTGCCCACTTGATACTTGAGTACATCACAGTGTTTCTAGGAGTAAGGAACGAAAAAGTTCCCGAAAAAGGAAACTGAGATTCTGGGGGAAAGCATGCTTGAAGAAGAATGGTAGACAAACGGTTCCAACAGGAGGCCACAGAATGCAGTTCGAGGTGATGGGGATGAACTTTTGGACACCTGGGGCTGAGGAAGTAGCCAGAATCACACACACACCCAAACACTGCCATAGGCCTTGCTTTCTGGGGATGACCAGGGCCCACCCTTCTAACAAATGGGTAGTTGCTTTTAGAAGCCGTGTTTCCTCAGCCTCCTTCCCCATCTCTGGGGTGAGAATGAGAGGGTCTGGTAAGTTGAGTGGTAGCAAGTGTTCAGGAGGACCTTTGTCCTTAGTCTTGGGCCCCAACCAGGAGATGCCAAGGAAGTTGTCACAGCTACCCAGAAGTCAGGATTGGTGGAGCGCTACTGGACTTTCAGTTTGCCATGGACAGTGAGGCTCAGACTGTGAATCAGAGAAGAGTCTCCAGGCAGAGGGCAAGAGCTAGGCTTGCCAGCTGCAAGGGACAGAGGATGGCACCAAGAGTCAGGCGCTTTTTGCAGCGTGCTGGGTGTCTACTCCGGAGAAGGCAATGGCACCCCACTCTGGTACTCTTGCCTGGAAAATCCCGTGGATGGAGGAGCCTGGTAGGCAGCATTCCATGGGGTCGCTAAGAGTCAGACATGACTGAGAGACTTCACTTTCACGTTTCACTTTCATGCATTGGAGAAGGAAATGGCAACCCACTCCAATGTTCTTGCCTAGAGAATCCCAAGGACAGGGGAGCCTGGTGGGCTGCCATCTATGGGAGTCGGACATGACTGAAGTGACTTAGCAGCAGGGTGTCTACCNGGAAATGGCAACCCACTCCAGTGTTCTTGCCTAGAGAATCCCAAGGACAGGGGAGCCTGGTGGGCTGCCATCTATGGGAGTCGGACATGACTGAAGTGACTTAGCAGCAGGGTGTCTACCCAAGTGAGAAACCATAATCTCCTTTGGAGAGATGGGGAACATTTCAATGATCCCTTTTCTTCTCAGAGCTATATAGAAACACGTCCTCCCTAGAGTTTCTATTCAACTCAAGTAAAACAGACTGTATTTACACTTGCGATGTTAGATTATTAATTTTGCAGATTTTCCAGTTACAAAGTGGACCCATCTTAGCAAAGAGGAGCCAAGCACTGTCCAAAGTGAAGGCTTCCCACTGATCTCCTGCAAGCCACACCACAAGTCTGTTTCCCCCCTTTTTATTCACTCCACTTTCCTCTCTGTTGAAGGATTTCTTTCTCCTTTTACTGATATTCCCAACCTAGTAAATTTCTCAAACTTCTGGGTTCAAATACTTTCAGTGATTAAAGAAACGGTTCTTTAACACCGTTAGAAATCCAGTGGCTAATGGGGGAGTGTGGCCTGTCAAGAGTGGGTTGGTGGTATAACAGAGGTAGTCAGGGAGAGAAACGAGGAACAGGGCATAAAAATAGCAGACCTACCTCTAGGAGGACGGTGCATCCCGCTGTCATTTCTTAATCTGAACTTCTGCAAACTCTTAAAAAAGCGCCTGCCTTCCACGTTCCCAACCTCTAAATTAGTGAAACCAGATTGTCCTAATAAGACCTTTTGTTGGAAACACATGTAGTCATAAAAAGGTAGACGGAAAGTCAATTAGACACGCGCGCGCACACGCACGCATTCACAAGGCGGTGCTAAGTGTGCACAGGGAGCAGCCGCTGTGCGAGGCAAATACAGAACAGCGGTGCGGGGAAATCGATTTGTCACAAAGGGAGAGGTGTAAACGTGGAGCGAAGGAATCACCCGCCCAACCCGACTGCAGCACTCCCGGGGGCCTGGGGGCCCGTTTCTGCCTGCTCTTCAAGGCCAGGAGAGCACCGGGCGCTCTCCTGTTGGAATTCACAGCGGAACATCAGTCCCCTCCGGAGTCTGTATTTGCAACACCTATGGCATCAGAAATCTTCTGCAACACCCGGGAAACCTGGAGCCAGTGCCGCCACTCTGAATTTGGGCCTCAGTGATCTCGATTCAAGGGGGAGTCAAGGAAATACACCGTTTTAAGCGTAGCCTGGAAATACTTTTTTTCTCTTTAGAGGAGGCAGTGAAATCCAGGATCAAGAAAGGTCACTGAGTCCCCAGCGTGGAATGTCAAGTCCAGAAAAGATGTGGTGAATCTTGTTTATCTCACATGCAGGAGCGAGGGGCTGAATGGCCTCAATATTTCGAAGAAACTGACAGTCTAGTCGCTTCCTCCCGTTTTGGAGCGAAGGGCGCTTGGAGTTTGAAGCGTCGGGGAGGTGAGCCTCTAAATTCCGTGGCCTCCGCTGCCAATACTCCCCGGGGCTCCAGATCCCCCAATTTTAGAAGTCAGTGAGTCACTGGCTCTATCGTACATTTCACCGAGGAGGCCCTGGCGAGACTCCGGAGCGCCTTTCTCTCACCTTGGGCGTCACGCACGCAACCCTGCTTTTTTGCTTGGCGACCTCAACTTTCCCCCGGCAAGCTCAGTTCAGAACCAGGGGCGTCGGTGGGCAGCAACAGGTCACACGGGTCCCTGCAGTTCCTTCGTCTTCCCAGGGGCGTCATTTTAGATTTTACGACGCGGGTAAATAAATCATCTCCAAATCAACAAGTCACCCCCCGTCCCGCCCCTTGCGAAAAAAAACCTCAGCGATTTCAGAGCCAAAATTAAGTTCCTACTTCACCGGCTCAGATCCCCTCAGATACGAATTTTAAACATTGCTCTGGCCAGTAGCCACCTCCGGGGACATTACATTTTTTCACTTTTAAATAACATCTATAGATTTTCAACGATGAGGATCTCTAAACCAATTTGATTTCTCCTTTAAAAAATGTGTTTCTTTTACAGTTCCTCTCCCCTATCTTGTTTACCTGCTCCCTCTCTTTAGCAGGGCAAACCGTCTAAGCAGACCTATAGCTCCTGGAGAACCCCAGTCCTTTGCCGGAGCAAGCGGTACAAGGAAGTTGCAAATGTGTGGGCGCCTGTGCGTGCGAACTTCGCGTGCCTCCCGTTCCTGGCAGTGCGCACTTTCAATGACTCTCAGAATGTGTATTTATTTTTTACCCTTTAGTAGAGATGGGTCTGTAAAAGCAATAAGAAGTACAATTTTTAGGAATGGGGGAGTGGATTTGTAGAAAAGGAGATAAGGCTTGCATTGTGCTCATATTTTTCTTTGCAGAGGGTGGAAGAGCTTTGAGGGGAGGGGGTGACAATCCTTCTGGGGAACAAAAACGGAGGTTCAGCATCCTTCATACAAGTGATTTGTAAGTTCAACCAACAGGATCCTCAGGGATCCCGACATTTACAGGAAAAATTTCGGTAAAGGTCCAATTCCCAGTTGCCACTTGGTGTCCAAACATTTACAGAACTACCTGTGATTGCGAGCGATTGTAATCTGATTGGACGGTTTTTTTTCCCCCCTTTCTTTCTTTCTAATTGGGGTTTTAATTTAAGGTGGGATGAGGGCCAGTCCATAGATTTGGTACCCCCTAACTTTTAAAAAATTCAAAGAAGATGCACGTGTCAACAGTATTATTATTTATACACAAGATTTTGGATTCTTGTAAAATCAAATAGTTTGATGAGCAAGTTAAAAACACTCAATTAAAAACCAACCATCTCAAACAGTAAATAATAGTATCAACAAACCACCATGACTTCCTTTTCTCTGAATGCTGTTTGTTATAAAAATCAATAAATGCGGAGATACAAGGTCGAGATGTTTGAGGGACAGTCATCGGTGTTTAGTGGTCAGAGGGTTTGATTTTCACGTATGAAACATTTTGAGCAGGGAGTCTCCACCGTGGTCTGAATATTAGTAGATTCTTGGCGTCTTCATTTGTCTAATTTAGTGAGGCAGCCTGAAGGAAGCAGTCGTACAGAGAATTATGGGCTATCAATTTTAGGTTTAAGACCAAAAGAAAGAAAGAAAAAAAAAAACCCCACTACATTTCACTTGTCCTGGAACCACTTTTCTTGATGAAAAAATATTTGGGAAGCCGATTATAGGGGCAATAGCCACTTTAGGGGAGGGGAAGGGGAACAAAGGCACACGTGGTGGTGGGTTAGGGAATTTTTATGAAAGAAAATAAAGAAAACATGTCANTTTCACTTGTCCTGGAACCACTTTTCTTGATGAAAAAATATTTGGGAAGCCGATTATAGGGGCAATAGCCACTTTAGGGGAGGGGAAGGGGAACAAAGGCACACGTGGTGGTGGGTTAGGGAATTTTTATGAAAGAAAATAAAGAAAACATGTCAGAACAAATCAATCACAAACACAAGTGACTTCTCAGAGGAGTCTGAGGACAAGCAGAGTCAAGGATTCCGCCGTTCCCCCTGAAGCTCTCAAATGCAGGAATTTATGTAGGTCTGAGTTAGGACCAGAATGCTGTCTTTGGGTCCTCGGGGCACCGGATGGCCCAGTCGCTTTGCTACACCACCGTAATGAGGGAGCTCTAACTCTTAAGAACTTTGGGCCTCCTTTTTGCCATTATTGGTTTCCCCAGACTCAGCTCCAAAGGAGAAATGCGTTTGAAAAAATGTGAATCCCCAGGATCCGAGTTATGAGAAAAGACAGGGACAGCTTCTCTGGTTCCTATTTTGTCTACTTTCGTGGGGTTATTTGCAAGCGATTAGAAACGTTCTTAACAAGCGGATGAGAGACTGTAATGAAACTCTCGTGCAGAAATGGCGATCGGACTGGCCAGAACTGCAGACTCGACTCTTTTTGCCGGGTGGGTTGCAGGAGATGTGGCGGAAGTAGAGTGAAGGAAAATTAATTCAGTAAATCAGCGAAGATAAACAGAGCCATAGTATTTTAGATTTTAAAGTTCTCCATCTCTGCTGGCATGGACAAAGATGCAATCCCCCGCCCCACCCCACCTCAGCCTTGGTCCTTCCAATTTCAAGGGCGCTGGGGCGCAGCTCTTAGCTAGATCGGACTCTCGAGCTTTCCTAGAAACTCCTTTCCTTGCTTTCTCTCGCCGAAAGGGGGCGCATTCCTCCCGGGTCAGGGCTGGAACTTAACCCCCGCCTTCAAAAACACTTGGGTGCCAGCAGGAGAGAGAGACATACTGGAAGACCCCTCTACACAAGTAGCAGAGATGGGAGATATCACTAGACTGCTGAACTGTATGCTCCACATGCGTTTTAACGGAAACAACTTCTTTGCAATGAAAATGGTGAGGATTCCAGGGTTAGGAGGAAGAGGCAGGAGAGTGGGACTAGATGACCCTGGATAAGTGGGTGATTGAGCTGATGCCTGGGTTCCATGGGGAAGGAGAAGGTTTGTCCCCGTGGAGGTGGGTGAGACTTTTCTGTAGATGAACTCCAAGTATTTAAAGAAAGAGGGGCAGATTTGAGAGACAGGGAACTAGCCGTATCAATGAGACACTGCAAAATGGCCACAGAGACCCTCATAGTACCTGGAGTCCTTAGATAGGACAGAGCTTTGGCCACCTTAGAGTTCCTTTTCCCCTCAAGGGAGAACAGTAGCTGCGCCCATTGTCTTGTGTGTGCGTGCAACTTGGGCATTTCCAACCCCTGAATCTGACTCTTGGCCTCCACTGATCTTTCCTTTGCGGGCAAGGGTTTCAAGAGACTTACGGGAAAGATGAGGTTATACCTTTAGCAAGTCTTGGGATTTTTCTACTTCTCCCTTGGTTTATTTCTCACTCTTTGACTTTGGGGGTCAATAGGACAAGTCAATGCTGGGAAAAACAAAGTGGTAGAATGAATATTTTGTCATCTTAGCATCCATGGTGGTTAATACATACTTTCCAAGATAATCTTGAGCTTGGGTATTCACTAGAAACAAAAGCATGATGCCAGAACTGAAAGGTAAATTGCTTTCCCACAAACATTTGTCTGAGAGTAAGAACATTTACCTCATTTACTTAATTTCTCACCATCAGCCATGTCATTATGTTTTAAAGGACCTCACAGGGCTGGACGGTGGTGTAGTTACAAATAAGCATAAAAACAGATGGGTGCTCTTCCAGTGCTCAGAATACATATGGGGAAGCCAAATCTTTTCAAAGACAATTGAGATATACAACTTAAAGGCCAACGGGCCCAACTCAATAAAAATTTGAGCCAGAATATGCTAAGTTCAAACAGCTTGACTATGGGCAAAGTGAAGGGCCTAGCCAGCACTTTGGATATATATAGAGAACCACGTTTTCTCAAGATTCCATTGTATTTATCCACACAAAGTCATGCTAGTCTGCAAAGGGTTTAGTAGAATTGGTTTGGGCCTGGTGAGTGGTAGGGAGACGGTGTCGTGTCCTTCTGAGCTTATCCATCATCCTTTCCTTTGAATTCATTCCCTGTACCCCAACTGGCTATCCACAACCTGTGTGCTGCAGAAAAAAACTGGTGCCTAGAGGCCACATGCTAAGTCACTTCAGTTGTGTCCGACTCTTTGTGACTTCATGGACTGTAGCCCAACAGGCCTCTCTATTGATGGAATTCTGCAGGCAAGAGTACTGGAGAGTTTTGCCATGCCCTTCTCCAGGGGAATCTTTCCAACCCAGGGGTCCAGAAGCCTCTTAAATCAAGAATCCTTAGAAAAGGTGAGGACTTTTGATCAATAATGTACCAGGCGTTTTCTCATATTTGTCCTTTCTAACAATTCATTTTGTAATGGCCTAGTTAGAGACTGCATGGGGACTGAGGTTTGGGGAACTGGTTACTAGTCTGTTTCTTTTACAAGTAGCTCATAAATATGTGAAGTTGAGCATTCCAATGGAAATAGGCATTGAATCTAAATCTTTAACTGGGCACTGACACACATCACCATTAATCCAGACTGGGAGGTGACACTAAATAATTATGTACATTGTGACTTTTCCTTCAATTTTCTACCTGTGCTGCTTCCCTAAATACTGGATTATAGCAGTCATATACCGCTGGGACAGGTGGCAAACTCTCACCTGTGCTCAGTAAATGTTTATTAAGCGACAGAATGAGCTCCCCAAGTTTAGTGGATCCCCTTGCCAACCTAATGTAAGAACTAGGTCCCCTCCCCTCCTCTTCCCACTCTAAACCCTTTAAAGGCTTTAGAGATCTCCTCTGTGTTGCGTGCTCAGTTGCTCAGTTGTGTCCGACTCTCTGCAACCCCATGGACTGTAGCCTGCCGGGCTCCTCTGTTTATGGCATTTTGCAGACAAGAATATTGGAGTGGGTTGCCATTTCCTTTTCCAGAGATCTCCTCTAGGCTCACCATCTTAGTAACCATCTATATACAAATGATCCCCAGTATATATCTTTAAGGGCCCCCTTGAAGCTGCAAATCTGTGTATGCAGCTACCTAGATATTTCCATTTGAACAGCACAAAAGGCTTCAACCTCAAAGCAACCAAACCGTGGCATCAATGAGCTCCTTTTCCCAATCTTATCCTCTCATAGTTTTTTCTATTTTCCTGTATCAAAACATGTGGTTGCAATACTCAGAAACTTTAAACTCATCCTTGACTCCTTCCTTCAAGCCTCTGTTCAATCCTACTCTAAATGCCGACAAATTTCTCTTCTCAAGTCATTTGAATTCATCTCCTTTTAAAATATCTCCCTTGCTTTCTAAGCCAGCTTCCTAACTTACTGAGTCTCCCTGCATCCATTCTTGTCCTCCTCTCTGTAGATGATGACAGAGAGTGGATATAATAGATCTTCAAAGAATACTGGCTGAACGAATGAGTGAATGTTAGTGCATTTTTTACAAACATGTATATATTTGAAAAAAATCATGGTTTTCCCCTTCTTTAGAATTCACAATTGCTTTTCATTCTTTTCTAACTCAAGATCGAATTTTTGTCCTTTTCTTTTTTAAAAGTCACTCTTTACAATCTATATTTTTATCTCTGCCCCAGCAATCTGCTCATTCACACATACACATGCAGGTTTGAACCATTCCTTTACTTTTCCCTGGTATGCTAGTGAGGCTAGGCCATGCGCTCTAGTCTCTTTTCTGATTCTTTGACTTCTGGTCTGAAATGTCCCTGCTCTGTGGCTCTTTTGTCCAAACCCACCCATGCTACCTTTCAACGTTCTGCTCCCATGATCTACTTGCAACACCTTTGACTGCCTCTTTCAGACCAATCAAATCCCTTTTTTCGGTGCTTACTGTAGAAATAATCAGTTCCTGTGCAAATAAACCTTAATTTTTTTCTAAATATGTTGTGATTGTTAACTTACTTTGAGAACTTTCTTAAGATTACAGACTTTTTTTTAGGAGGGGAAAAGATTTATTCCCCAGTTTCAGTACACAAATAAATCAAATAGATAATTGGGGGGAGCAATAGATAATTGCTTCCACTCAATTGGAAGCATTGAGTGGATCTTCTGTTTATGAAATCTTTAGTGCAAGTAATTTTTAAAATATGAATAATACCTAAGTGCGATTCAGGCTTATTTTAGAAAATGTATTATTTTACATTAAAAAGTTTTAGTGGGAAAGTCAAGTCACTTATATTTCACCACCCTGAGGTAGAGGCAGGTAACAGTTTAATATTAAAGTATTTCTTTTTATCTTTTACACAAAGCTTGTATTAACATTCTTGTTGGCCAATTAAAAAAAATTTCAAAGATTGTGTTTCGCCCAAATTAAGACAACACACACACTGAGCCCACTTGCTCTCACCAAAAAGTTAAACAAACACACAAACAACAAACAAAAGCTCTCCAAAGATGATGAGAGCTGTGACATCACAGTTATTTCCCAGCGTTCTCAAGTTCCAGTGGGTACATTTCCAGCAGTAAAGACCTGAGTAAACAGTTCTTTTTCTTTTCTGCTTGTTCTAGCTGGGAACCTTCCCTAGACATGAGCACATGTCTCCTTTAGAAATTGGAAAAGCCTGCATAATACCTAAAGGACATTCCGAGACCACAGTTGGAGAGCTACTGCTCAAAAAAATTCGTTTTTACATGATTTAGTGAGGAAAAGTACCACAAAGCAAATGGCAGAGAAAATATCTTAAGGGACTGAAAATTTTCTATTATTGTAGATCCCTGGATCTTAACTTTCTTTTATTAAATGTTTTGAGACTCATACATGTTTTTGTAGAAAAAGGAGGAGGAAAATGATATTTTTCTGTACCCTGCCGAATGATGATCAAGTTGGATAGTGACCTATTCCAGCACACGGTAGTGTGTTTTGACAGAGAAAGAAGCACTTAACAAAATCAAAGATAATGCATTTATCCAGATAGGAAAGTCGGCAGTCCCCCAGCCCTTACTTAAAGTGATAATTGCAGAGAAAATATAAATTGTTCTTATGAAGTCTGTGTAAAAATCATTCCCAGACAAGTTTATGTTGAAACATTTGCCTGATGAGTGCAAATATTTTCTTTAGGGTAAGTATTAGCAAGTGATATAACAGCATATGGAACAAAATTTTAAACTTATTAGATAGAGCTAAATAATTCACCTTCTTCCTTCTCATGAGAAAGGGGGAACAGGGAGAGTAATCATCATTTTTGAGGACTAAAAACCACACTTGCCCAATAAAAGTTTCTGCAGTTTCCCACATTGCCTAGTTCTAAAGGAGGGGAAAAGGAGAACCACCCAGAGCGCTTTGCCTACAACCAGATGTGCTGTTCAGCTGCTCTAATCCTCAAGTTCGAGGGAAGACCACAGGATGAATCCTCCACACATTTAAGAAATAAAACGTAATTTGGTTCATTAATCATGAAACTGAAATCTGCAGTCTTGCTACACACATTTCAAAGGCTGAATCTCCTCTGACAAGAGAAAGAGAAAATAATATCACTGCACATTTTACTGTTAGGAGTCTTTTCTCAGCTTCCCTCAGGGAAGAAGAGATTTTTCTGTGTGTGATCATTTTTTACTCAAAATATATGAAGTGTTATTTAAATTTATTACTTTTCCCCCTTTACCCTAACATTCTCCTTTCTCAGGATGGTGAGAATATCTGTTGTCTGCACTGTTTGGGATTTTTCTTTTTTTGGTTTGAAGATTCAAGGCTACCTTGAACAGCCAGGAAATTCCAGCTGTGTTCGGGTAGGCCTTAAAAGTACAATAATTTAAACGGCAGTAATATATGCAGACTGCTGGTTTACTTAATTCTTTCCCTTTATTACTTGTATAAATTGATGACCTACTTTGTCTTAAAGGATTAATAACATTAATAATAAGAAGGATAAAATGAGACAAAATATGAAACTACTTCTCAGACTCTAAGAAAGTATGCCAGTGCTATTACGTTTTATAAAGGCAATTCTAAGAAGTGAGTTGGGATCACATAATTCTTTTTATTTTACAGATAAGGAAACTGTGGCTTGGAGAATTTTAGTGAACTACTGTTGAATGCCTTGAATCTTTCTCTCCTGATTCCATTTTATCTTTTTTTTTTTCATCGTGTCCCACCACCTTTGACGTCAACTAGATTCTTTCAGATACATTACTGTCTAGGGAAACAACACTGAGTTAGGAGGGTGACGTCAGCATGCCACTTCATGGTACACAGCTGTGCTGCACAAATCCCTTTTAATTCTTCTGACTCTTATTCTTTGTTATAAACTGGGCATATAACTTCCACCATAAACTGCCTGTCTTCCTCATGGGAATGTAGCAGACCAAAAAGATATTGCATTTGTAAAAATATTTGAGAAATAAAGGGCTAAATTTATGTACATTAGTATATGATAAGGAATACTAAAGGAAGCTTTTCTAAATTAACTTAACAAATAAAGATCAAAAGTAAGAAAGCATTTCAATACAAACAAGAATATTTAATTTAGATTTAGGGACTCTAGGAGATTCAGAGCATCTTACTTTGTTTCTAGATAAATCCATGTTAAATGATGGTTCCATTATTTAATTACTGGTTGACTTTAGACAACTCTCTGGGTCTTGGTTTTCTCATCAAAAGAATTGGCACATTAATATCTATCACTCGGGCTTATTATTTGGAATGATGAGATAATGTAAACAAAGACCCCAATGCCTTACTCCCCTTCTCCCTAAATGCTTGCCCTTACCCTGTTCTGCACTTCAACAGCATCTCTGAGAAGTTCAAGCTCAGTTATGTGTTCAGTGTGGTTTCCCAATCCATCCTGGAGGCCATTTTATGTCATTGAAATTGGGACTATTCCCATCCTCCAAAAGTCACAGTCTTACATCATACCCCTTACCAAAGGACTAGGGAACATCCATTTTTGATCTACAGTTAGGAGCTTATGCCTTACAATTTTTAGTGACACTCCTAAGACGACACCATAAGTTCCTGCAGCTCCAGGAGTCTGGCTCAGACATTCCCGACTAAGGTTATTTCTTTCAGGTCAACCTCCCCTTCTTTAGCATGAAATAGTATTGCACATCTTTTTAAAGTTCGAGATGGCATCAACCTCTCATATCTCCATGTACGTCATCCATCACTGCAGACTTTTATTGTGACTGAAGAAAACAAATACCCACCCCCAATGTAGACATTGAATTTAATTATGACATATGCTTAGGATACCAGGTGTCAAGACTTCTTATCCAGACCTGACACAGCAAGTAAGTTTCTAGGAGGCCAATCATGTTACAGTTTCTCTGTGCTATAATATCTGTAATGTAGCTGACTGTCTTACCACTCCTCTGAGGTTTCTGTGGGGTTTACTTAATTTTTTTGTACATGAATAATATCATGTTAACTGTGATTATACATAAAGTTGCTATTCTTTTTGCCAACTTAGACTTCCTAACCAGTTGAAGAAGATAAACATTCTGTTCTCAGTTTGATATGTGACCTGCTTTCATATGTATGGCTTTGAAATCTGATAAACTTGGAAGACATACAGACTGCATTTCTATATCATGAAGCATCCAAGAGTTTTTTCTTTCCCAAGCAGTTAACGATAACTCCCCCTGGCATTCCTCCATAGCAGAACAGCATGGCTAATGCTTGTGGTGCATGAAGAGAAAATGGGTCACTGTGGGTGAGGCACTTTGATGACGGTTTACTGCAAGACTTGTGTGCTAGATGTCCAGAGAAGCAGGGTGCCATATATCTTCTGCACATGATAGATGAGAGATCATCTCCGAAACATACTCAGTAGTTATTAGTCAGAGATTGGGAGCATAGCTCTGTTGGGATTATTGGTTCTGACATATGGAAAAGTGTTTGTGTGTTTGCTAAAAATACTTTGTGCACTTTACAGAATTATGCAGTCTCTAATTGGGGATATAGATAACTGGCTTACTGCTTTCCTTTAGAGAGCATGTAGTCCTCATCTAGGAAAATTGTCCTTTGGTCCTTGTAGCCTTCCATTCTTTCTCCTGTATATGTCTCTCCCACAAGCAGTTCGTTTTTAATGATTTGGAGAAAAAGGATGAAGAGAAATAAACTGATAATCTGATTCTTTCCCTAATGTGTTTGCAATCTAATCCTGTATGTCTTTTTAAAAACTTTATTTAATTGATTAATATATTTTGGGTTGTGCTGGATCTTCATTGCTATACTTGTGAGTGGGGGCTACTCTCTTGGTTGTGGTGTGTGAGCTTCTTATTGTGGTGGCTTCTCTTGTTGTAGGTCATAGGCTCCAGGATGTGTGGGCTTCAGTAGTTGGGACACATGGGCTCAGCAATTGTGGCTCCTCGGCTCTAGAGCACAGGCACAGTAGTTGTGATGCACGGGCTTAGTCACTCCATGGCCTGCGGGATCTTCCTAGATCAGGGATCAAACCCGTGTCTCCTGCATTGGGAGGTGGATTCTTCACCACTGAGCCACCAAGGAAGCCCTAATCCTGTATATCTTAAAGTGTGTTGCCTAACTCACCCATGTGCATTGAAAGAAAAAGTCTTAAAATGCAGATTCCAAGACCCCATCCACACCCAGTGAATCAGAATCTCACAAACATCTGCATTTTTAATAACCTGGATGGTTTTTGTACATCACAAAATTTGAAAACACTGATGTACACCACCTTCTCCCATAGTAATTGGTATCAAATGATGTGTTTCTTTGTGGCATCCACTGTGTCATGTGTTTTCCATTGTTATTTAACTCTCCTTAGGTGTCAATCTTATCTTTTTAACCAGGTGTAATATAGCTTTGAAAAAAGGGCAGAGAGGCAGATATTTTATAACTTCAGAGTACTTAGCACGGTGTTTTTCATGTTGTAGATGGCTTAATAAAAAGCAGTTATTTAAAAAAATAAATGCATGAACAAAGTGGGAGGTTAAAAAAAAAATACATAGAGCACTCACTAGGTGCCTGGCACTGTTTTAAATACTTCACATAAAACAAAGAAAAACAGTTTGAGGCAATTATATGGAGTTGTAAAAATCCCAACTGTGATGAATTTTCAGTGATTGTTATCTCAGCTCTTCTGCGAGAAAAGCATGTGTCATAGAAGGGGCAGTCTATCACACAGATACTAATATTTGCAATTACACTTTAGTTTTAAGTAAGCTTTCAGATGAAACTATTGCACATTTAGAAAGTTATAATTCTGTATTTAATATCTTACTGTCTTACAAAGTTCTTCCTTCCTTTCTGATGGTGGATAAACCCCAGTTTTTCTAATATTATGTAATTTTGTGTACTTCTACATGGTCTGAGGAAGCTAAGTTTAATTTACCCTTTTTTCAGATATTGTGGGAAGGTTGTATTTTGAAATTTCAACACTTTTGAAATTTCCAAGTTTGCCATGCTTAGAGACAAATTTATTCCATTAGTGGGCACATACATTAGCTTGGCACATACTAAAGTTACATCTCAAATGTCTCCTTTTAAGGTGTGTGCCAGGGTTTTTGCCCTAAATGGACTTTTCTGTTAAATGTCAGACTTTGATTTTTTTCTAATGAAGTATATGTAAGTCATAGAATGCTGTCCAAAGAGTGTGTGGGGAGATGTGGATAGCCTTTTAAATGACAGATCATTCAGTTAAAAAGGAGTTGCGTTTGGAAAAGCAGGGTTAGTGTGAGTTTTAGAAAGCTCAGAGGAAGAGAACAAGAAAGGAGGGCCTTTGCAGCCATGAGAGGGACAAAAAGCAAGGGGAAAGCTTTCCTGGAGTCATAGCTGCAGCAGAGACTACTGCTGAGTTAGAGGCCTCGAAGCCCATCTGGGATCCTTTGGTGACATAAACTTTGCTCTAGCGGTTTATGACATCACTGGAACCCCCTGAGTGGAATTACAACTCCATAATTCACAGTTAGCTGTTGTTTATTTTATATTTAATCATTTGTGGAGCATACTGGCAGTATACTCAGGGGAACTATGTGGTTATGCTCTTGCAAATCTTGTTGTTGCATAATTAAGTACGTCAGAAGTAATTCACCAGTGTCATAACATCCCATATTTCAGGTCTTGCAGATGCTGGCCTTGCTTGTGATTGTCCTGAAAATTATCTTTGTTGACTCACCTTATCAATGAGTTTTTCTCTGAGCCGAACAGTTACGAAAGGCAGCTGGGCTGCCTGGTTTAAATGATTTTCTGAGTAGCAAGCATAATGCTTCCATAGAAAAAAATAATCCCCTATGTGATATCAATTTTTATAGTGTATCTGTAAAATGTACTTCCATTCCTATTAACCCCAAAGAACATAAAATGTATCAATGAGATAACAAAGAAGGTTCTTGGATTAGTAAACTGAATTTAGATTAGTCTCTCTATTTCCTTGTGTTTGGCCCTGCGGCTCATAGATGATCCCACTTTAACATCTTTGGATTTTTTCAATGAAGGAAGGGAGATAAAGGAAAAAATTTTAGATTCGTTGAGCACTCATCATGAGCAGGTACTGTGCTGGGTGATTTATGGTACTTATGCTGTTTTATTTTTCACATAATATTAAGTTGTAGATATTATCATAGCCAATTTAGAGCTAGGGTTTTGAGGCTCAGTGGGTGCTGAGGAACTTGCCTGAAGCCTGACAAAACCAGAACCTGCCCTGACCCTCTAGTACCCTGTACTCCATCACCCTATCCTTTATCCTCCAGTGGCTGGAAAAGTGGAAGAAGATGGTTGAGTTGAATGTGACACAGAATGTGGCTCTGCTGTGACATTTAGTGGTATGTGGTACCCCTTTAACTGTGGTCCTGGACTGTGTATTGGGATTACAGTTAAAAAAAGAAAATAGTCCTTTAGAAAATTGCATTCTCACAAAGAAAACCTCTCATGACACTGGATACTTCAATGACAATTGAGCAGCAATGTCCTTAGTCACTCAGGCATGTCTGATTCTTGCGACCCCATGAGCTGTGGGGCTCCTCTGTCCATGGGATTGTCCAGTGGGTTGCCATTTCCTCCTCCAGGGGACCTTCCCAACCCGGAGACTAAACCCATGTCTCCTGCATCTCCTGCATTGGCAGGCAGATTCTTTACCACTAGCTTCCCTGGTGGCTCAGATGGGAAAGAATTCGCCTGAGATCCCCTGGAGAAGGGAATGGCTACCCACTCTAGTATTCTTGCCTGGATAATCCCATGGACAGAGGAGTCTGATGGGCTACAGTCCACAAGGTCACAAACAGTTGGACACAACTGAGTGACTGCTCACTCATAATTTCCTACTATGGAAGTGATTTTTTATTTTTTTGTAGTGAAAAATAAGGTTTTATTTAAAAGAATCAGTCTGATTTGGTTATTTGGAATTGGAAATTCATTTTTCCAGATGCAGTATTATAAGTAGTGATTAGGGTCCCAGGACTAAGACCCCACTAGGGACTTATTATTGACTCAGTCAGTGAAGAATCTGCCTGCAATGCAGGAGACCTGGGTTCAATCTCTGGGTCAGGAAGTTCCCCTGGAGAAGAAAATAGCAACCCACTCTAGTATTTTTGCCCTGGAAATCCCATGGACAGAGGAGCCTGGCAAGCGCCAGTGCATAGGGTTGCAAGAGTCAAACATGACTTAGCAACTAACCCCCACCAGGTCCCAGGAAGCCTCCCTCAGACTAGTAAATGTGTGATGTGGATGAAGAGCGGTGACAACGGAGGTGTCCGGAGAGTTGTGTCCTGGGTGAATGTCCCAGTGGCTCAGTCGTGAGGAGGACAGGGGTGTCTTTCTCTTTTTACTAGTGTGAGTGCTGGGGAAATTTAGAACTGGATGAATTTAATCTCTGGGCAGCCATCTTCAGCTCCTACCTCCTGAAGAGCCGTGTCTGAATCCATCCCTCCTCTCTGAGTGCTCTCACGTCATGTATGGCGTGGTCACATTGCCCAGTTTCTTTAAGAATGCCACTGAGGTTTCAGTGCCTCAATCATTCTGCTTACCCCTCTTCTCTCTTAGTAAGAATGAAAAGTTCCAGTAAGAATGAAAAACACACAGAACCAGTAGTTTAATGGGAAATAATATACTGAATTGCCATTATCTAGGCAAGTACTCAATAAACCCAGGGCGGTCCAAGGCTCCGTCTTCTGAGATTTGCTAACGAAACGAATTTGGAGCCCTAGGTTGACGTCTGTCATGGTTGTGAAAGACTCCTATTCTATCTCTTTCTCTTTCTGACTCTCATTTCCTCGTGTTGGACAGCTATGTATTGAGTACTTGCTTCTGCTGGTCACTATTCTGGGTGTTGGAGACACAGCAGTCAAACTGTCACAGGGATGAATTGTTTCTTCTCAGAAACCTTACATTTTCTTGGGAAATAAAGTCAATAGACATGTAAATAATGAACAATTAGATAAACGGTTCAACTACACATGATACTAAGTCCTAGAAAGGAAATGAACAAGATTATATGAGCAAGAATATAAATGAAATAACCATGATGAGCATAAAGAGCCTCTCAGGCAGTGGGCATGAACAGCAAGTTCAAAGGCCCTGTGGCACGGACAAATTTGATAGGTCTAAGGGACAGAAAGGTCGATGTGACTGGAAGACAGCAAGTGATAGGCTATTTGGCAGGTGATAGGCTAGACATAGGGAAGGGACTGGTGATAGTGACCTTGTAGGTCAGGATGAGAAGCTGATAGCAGTGGGAAGCCAGTGGAGGGATTTAAGCTATGGAGTTTTAAAATTTGATTGATGTTATTTAAAAGAACAATATGATTGCTATATGGAAAATAGATGTTAGAAGAGAAAGGAGAAGCAATTAAGAGGTTATTGCAATGGGTCACACTGGGGGGTGGGGGATGGCGTTATGAACCAGTGTTATGAACCGACCATATGAATACAAATCAGAACATAGGTATAGGTGGCAGGCACCAGACTGGGGTTACTCTAGGGGCTCCAGAGGCAGCTAGGAACCTGCTGGCTTAGTAGATAAGAGAGGCCTTGACTACTGGAGGACTGACCCCAGGTGCTTACTTTTCTTAGCCTCATCTTTTCTGTATTTCCTTACCCAGGTTTTCTCTCAAACTTGCAAGCCTATTCTCAGCAGGCTCTCTGGAGTCAGCTGACAAAGAAGCGGGAGTGGTTGGGTGCAGCGGGGTGTGAAATGAGAGCAATTTTTTTCTTGAGTTTGTGATTTGAAAAGTTTGAGTCTATAATTCAGGTACTGCCTGTAATTTTCCCAGAAAGGAAGGGTTCTGTTTTGAGTTATACAAAAGTGTCCTCTTTATAATTTAGCAAAACAGCAGAAAGCAGTTTTGGTAAGGACCGCAGTGCAGATGCGTGATAACTGAAATGTCTTGAGACATTAGCTATATTTCCTAGGTTGGAGTACCCCCCTCCCCTCTGCTTTTAGTGTGTGTGCATGAATACACCAAAGGTCAGAAGTCAGTGAGGTCTTTTCTTCAAATGTACGCAGAGTTCAGATAAGCTGCAATCAGAATGTTTTACCTACCACCGATCATTCAGCTAACAAATATTTGTTGTGTTTAGCACCATGTCAAGCACTTTGGAGGATACTAAAGATACATATGACACGGACTTTGGTCAAAAAAGTCACTCATCTAATTGGTGAGATGAATCTAATACTGGCCTTCACATAGCTCACTTTTGGTGTAATTTTAATACATCCGATCTTGAGATCACCAATCCTCTATACCTGTTCCTCCTCTTCTCCCATCACACAAGGATACCGCAGGCTACCAGGTGGAACCAGCTCCAGCTTTCAACAGAAACTGCAACCCCTATTTGTCTTCTATTCTACATGCCTGTTTCTTAGCTCAGACACTTCAGCTCACCGGGGCTTGATCAGATCTTTCCTTTATAGTTCTTTACAGATGGAATTTCTATGACCTGAAAGTGGTTCTAAACTGGAGGAAGAATTTTAAACATGTGAGAAACTACTAGTTGGAAAGAAGAAACTTTGAATAGATACATCTTGCTTCTTAAAAAAATATTTTAAAAACGTTTTTTATCAGCATATAATTGATCTAGAATGTGGTGTTAGTTTCAGGTGTACAGCAAAGTNATTGCTCATGTTTTTGGGGTTGGTGGTCTTACTTGGGCAGTCTTTCTTGCGTCCCCTCATATAGTTTTTGCTGTCCTACGGTGGCTGAGACTGTAGTCATCTGAAAGTTTCTTCCCTCACACATCTGGTGCTTGAGTTAGGATAACTAGAACAGCTAAGTTTTGGGAAGGCATTTCTCTTTCTGTACAGTGTTTCAAAAAAACACATCATGGGTCTATTTGCCATGTTCATAGCAGCACTTACAAGCGCTAAAACGGAGAAGCAACAGAGATGTCCTGGTTTCCAACACACGTGTATGCACTCACATATGCAGATACAATGAAATATTATTCGACCTTGAAAAGGAAGGAAAATTCTAACACATGCTACAACATGATGATCCTTGAGGGGCCATGATGTTAATAAATGAATCGGAAAACAAAATACTTATACAGTAGAGTGGTGGTTACCAGGGGTCCAGAGGACGAAGGAAAAGGAGTTTTTGTTTAATGGGTGTAGTTTCAGATTTGTAAGGTGGAGAGTTTTGGAAGTCATTTCACAGCAATGTGAACGTGCTTAACCTACTGAATTACACTTAAATTTATATTATATCAATAGTTTTTGCAACGAAAACAAAGCAAGAAAATCAATCGGGAAGCAATTATGAGGTGAATTTATTAATGCTGGTGATCATGTGTTGATTACTTGGTTTCTGCTTGCTAATTAATTGCAATAGTTGGTCCCACATAGTGGCAGTTAATTTCTAAAAATATATTTTTTCCTCTTCTAGGCTTCTCTGGCAGAAACAGATAAAATCACTCTGGAGGTAGCAAAACTTATCAAAGATGATTTCCTTCAACAAAATGGATATACTCCTTATGACAGGTAACCTAGCCTGATTTTCTTTGGATATTCTATCAAGTTTTGAAGAAGGAGCTGCCTACGTGTATGTTAAACCGCCCACCCACCTTTTTTCTCATACACACGTAGACTCAGTGTTGTCTCATACACACGTACTTAGACTCAATGTATAGGTTTATTTTATATTTTTATAGCATACATCTAACTATCCAATATGTTCCCTTATATTGATTTGACTCATTTTCCAAAGTATGACTTTTTTCACTCATTATCCAGCCAGCTTAAATTAGATTAAATTATGGTTTAGTGTATGGAGCCCGAAGAATCACTACCTCTTTCAGAAGCTTTTCTCACTACCTATTGTGACAGCCCATGCCTCTTCTACTCTTTTCCAAAATAATAGACTATTGTGCCCCATTTCCCAAGAGTCCTGTTTGTTTTTTCTTTCGACTATTGGACATCTCACCAGTCCCTATTACTCCTGCCCAGTGCTTTCTGTTTTTCATCATTTATCTCCACTACTACAAGGGCTTTCCTTGTGGCTCAGCTGGTAAAGAATCCGCCTGGAATGTGAGAGACCTGGGTTCAGTCCCTGGGTTGGGAAGATCCCCTGGAAAAGGGAAAGACTACCCACTCCAATATTCTGGCCCATGGTGTCACAAAGAGTCAGACACAACTGAGAGACTTTCACTTTCACTACCATGGCCAAAAAGTTCCCATTTCTTTTAAACTTGGATAATTTGAACCCTTCATCATAATCTATAACGTTTTATCCCTCAAATCATATTTGACCCCATATAAGACTGTAGGAACAAATAGATTAGCAGAATATAGGACAAGCAGAAAATATGACAATATAATCAGTAAGGCAGAAGCTCTAGGAACCAGCCACACAAAGATAACTCCACAAGGGAAAATTCTTTGAAAAGAGGGTGTACATGAAATTGTGTATGCAAGTAAGTTTAAATGTGTTAGAAAGTTTATCAGAACGCATATGATCCAAGTTGAATATTGTGTGTCTTTATTATTAAAAGGTATGTGTAAATGCAAGTGAAAACTTTAGTGGAGAAAGGGGCTGCTTATTAGCTCTAGGAAATTACAGTTGCCTACTTTCCTATTATTTATTCAGCCTTAACTATCACAAGGGACTCTTTACAACTTAGTTATTTTCCATTTGGGTTACTGCTTTAACTGCACTGTACACAAACAGGCTCTCAGAGAGTCATTAGATTGTAGCAGTACTGTTTTATTGTGATGTTAATGAAAATTAACATCACTGTTAAATAAAAGGACGCATATGGCTCCATCTCTCTATCCACCCCATATTCCTGAGACATCTCTGTCCAAAAACTCCGGTTAAGTGTTACTAATCTTTTCTACTTTTTTTTTTTTCATTCCTTAAGTATCATGCCATAAATATAAGCAGTGTGCATATCTAAGTAAAGAAACTAATGCTGTGGTATTTCACAGATGAAATAAAAAGAATGAACTTGCTTTCGATTTTCTGTTTTATTATTTTGACTTTAATTTATCCTAGGTTCTGTCCCTTCTACAAGACAGTAGGGATGCTGTCCAACATGATCGCATTTTATGATATGGCCCGCAGAGCTGTTGAAACCACTGCCCAGAGTGACAATAAAATCACATGGTCCATTATCCGTGAACACATGGGGGAGATCCTCTATAAGCTTTCCTCCATGAAATTCAAGGTATATTTTTTGTACCATAAACTTTTTTTTAGTAGGAAGTGTTTCTTTTTGACTTTTTGAAATATTTGGTTCTCAAACTTGGTGTGTGAAAGTTGCATTTATCGTTTTCACACATGCTCGGGTTATGTAAAAGCAAAGCAGACCTCAAAGCTGTGTTCCAATAGGAATTCTAGTGATAAAGATTATAGTGTGTCATGTCTAAAATAAGTGCTGACGTGTTTTCCCTTTTGTCTTAACCACCAGGCAGTTTAGAACTAAAATCATTGCTAAGCAGCAGTTACCTTACCTCAAATGCCTGTTGCTGTCTGTCTAACCTCCATGCTCCTTCTTGAAATGATTTCTGCTGCCTGGTTATTTTTAGTATCCTACTATACACATCATTTTTACTTTTAAGTGGACTCTCATTGTTTGGGAAGTGCACAAGACATAAATAGATAAGTAAGTGAAATTATCGGTGGAAACTCAAATGTGTAAGATTGTTTTTAAAATACTTGATCAATCGAGTTGTATTTATTTCTAAATCATGATATCCACGTATAGTTTTACTAATCTCCTATTGAGATATTGAGACAGATTCTTTGAATGTGTATGTTAAGATTGAAAGTATATTTGTACAAATAGATACTCACTGTATCAAGGATTTTAAAATATCCACGTGGTTTGAGTCCTGTCTTTCCACTTCAAAACTGATAACCCAGAAATAATCAGATTTTGATATGAATGCATGTAGAAGATTGCATATCAAACTTCTTAAATGTCATCCAAAAGTGAACGGAGCCAGCAGTACATTGCACCATGTACCTAACAACAAAAATATTATGAAGGCATTGACATCATACGTCTTTTTTTCAAGGAACATCCAAAGACACAGGGACATGGTTATGGTATAATGAGTGAAAAAAAAAGTCACGTTGCAAAAAAATTCCACATGTAATTTGATCCAAATTTTATTTTTTAAAAATTACACATTCATAGCAAAATGATAAATAAGATACACAATAATGTAATAATGATGACTTCTGGTAGTATAACTAAAGGTGCTATCATTTTTATGTTTACAGATACATTATATCAAATTAACATGTTATTTTTTAGTATCATTCAGTATTTTTCTATAGCACTATTTTGTGGCTGAAGAATATTTTCCTTTTCTTAGGCATTTGGAAGTTTTTGCTATGGACAACTTTGNGTAGTATAACTAAAGGTGCTATCATTTTTATGTTTACAGATACATTATATCAAATTAACGTTATTTTTTAGTATCATTCAGTATTTTTCTATAGCACTATTTTGTGGCTGAAGAATATTTTCCTTTTCTTAGGCATTTGGAAGTTTTTGCTATGGACAACTTTGTTAATGCAGTTGGGTTTGTGTATCTTCCTCATATATGTTCTCAAAAGTAGAATGATTGGGTCAGAGGGCTTAAACACTTTAAAGTCTCTTTTGTACATTTTACTCAATTAAGTTGCTTTCTATACAGATTTTAAATAGGGTGCATTTTGAGATTATTTCATGTCCCAGCATGATAATGCCAGGCCCTGAATAGTAAATTCTGTTTTGATTAAATTAATTCCAACTATGAATATGCAAAGAGGAATGTATCTAATATGCATTGCTGCATGGTTTCAGTTTTCTAATATTTTGCATATTGTCAAGGGTAAATCCTTTGGTTGTTGAACACAGTTTGCAGGCAGGACACAAAACTGAAATTTTGTCTTCTGTTTATGGTTAGACTAATCCTTTGTACATTTTACCCTTAAAGGAAAAATAAGAAGGTTAATCCTGCCTTCTGCCTTGTGTTTTACTAGTGCCTCTCACTTAACCTCCTGCTCAAATACAGTAAATACAAATAACTCACTATGTGCTATAAAAATTATTTTCCAAAGGTAAATTGAATTCTATGTCTTTTTTCAGGATCCAGTGAAAGATGGTGAGGCGAAGATCAAGGCCGACTATGCACAACTTCTTGAAGATATGCAGAATGCATTCCGTAGCCTTGAAGATTAGAACTGTGATTTCTCTCCTCCTTTTCCTCAGCAAGCTCTCATATGTGTATATTTTCCTAAATTTCTCATCTTGGACCCTTTGCTTTACTGTGCAGATTTGAGACTAGTGCCTCTGTGTGTAATCATTTGTTTCCCCATTTATTTGATAGGTCTTGTATAAAACAAACATTCCTTTGTTCCAGTGTTTGAAGGGCCCCCTCCCCCCCCCGAACATTTCTCCGAAGTGGTGAATGTAGTAAATTTGATACATGATGGCTACACTACTGTAAACTTGTATGTGATGTCTCTCCTTGTCCTCGGTTTACCCTTTCCTCATCACTATTAAATTGTAAACAGGACTGCTGCATATTACTCTGTTTGCAGTGGATTTGGAATGGAAGGCCAGACTTCTATACATTTTGACAGGTACTTTATAACATGTGTACTTTGTGAAATGACTTTACTTGCAGCTTAGCATTTTGCCAAGTAACTGCTTTGCAGGAAATAATTGCTTGTTTTAAAACATGAATGATTAATGTTTCGATTATGTGTTGCTTCCCCCAGTATAAATCAAGAACGTTTGTGGGAAACTGTTGAAAACTATACTGTTTTTAAAGCAGGCATCTGTGGCACTCCAGGCATCTGTGGGGCTCAGCACAATAGATGAATCAGTGCCCTCTAAAGACAGGAAAGAGGAGCCAGGTGGTCAAGCTTAGGTTAACATCACCTTGTTAAAGCCTATTTTACTTCACTGGGAAAAATTCAGTATCAAGGACTATTCTACTACATTACTAGGCAATTCTTTTTAAAATTACATTTAAAACAATCATGAGCACTTGATTCACATCGCACCTTCTTTTTTTTCCTCAAACATCTTAGAAGGCTAAGCTTCTGAGAATCATGTGGCAGTGTGATGGGCAGAGAATATATTTTGTAGTGGTTAAAGGCTGTTTGCACCTCTAAGGACCAGTTGGGCTTTGGTGATTCTTGGGGCCAGAGTGGCATTATGTTTTTACAAGATAATAACATGTGTCACATGTTTGCATGTTTGTTTGCTTATTGAATCTTTGAACAACCAGTTTCCTGATTGTAGAAAACACTGTTCCTTCATGTGATTTATGATTCACTGGCTTGAAAGATTTCCCAGAATATCTCTAGCTGTAGCAGCATAACAGTTCCAATTCTCTTTCATAGAAATGAAGTTAATTATAAAATCAGCAGATGCAAGATAATAGAATTTGGGTTATGTGAAAAAAAGGATTATTTCTTCCTATCTTTTAAGTATATGTTTTAAAATAATAGTTTCTGCATTTGTATGATACGGCACACTGCAGAACAGCTCTAAAAACATCAGTTTCCCATGAAGTCTTTCTGACCAGTCATGCTGGCGCCATTGCTTCCTCTTTGGGAAGAGGAAAGGGTATGTGAACATGTCCAACAGTCTCAGATCCTGAAATGTAATAGCATTTATTTATGTTACGCCTCAGTATGTTGTTATTTAAATTTTTAAGTAATGTATTTCTTTTGGTCTGTTAAGGAAAGATGCAGTCAACAGAGTTTTCAGCTTTGTTTATTTAAATGCTTACAGATTGCATTTTCATACAATGGCCTGCTATTCAGGATAAGTATCCTTCTTTAACCTTTCGGAGTATTAGGAAGATAAAAGTTATGCAATGATTTGTTGAGATGTGGACATAATGGTGCTGCTTAATCAGTTTGCTTCCAGTATGGCCTCCTACCTACCTAGAGGCCCTAAGACCAGTGGAAATTAAAAGAATTTCAAAAATCTTTCAGTTCCTACCTTAAGTCTACCAGCAAACTAGGATTGTGATAGTAGTGGATGATATGGCAAAGAAAGTTTGACCAAGTTTGTCTTTTGTTGTTCTGAATTTGCAATATACATTCTTACTCCTTTTTAAGAACGTTGGGGTGTGGCTGTGAAGCTACTAGCGAAACTTCGCTCAGAGCCTCGTTGAAAGTGTCCCTCCACCTGTATGTTGTAGAATTTCACATTGGTCACTGATCGGTTTCTTTAGTAAGAATGTGTCAAAGTTACAATAATCTTTTAAAAAGATGATTCAGTTCTATATTTATTGTGCTGTGTCTGGTCCTAAGTGGAGCCAGTTAACAAGTTTCATATGTATTTTTCCAGTGTTAAATCTCACACATTGTACCCTTTGGAACTTTCCATCCTGAAGAGTGAATAGAAGAGGTCATGTGTACTGCCTCCTTATCCTTAAAGTTTCACTATCTTTATGTTAAAAGTTGTGTATAATTGTTAAAATCTATGAAAGAATAAAAAGTGGATTTAAATTAATATTTTTTTCTTTTTTGTGTGGCTGTGGCCAGATCTGCTTTAAAAAAGAAGTGTCACATTGTATTTTGGCTTGTTTTCAGTATGAACTTTTAAAGTTTTTTATTTCACTCTTTCTTCTTAAGATCATGAAGTTGAATCGGGGCCCTCACTACAGATTGCAAAAAGTCCTATAATCATATACCACTGTGGTTGGAAAATGTAGTATGTGGAATCACATAGCATTCAGAATATTACTTTAAATTGAAAAAATGAATGGTTTCTAAAAATAGACTTATAAATGAAAGGAAATCAGTGTACTCATCTCTACTTTTGGAAAATGAACTAAAGCTTTGTAATTCATAATTTTGCAAGGCAAATTAATTAAGATCCAATGTAGCATGTTCACAGGGCATTTTACTTCCTTAAGAGTATTTTTATTTCAATTGATGCTTTTGCACTATGGTGTTGGAGAAGACTCTTGAGAGTCTCTTGAATAGCACAGAGATCAAACCAGTCAGTCCTAAAGGAAATCAATCCTGAATATTTATCGGCAGGACTGATGCTGAAACAGAATATCCAATACTTTGGCCAGCTGATTCAAAGAACTGACTCATTGGAAAAGACCCTGATTCTGGAGAAGATTGAAGTCGGGAGAAGGAGACGACAGAATGAGATGGTTGAATGGCATCACCGACTCAATGGACTTGAATTTGAGCAAGCTCCAGGAATTGGTGATGTGATAGACAGGGAAGCCTGGCATGCTGCAGGACATGGGCTCACAAAGAGTTGGACATGACTGAGTGACTGAACTGAAGGCTATTTTTAACAATTTCTAAAGTAATAAGCAGTGTGAAATTAACAACTCTACATTACTATCGAGTGTCAAGTTTATACAGAGAAATTCTTAAAAATTAACTGGAAAGTTTATTGATTATAGATTGGTCGGGTGGTTTTTAGTCTTCTTTGGTAATGCAGTAGTTTCAGATTATTCGTTTTACTGTAT
Source organism: Neotragus pygmaeus (assembly GCA_006410875.1). Taxonomy (NCBI): domain Eukaryota; kingdom Metazoa; phylum Chordata; class Mammalia; order Artiodactyla; family Bovidae; genus Neotragus; species Neotragus pygmaeus. The sequence continues at coordinate 1,963,496 of SJYV01025233.1, forward strand.
TGCCACAACATAAGAGTATGAAGAAGGGAACTGGTAAAATGCCAATGAAGTTGTTCTAAGGGCTCCCTTTTAGTTTGAGTTACCCTAGAAGTTGACACTGAAATGTGTCTTTGATTGCAGGCAGTCTATTTGGGATGTGCTCCCAGGAAAGTACCAATAGGAGAATAGAGAAGACAGAATTGAAGAAGGCCAATAAGTGTTATCAAACAAGTCAATATTTTGGAGCACAGTCTTGCTGGGGAGTTGTGGGAACAACTGAAAAATATGTACCTCATTATCCCACCTGGGATGCAAGGAAACTAGAGCACTTTTCAGCATCACTGTTGGGCAGTCAGTGATTCATTGGAAAAGACCCTGAAGCTGGGAAAGATTTAGGGCAGGAGGAGAAGGGGGTGATAGAGGATGAGATGGTTGGATGGTATCACTGACTCAATGGGAATGAGTTGAATGACGATGAAAGCTGCTGTCAGTCATCCACTGAAGGCTGTTCCCACAAAGACAAGGAGAATCAATGACCAACACATGCATATAAATATATGAGGTTCTGGTGGCCACAGAAAATCCTTTGCAAAGAGACCCCATGAACTGCAGCCTGCCAGGCTCCTCTGTCCATGGAATTTTTCAGGTAAGAATAGTGGAGTGGGTTGCCATTTCCTGATCCAGGGATCAAACCTGCATCTCAGCTGTGTCTCCTGCATTGGCAGGCAGATTCCTTTATACCACTGAGCCACCCAGGAAGCCTGCAGAGAGATGTAAGTGCCAGCAGTTGGGAGATGAGCTAGTGGGCACTGAAACGGTAGCCATGGCCAGAGAGACTCGGGTGGGGCACTCCAAGCAGCTGCTTCAGGCTTCTTAGCACCCAGGGGGAGGAAGGTCCGTCAGTAACTGAAAAGGCATTGTTTTGCAACATAAAGCAGCACCCTGTAAAAGAATCAGGACACTTGGGAAGAAGTGTTTAAAAGAGAATTGCTTCAAAAAGATGTTTTTTATTTTTATTTTTTTTTGAAAAAGTATCAGAAATACCTTTAATTTTGATATCACACAAAATGAAATTAAGAACAGAAACTAACTGACAGGAAAATTTCATTAAATAGCATAAACTTCTTACATTTAATTTGACCTCTCCAGGTCTGTGCTGTTCTTGGTCCTTAATGACTTAAAGCTTATAAAAAAAATCACTGGTAAGTCTACCAACTAGGTCAGTTTATTACAAGATTGCTTCTGTTTTAGTGTTTTGACCACAAGACATGTGGGATCTTAGCTCCCTGACCAGGGATTGAACCTGTACTCCCTGAATTGGAAGGTGAAGCCTTAACCACTGGACCATCAGACAAATCCTTATTTGTATATATTTAATTACTGCTGCTGCTAAGTCACATCAATTGTGTCCGACTCTGTGTGACCCCATAGACGGCAGCCCACCAGGCTCCCCCATCCCTGGGATTCTCCAGGCAAAAATACTGGAGTGGGTTGCCATTTCCTTCTCCAATAAAAGATGTTTTTTAAAAAGCAGATAGTACACACACCAATTATGCTTATAAATAAGCAGATGTAGGGTTTAGTGTTCCTGAAGGTAAAGCAGCTTCTTGGACGAAAGGGGATTTTGATCATATTTTCCAACCCCCTCATAATACAGAAGAGAAACCAGAAGTCCAGAGAGGTTAACTGATTAGCTCCATGTCGAAGTGAAAGTAAAGCTTCCCAGAGCTTACTGAAACTCATGTCCATCAAGTCAGTGATGCCATCCAACCATCTCATCCTCTATCATCCCCTTCTCCTGCCTTCAATCTTTCCCAGCATCAGGGTCTTTTCCAATGAGTCAGTTCTTTCCATCAGCTGGCCAAAATATTGGAATTTCAGCATCAGTCCTTCCAATGAATATTCAGGACTTACTTTCTTTAGGATGGACTGTTTGGATCTCCTTGCAGTCCAAGGGACTCTCAAGAGTCTTCTCCAACACCACAGTTCAAAAGCATCAGTTCTTCGGTGCTTAGCTTTCTTTATAGTCCAACTCTCACATCCACACATGACTACTGGAAAAACCATAGCTTTGGCTAGATGGACCTTTGTTGGCAAAGTAATGTCTCTGATTTTTACTATGTTGTCTAGATTGGTCATAGTTTTTCTTCCTAGGAGCAAGCATCTTTTAATTTCATGGCTGCAGTCACCATCTGCAGTAATTTTGAAGCCCCCCAAAATAAAATATCTTACTATTTCCATTGTTTCCCCATCTATTTGCCATGAAGTGATGGGTCCAGATGCCATGATCTTAGTTTTCTGAATACTGAGCTTTAAGCCAACTTTTTCACTGTCTTCTTTCACTTTCATCAAAAGACTCTTTAGTTCTTCTTCACTTTCTGCCATAAGGGTAGTGTCATCTGCATATTTGAGTATATTTGCAAATATTATTGATATTTCTCCCAGCCATCTTGATTCCAGCTTGTGCTTCATCCAGCCTGGCATTTCGTATGATGTATTCTGCATATAAGTTAAGTAAGCAGGGTGACAATATACAGCCTTGACATACTGCTTTTCCAATTTGGAACCAGTCTGTTGTACCACGACCATTTCTAAGTGTTGATGCATACAAATTTCTCAAGAGGCAGGTCAGGTGGTCTAGTATTCCCATCTCTTTAAGAATTTTCCACAGTTTGTTGTGATCCACACAGTCAAAGGCTTTGGCGGAGTCAATAAAGCAGAAGTAAATATTTTTCTGGAACTCACTTTTTCGATGATCCAATGGATGATCAATAGGATCATGGGGGAAAGATAGGAGCTAACATAACAAACATCCCAGGTAATTTTACATGGGGCAAGTTTGTGGCAACAAGTATCTTTGTTCAATGTTTAGATATGAAAGGTAACAGGAGATTTAAATAAATATCCTCTGAATATTAACAGTTCTACTGCAATCTCTACTTGAAGATTTTTCTGAACGATTTATCTTTTAACATGTCCATAATTATTGCCCTTAAATAGTGCTCTCCTGATTCATGTGTTTCGGACTAGTTTAGATTCAGAATTGTCTGGAACTTGGACAAAGTTTTCCTAATCATGAAATTGGAGCAATAATCATTGTTAAACTCATGGATTTCAAACAGGATTCTGTTTAGTGGTTTCAGGTATTTATTGAATGGACTGCAATTTCTCTTCTGCTCATTTCTTTTCATTCAGGAGATTTCAAAAAGGGGAGTGAAAATCCTGTGACATTTTAATTTTTCCCTCCACAGGCTTAATTTGTAAATAAAATGATAGAATATAATTTAGTTTCATGTTTTTGAAAAAATAGTACTTGTCTTGAGATTCAAAATTCTTTTTCCTTTGATCCTTTACAATAACTTTTACTCTGATTTTCAGCCATCATCTGAACAACTCTGATACTCTTATAGCTTCCAAGTAGTACATCTAGCATTTACTAGATGACTTGAAATTGCACTAAGAGTCTTGAACACCTTGTATAAAAGCCAAGTTATAGTTCAAGCACATAAAACTATATTCATGGACTTTATTTTTAAATTGCATGCTTTATTTCAGTCTTTATAAAGACCTTTTAACAGTCATCCTAAAAAACGATTTAGGACAATATTTTCTCAAGCATGATATCACAGTTTGGGTCCTTTGGAAATGGATGCGGAGATGGAGATGGAGGTACAATTTGCTTATTTAGAATCAAGAAAGGGAGGGTACAGAGCCACATTGGGCATAGCGAAAATCAAAGTACAAAGCAGGCTTGGCATGGTGTTAGCCCTTCCAGTGAGGAAATTCTGGAGCAAATATTGCCAGTTAGAGGTGACATGCATCAGACTGAGACAGCCAGGCCTTAGTACTCCGTGTCTCTCCCGCTCCCTCTTACAATCTGGTCCATGCTGCCCTGGAAGGACATGACCTGTGGTGACATGGCATCTGTAGACACAGCCTAGCAGGAGCTGACGGCTGGCAGCTGTCTGCTAACTACAGTCCTGGCAGCTGTCTGCTAACCACAGTCCTGGCAGCTGGGCATCAAGTCTTTCCTTGAAGGGGGATTGCACAGCACTATTTCTGTGTCCATGAGATGGGTTTTGGAGAGAGACAGATGAATAACGATACATTTTAATGTATAGAGGCAAATATATGTTTCATATCCAAGATTCAAGGATTTGTTTAGGGAGCAGGCCAAACTAGTAAAAACAATTTTTGAAGTGAGTCATTTTTAAAGAAAAATATTAAGTACAGGCAATTAAGAAGATATAGCAAGATCATGAAGGTAGTCTTCAAACCAGAAGTTTTAGCAACACTGCTTTTAAGTGAACAGCCAGACTCTTTTAACGCTTATTAAAATGTCAGTGCTTACTGAATCCTTTTGAAAGGACCAGTGTCGGCCTGATCCTATATAGAAATTCATTATCAAATGTAAAACTCTTAAGTGACTAATTCAAAAATAATAGAACATTGACATTTGAATCAAGTGACTTACCTAATTAAATAGAATGAACTGACAAGATACATTTCAAATACGTTTCTTTGTTCTAGCAGCATCTCTTGGTATCACTTTGATTCAACTACTGCCTGGTAAGAAGAATTTTGTGATAAATATAAATCTCTGGTATGTATAGAGTTGCTCCACTAAGAAATAGCACCATGTACCTCTGCAGCTACTTTATTTTTGAGGTGTCTTTTGAGCTTCCCAAAGCAAATTTTGCATGTGCCACATGGCTTGTATTTTACCCCAAATTCAGTGGCTAACTTATCTGAACCCTCCGTTGATTACATTATAACTTAGTTACAATTCTTTGTCCATGAAAAAGGGGCCTATGTCATAGCAAGAATCACCTATATGATATCCTCAAAATGTATGTTCATGAGAAAATTAAATTAATCTCTAGAAACTGCAAACAGAAACCCAGGCTATTGAATTTATATACTGGGGAGAAGGGGAAACACGCTTTTTGATTTTACAGCAATTTGGATTGAAGTAAGAGCAATATCCATTTAAATATTATGAAGTGAAAATTTAAAAATTATACTTCAATAAAATAACTTACCCCATAAACACAACAGAAGCAAAAAGGATGGGCTTGCTCTTTTGGTAAAGAATTCCTGAATTACAGCTATATAACTGGCTTCTCAGGTGGCACTAATGGTAAAGAACCCGCCTGCCAATGCATCAAACGCAAGAGACATGGGTTCGATCCCTGGGTTGGGAAGATCCCCTGGAGAAGGATATGGCAACCCACTCCAGTATTCTTGCCTGGAAAATTCCATGGACAGAGGAGGGGTGGGCTACAGTCCATGGGGCTGCAAAGAGTCGGACANTTTTGTTTTCTCATTCTTCTGATTCATTTTTAGCATAATCATTTTAAACACAGATTTTGTGATCTATATAATTCTATCACCTGACATTCTTAGGAGTCAACTTCTGTTATTTATTTGTTATAAAACTAATACCTACTTTCCTCCTATGTGTCCTAATTTTGGACTGGAATCTCATGTTTGGTGTGGCCTAAACTTGATAATACCATGCATATGTGAAGTTTCATGCATAACTCAGTCCCTCCAGGATTACGGCAAATCCTCCTGGTGCTCTGCCAATATTCCCTCAGGCCTTACCATTTCTGGGCATGCAGGACTAACGTTCATCTGCCAGCATCTATATCTCTTTGCATAAGAGTTTTCTTTGGCCACTTACTCTTACCATGTGTACAGTGAGCCAGAAGTGTGCACAGATCAATGCTGCATGCCTTGACAAATGACTTGACAGGAGTTGGTGTGCAAACACCTCCCTTGCTTCTGGGGTGGGATAGTTCTGACGCGTTCTATGTTAGCCCCAGATTTCCCCACTGGGAATAAGATCCATTCATCCTCAGGGGAAACTCGCTTGATTATGCACTCTATATTGGCTGCTCTCTTTTCCTGCCCTACCTGCTCCCTCCCTTACTCACTTGAATATTTATCTCAGTGCCTATTTCAGGAGTACCCAGACTGAGACAGTGGTTATGAGCCCGGAACTAACTTTTCTCCAAAAGTCTAATTTTCAGAACTACTTTTTAAGGTTAAGTATCAGCTTTGGGTTCTCTGACATGCGGATATGGTGTGGGAGTGAATCCTGAATGAGTGCAAAGCAATACTCTGCTTCTAAGGCTTCAGGGAAGACTTCTCCCTACTACCTAGTGACTAAGCAGAGGCAGAGAAACTATGCTGATATCAATTTATGCCCCTGGAAAGATTATTTTCTAGTCTATAGCCCCAGGTTGAAGAAAGAGCATCTCATATTCTGTGCCTTGTTCTGGGTTCATTCTGAGACTCCTGGGCCTATGGTATATTTCTGGAAGTGGAAGTATACTCCTAATTATTTAGGAATGGTGATTAACAGAATCATAATGAAGACATGTGCTTTCTTGGGCCAGGAAATGGAATTTTAATCACAGTACAAGAATACACAATATGATACAGAATACAAACTGATGCATACAAGAGTTGGAGTTTACGGATTGGGTCAAAAATGAGGAAATCTTACATTTTTCTTTTTTTTAATTAACACTTTTGGTTCTGGAAAGTTGGCTAGGGAGAATTTTTCTCCCTTTCCTCCTCTTATAAATCTCTATATGGTACCAATAAAATAGCCAAAGGAAAAAATTTTACTGAAGTTCTTGATATCTATTTGCTGTTGTTCATGTTTATAAGGAAAAGATGAGTAACTGTCTTATTGGATGTTTATATTTATATTTTGCTCATTTGACTATGCAAGGATATTGGTTCCCATAAACATTATTTTCTGTATTCATCATCTTCAGTCAAGTGTTGCTGTTGTTCAATTGTCCAGTTGTGTCTGACTCTTTGTGACCCCATGGACTGCAGCATGCCAGAACTCCCTGTCCCTCACCATCTCCTGGAGTTTGCCCAAGTTCATGTTCATTGCATTGGTGATGTAATCCAACCATCTCATCTTCTGACACCCTTTTCTCATTCTGCCCTCTATCTTTCCCAGCATCAGGGACTTTTCCAATGAGTTGTCTGTTCACATCTGATGATCAAAATATTGGAGCTTCAGCTTCAGCATCAGTCCTTCCAGTGACTATTCAGGGTTGATCTCCCTTAAGATTCACTGGTTTGATCTCCTTGCTGTCCAAGGGATTCTCAGGAGTATTCTCTTGCACCACAGTCAGAGGGCATCAATTCTTTGGTGTTCTGCCTTCTTTACAAGTTAATCTAGAGCTGTTTTAGTCATAGCACAAGTGGGCTACCTGGCCTGTATTTCCTAACTAAATATAGCACCACCACCCTTGACTTCAGTCTTTGAAAATTTCTGACTTAACCCAATCTACCATGCAAATCTTAATGTCAGAATGTTAATGTGTTTTCAAATCAGTACAGCANTCAGCAAGTCAATTGTACCGCAATCTCTTTCTCAGGTTCACCTTCTAGGGAATGGCACCAAACACATCACCTTCCCTTTCCTCTGGGCAATTTCCTCTTCCACAGAAATTCTCTCTGAGTAGAAATAACTACCATGATTTTTCCAGCCATGTTGACTACGGTCAAGCATTTTGTGCTGAGGCATTTTCACTGGAAAAGGAAAACTTCATGGACCGGTGGTTCCAGGGTTAAGAATACACCTTGCAATGCAGGGGACACGGGCTCAATCCCTGGAGGGGGAACTAAGACCCCACATACCGAGGGACAGCTAAGCCCATGCTCCATGACCACTGAGCCCATGAGCCACAACTAAAGAATCCGAGCTCCTCAGTGAAAGACCCCACAGGGCGCAGCGAAGATCCCATGGCAACAAATAAGACCCAACACAGCCAAATAAATCATAAGTAAATATTTTTAAAGTTCTTCACATTGTAGCCTTCATTTCGAGAGGATTGAGAATTCAAGTCCACATATTTTTCTTCTATGCTTCTGTTCTAGGATCTGAATCACATACACATGCTGCTCCCCAGGGGTTGGACTTACTTTAAAATGCACCTCTGTGTGGTCTAAGGCAAGATCCTCACTGATACTAGTATTCTCTGTCCCCAACAAACATAGCTACATGAAAATTACTGCATATTTTACAGCTTATATACATTTAGCGTTCTAATCACTATGAGCACAATTTGTATCTTTCGAAGGCAGAATTAACACTTATCCATGAATTGTTATCATTCAATGCTAGATTATTAATGATCTCACTAGAGATTTAAAAAATAGTGTTCCTGTGGCCTGTTAGATTCAATAAAATAGATAATNTTCTAATCACTATGAGCACAATTTGTATCTTTCGAAGGCAGAATTAACACTTATCCATGAATTGTTATCATTCAATGCTAGATTATTAATGATCTCACTAGAGATTTAAAAAATAGTGTTCCTGTGGCCTGTTAGATTCAATAAAATAGATAATATAGTTTCTGGTGGTGGTTGTAGTTTAGTCACTAAGTCATGTCTGACTGTTGCGACCCCATGGACTAGCCCTCCAGGCTCCTCTGTCCATGGAATTCTCCAGGCAAGAACCAGAGTGGGTTGCCATTTCCTTCTCCAGGGGATCTTCCCAACCTAAGAACTGAATCCAGGTCTCCTGCGTTGCAGGCAGATTCTTTACCAACTGAGCTTCAAGAGAAGTCCTGTGTCTGATTTCTGGGAGAAGTATTATATAAAGGAAAACATTGTCTCAACATGTTTAATGATCTCTGAATTTAATTACACTATCAATAGTCTATTAGAAAACATCTACTTGTATCTTTGTGAAAGCAAAGCATTACTAGTTAAAGTAGCAATGCTAAAATTGTGAAATTGGTAGATATTAGGGCAAAGGAATGGGAAAAGGGTGTGAGAGATGGCAAGTCAAATTTCAGTTCAGTCGCTCAGTTGTGTCTGACTCGCAACCCCATGGACTGCAGCACGACAAGCCTCCCTGTCCATCACCAACTCGTGCCCATTGGGTTAGTGATTACCATCCAACCATCTCATTCTCTGTCATCCCCTTCTCCTCCCACCTTCAATCTTTCCCAGCATCAGGGTCTTTTCCAATGAGTCCGCTCTTCGCATCAGATGGCCAAAGTATTGGAGTTTCAGCTTCAGCATCAGTCCTTCCAATGAATATTCAGGACTGATTTCCTCCAGGATTGGTTTGATCTCCTTGCAGTCCAAGGGACTCTCAAGAGTCTTCTCCAGCACCATATTTCAAAAGAGTATGAAAAGGCAAAAAAGGTCAAATTTAGATATGCTTATTTAACACCACAGATTATAGTGCTCTATTAGATAATGTAAGACACCCCATTTCAGGAATTGACTCAAAGTGGATTTAAATAATTCATGGTTTAAGGAAATGAAATCTAGAAACCCAGTACCTTTAGCAAATGACATAGGTGCTCTCTCAGCTTACTCTCCTCTTTTTATTCTAACACAAGCTGCTTCTTCACATGTACCCTTAGGTTTTGCCAGTCTCCAAAGTTGTCCAGTGGACCTTATGCTATTCTCCAAGGAAATATTACCCTTTTCCCTATTTTGAGCCTCTTTTTATCTTTTAGGTCTTTCCTATTAGGCTAAAGATACACTCAGGTTGCTCGNATCCTCTGTTGCCCCCTTCTCCTCCTGCCTTCAATCTTGCCCAGCATCAGCGTCTTTTCCAATGAGTCAGTTCTTCATATCAGGTGGCCAAAGCATTGGAGTTTCAACTTCAGCATCAGTCCTTTCAAAGAATATTCAGAACTGATTTCCTTCCAGACTGACTGGTTGGATCTCCTTGAAGTCCAAGGGACACTCAGTCTTCTCCAACACCATAGTTCAAAAGCATCAATTCTTCAGGTCTCAGCTTTCTTCAGAGCCTCAAATATAACTGGTATTAAGATCCCATCTCACAGTTTCCTGGGACAAAGGCTACCATTTTGACCTGACCTGCAGTGAGCCGTCAGCTCCATCTCATCCCTGTCCCTTAGTTCCTCCTTGCTACAAAACCTGATGTTTCCTAAACTCTATGAGCTCTCGCAGGCCTCCTTCAAGGTTCGTTCTTCCTCCTGACACGTACCTCCCACCCCTTCTGGCCCACTCCTGATCTAGAAGAATTCTCTAGTTTAATAATTATCACAAACACTACTCCTCTGTCTGAGCAGACTCCCCAGGTTCCTCCAGACAGGTATGCAACCTCTCACCTCAGGGTTCCCCAGGCATATTCCTCCAGAACCGTATCTACCATGTGACTGACTCTGTGACCTTCTGCCTCCGTGCTGACCTCCCCCACTACAGGGTAGCTATCCTTGAATATAAGAACCATGTCTTTTCACCTCTGTATCCTCAGAACTTGAGACAGAGTTTATAAATATCTGCTCAATTCTGAAAGAACAAGAAGCATGTAGGTAGCATAAAAATGGAGTTAATATGATAAAATGCTATCTACACCTGAGAAAGAACTGAGAAATCAAAATTAATGAACCGAGGACACCAAAGCAGTCTAGAGGTAACCTGTGCATATAGCACAACATGGTTTATTATAAAGAACCATATGCTGGAATGTTTGCAAAATCAAATTGTGCTAAGGAAAATATCCCCAGTTTTACACTATGTGCCAATAATCTTAATACTCATGAATTGGGGACTAGCATCTATAATTAACACAATTCTATAAAATGTCATTGGTATAATCAAAATTTTTTTCTTTAGTGCATTCTAAACATACTTTACATAAGTGATGCCAAAAATCTCACACTGGTAACACATTTACTCAAACTTAACAGGCAGCAAATGTAGAGAATTCCCACAGAGTTCCTGAGGGAGCAAATCAAACCCATTAACTTGGGGGTTATCTTATATACGAAGAGAGTACTGGTTGTAAACCAACCAAGAGCTGATACTAAGGTCTTATAAAATCTCAAACACCCTCTTGTCTGATAAGGCAAAGAAACAAGGGGAACTACTGCAACACTGAGATGCTCATAGCCTGCAAGAATGAACAAGAAATACAAGAGTTATCTAGCATAGCTTCCTGCCCAAAGAAGGAACCCCTTCTCCAATGTCCTGGCCAAAAGATGCTCTGGCAGCTCTATGGCTATCCTGGGAGCTGGAGACGAAGTGCAGAAACAGAAGGCTGCCTCCCCTCATGGACTCAATATTCTAGTGTGGAAGAAAAACAGAAAGCAAGTTATTTTAAAAACCCACAACTGAACAGGATAATACCAGTTACTGATTAGAGCTATTGCAAGAGAAAGATGAGACGTGATTGCTGTTAGAAAGGGGATAAATTTAAAGAAGGTGGGCAAATGTTTAAAAAACAGATAACTAATAAGGACCTCTGTGTAGCACAGGAAACTCTACCCAATACACTGTAATGACCTACATGGGAAAAGAATCTTAGAAAGAGTGGGTATATGTAGATGTATAACTCACTCATTTTGCTGTGGACCTGAAACTAACACAACATTGTAAAACAACTATACTCCATTAAAAATTTAATTAAAAACTGAAGGCTATGGTATAAATAAATTAACAATAAAGAAGGTAGTCAGGGCAGTTCTGTGATACAGTATTTTGCCAAAGACCAGAAGGACAAGAATGAGCCACTCATGCCACATTCTAGATGAAGAGCACTCCAACAAGTGCAAAGGTCACTGAAGAATAGTGACCAAGGCGGAAAGTGATGCAAAATGTCCCAGAGGAAGCAGGATCTTTCAAACCACGACACAAAGCATCCCACCGTGGGGTGGGGTGGGGAGGCCTTCCCATCCATGCTGGACCACTCTTGGAGGCTCTCTCTTCTCGAGGGCAGAATTCTCCTCTCATTCACCTAAAGAAACATCCAACTTAGCTTGAGCTCAGAGAACACTCGCCTCTTTCCTCAAGATTGCCCTTAGATAACTTCACGTTGCCACTCCATCCATTCCAGACTCTTCTCTAGGATAAGCGAAATTATTTTCCCATCAACTTAGGACAAGAGTCTAGATGCTTCACCATCCTGTTCATCCTTTTATGAATACTCTCTCGTTAGACAAAATCCCTCTTAAATTATGCTGTCAGAACTGAGTGGGCCCCCAAAATGTTAGGGGCAGTAGGCAGGTTCGCTAAGATATGAAGTCAGATAAACTAGGTTCCAATCTGGGCTCTACCACTTATCAGCTGTGTGACCTTGAGCAAATTCAGTTAACCTCTCTAAAAGTCTCTGCCTTCTTATGTATGAAATGGGGATTAACACTGTGAGGACTAAATAAGCAAATATATAAATGAAGTCCTAAGGGCTATGAAAGGCATGTAGAAAATGCTTGATATTTACTACTACTATTATTACTAGTTGTTGCTATTATTATTAGACCTCAGTGATCCTCCATCTTGGTCAAAAATCTGAATTTGTTCAAATGCCAGTTAAATATACATTTGCTTTTGTTTTGCTTTGTTTGCTTGTATTTGCATTAGGGGTCTAAGGAATGGGCTGGGGGTTAGGAGCCATGTAAATGTAGACTGAAACTTCTCTCCCAATGTCTTTTGCATATAATACAATAGCCCTAGTCTGGTCACAGTAACAGAAAGATCCATAAAGAGATAACCTAACCCATTAAACTGGGATGCTTTAAGATCCCAGTTACCGTAGGAAATTTAACCTGTTCCAATGACTCAGATCATGCTGCAGGTACTGAACAATGTTTGGTGATCACCATTTTGGGACTAGAGAAGAGTCTCATCCATCTTTTCAGTCTTTATCTGGGGGCCCACATGCCAGTCCTCAATAAATACTAGTAAGTGTGAAGGAAGGGAGAAGTCAACTAAAGGTCTACAGAGACATAAAGGATCACACTGGCTCAACCCAAATGAAACATACCACAGGCACAGAAGCACAGGCTCAGAGAGGTGAAGAAACTGGCCTAGAGCCACACAGCCGCCCTGGGTCAACAATGGGACTCTTAGTCAATCTCCTCCCAGAGAACCATCCTAAGTAAACCATTCACAGACCAGGTCCTCTATCCTCCTTCAAAGTCTCTGAGCAGACACGTCCTGTGAGGTAGAGGAGAGGTGGGCTTCTGCCCTTCCACGGCATGTATCCCTAGCTTATCTGAACTCAGAGTTCCATGGGAAGTGGAGAGTCAAGGCGGGCATCCTCCAAGGCTGCCTCTCTCTCACCTCAGGAACATCGTCATTTTTCTCTTGTCACAACGCTTCCAGCCTAATATTTGACAGCTCCGATAGGGTACTGTCCAAACATTTATTAAAACATTTTAAATGATGAATATATCCAATTATTACTATTAATGCAGCTAATACTGACTAATGAGGGGGAGACTCGGGAGCTGGTGTCCCGCAATTCATTACCCCTGCCTTGTCAACAATTCAAAGCCCGAAACCTAATCATCCATACCGGGCCCTGTTATATTTCACACGTCACTTTTAATAAGTCACTCAGTGCCTATAAATTAATGTAACATGTCGGCGTTTATGAGTGTGGCTTTGTCGCAGTTAACAAATGATGTTCTGGGCCAGTCTACAACGGCTAGGCAGTGACGAATGATGGAAGATGATTTCTTTCCAAACTATAAACTATACACTGGGGACTCCAGTAATACATATATATAGCCACATATTACATACACCTAAGCACACATAGATATACCTACACAAACTAACAAAGCACACCAAAACACACATAAGCACAAATGTGGGATAAATATGACGTGTAATTTGTGGCAAGGAGCTGTGTAATAACCCCTGATCTTTCTTCTCCAAAAGGTTAAACATGCAGCACTGGGAACCAGGACAGTCCCACAAATGTGGTTAATGTTGATTTCACATTTAAGTTCTTGTCTTCGCTTCTGGCCAGGCTTCAGGACAACCAGACATCCTAATAATGGAACCCTAGTGGTGCTGATGAGAAGGAGAGGGTCGGTGTGACGCCCAAAATGCTAGCAGTTAGGGGAAGGGTCTGCATGTTTATGGAAAAATTGATGGCTTTTTGGTGTTGGGGTGGAGAAAGGTACTTATTTGCTTCTAAACAGACCTGAATAATTTATAATCTCCTTCTAAACTACAACTTCATATTTCACAAAATATGTATACAATTTGGGTGTAACTCGACCTTCATAGTGTCATCTAATTCAAGATTCAAAAAGAGAGAAGATTTTTCTGTAACTGGTGTCCATTTTTTCACTACTTTGCCCATGTCCAAAGCATCTCTGGCACTGAGGGAATAATCCAGATCCTCACATATGTGGGTTAAGAACTATATACAATGACAAAAATCCTGGGCAAAGAAGACCATGGGTTTCCGTGGGAGTCAGTCTACAGTTAAGACTACAGATTTGGGGGTGGAGTTCTAGGTGTAGACAACATCTCTCTCCACCTGCCTTGATTTTCAGAAAATGTAACGCTCTATTTTTTGGAGAGCACTTCCAGATGGTTAGATATTTATGATTTTTTTCTTTCTCCAAGACATCCTATCTAAACAGAAAATGTTATAATAGACATTAAAATTAACAAAATTTGAAAAATTATGTACTCAAATAGTTTGGAATGGATCCTATAGGGTCCTTTCATGCTTCCTCTTTGACATCTTTCCAAACCATTAGCTCTCAGAACCCATTTTCACCGGGTTTTTTCCTACTTGCTTACAAGATTTAGAAGATACCATTACATCTGACTATATGAAGTTTACAAAAACTTTTAAAAAAATTTTCCCCTGAAGATACATTTACATCTGTACATTTGTATCTGGGAATTGTCTATGNACCGGGTTTTTTCCTACTTGCTTACAAGATTTAGAAGATACCATTACATCTGACTATATGAAGTTTACAAAAACTTTTAAAAAAATTTTCCCCTGAAGATACATTTACATCTGTACATTTGTATCTGGGAATTGTCTATGTGGTTTTCCTCAAGGATTCAGCTCAATTACAGTGGCAAACAATTACAGTACAGTTGTTCAAGAAACAAACAACAACAAGAAGAATGGCTTCTTTAAATGTCTTGCCATGTTCCCTATTCTACCATTAAATTAATAGTAATAAACAAGAGCTTTAATTTAAATGTCTAGAAAAAGATGCATATCTTATAAACTCAAAAGTTTATAAAGACTTTAATTTTGTGTGTGGCTGAGAGGTCAGTTGTTCTAATCTACATCTGGTAACATGAGAGAGCTAAACATGACATTTTTTCTTAACAAATCACTCAGAAATTTAAAGGAAACTAGGAAAAGCACTGCAAACCTGTCTTCATTACATGATCATTAGAAGAGAGTTGCACTTTGCCTGCTGGGGACCCATTAACCAATTTGTTTTCCTGGGGTCTGGGATTGTCTAGTTCACTTCACATGCCCTAAAAGAGTGGAGAGCAACCAACAGTGATGCAAGTGCATTGCTTTTTTGTTATTTTTAAATTGGGCAATGTCTGGTACTCAAGAAAAACTACAGTCTGGGGTCATGTACAACACAGCCAACTGGAAGGACCGGGGCTCAGTAAGTTGGGTGATGGCTTGGTGCCCCCGTCTCCCAATGCTTGCACAACTTTGGGGCAGTAAAGACGGTAAAAATGCTGCACAGCAGACAAGAGTCAGGGCAGTACCTTTTAGCGGGGAAGGGGTGGGGATGGCATAAGCAAACTTGAGACATTTGCAACATGTGTGATGTTGAAATCACTCACTTGTAACCTACTCCTGAAAAGTTTCAAAAGGACTTCAGAAAACCAACTCACGGCGACCGAAAGAGGTTTTATGTTCCCTCCACAAAGACAGTGGGGTAAAGAAAAGAATAAAAATGTGTACTCTTTTGTGGGAAGTCTGAAGAGTGGGGCATTCACCTTTGCCTCTTTCCAGAGCTAGTGTCTTCTGGGGTGTGTGTCAGGAGGAAAAATACTTGTGTGTGTGTGTGTGTGTGTGTGTAAAAATGAGGCAGAAATGGAAGACATTAGAGTTTTAGGCACTGCATGGAAAGAAATGCAGAATGGTGTCTGCTCTGGCGGCTCTATAAAGATATCAACCCAAGAGGAGACAGCTGAAAAGCGCTTTTCCCAGCAGAGGTCTTCACAAGGCACAGCAAAATCCCGCAGGGAATAGGGACAATTTGCATAACAATATGCTGTTGCTTATCAGGGGACCCAAGGGATAGGCTCCCCTTAGAGAAAAATCCACAGTTCTGAGTCCAGCGCGTTGTGGAGGAGAGCATTGGTGTTCAGTTTGTTGGGGAAGAGGAGGGAGTAACCCCTCTTCAGCATTACTTTGCACAGGAAACCAATAAGACCCTCAAGCTTCCTCTTCTCCCAAGCATTTGTTTTTCTATATTGGTGGTGGGTGGTGTCCTTTTTTTTCCTTTCAACTTTGCCACAGGTCCTCATAGGCACTTCTCATACTCTCTCCTCCCCCTAATTTTTGTTTGTTTTGCTTTCATCTTTGGAGACCCACCTAACTCCAAAGTTTCCCCATTTCCTTTTAACTTCACTATCCTGCCTCTTCATCCAGGCCAATGATCTGGACTCAAGCATGAGAAAGTCAGTTCTCCATCTTGCAAACTTGGAAAGATTATCTTTATTCTTTCATGAAGATAAGTGGAAGGTCTATTCTCTGCTGATCTAGGGGACATCTATTTTGCCTGTCTTTTGAATTTGAGCCATGTCTGAGGGTGATATTTATTCCTGCTCTCTTTTTGGGGAAACCAGGTAGGGAGGCTGTTGAAGAAAGCTAAGGAAATCTAGAGAATGCAAAATTCTAATTCCACAAAATGCCAAATACTCATGAAAAGCAGAATTTCATGCACCAAAGTTGCTACTATTTATCAACAGGCAGTCTACCTGGTGCCAACACCAAGTTTTTCTGCCAAAGCACCTTGGCAAGGGCTGGATATAGAGGGCCCAAAACAGAAATGCACATGTTCTCCACTACAACTAAAGATGAAGTCACATTTGGCCATCTTACTAGAAATATGATGTTTAGAAATGAAGTAATATGAAGATTCTGCTCAGTTTTTGAAAGTACTCAGTATGCCTGGAGTCCCACATCATTTCTGGTTGTCATAATGTAAGATATAAACAAAGAAAAAAGTTAACAATGAGAAATAATAAAGTTTCATTTAATACCTACTATAGGTTAAAGTGTCTGCCTGGAATGCAGGAGACCAGGGTTTGATCCCTGGGTCGGGAAGATCCCCTGGAGAAGGAAATGGCACCCCACTCCAGTACTCTTGNACTTTCACTTTTTAATATATAGTAGGAGAAGGCAATGGCACCCCACTCCAGTGCTCTTGCCTGGGGGGGGTCCCATGGACAGAGAGGCCTGGTGGGCTGCAGTCCATGGGCTCACTGGGAGTCGGGCATGAGTGAGCGACTTCACTTTGGCTTTTCACTTTCATGCAATGGAGAAGGAGATGGCAACCCACTCTAGTATTCTTGCCTGGAGAATCCCAGAGGCAGAGGAGCCTAGTGGGCTGCCCTCTATGGGGTCGCACGGAGTCGGACACAACTGAAGCAACTTAGCAGCAGCAGCAGCAGTGTGTATATGCTGGGGAAGGCAATGGGACCCCACTCCAGTACTCTTGCCTGGAAAATCCTAGGGACGGAAGAGCCTGGTAGGCTGCAATCCATGGGGTCGCTAAGAGTCAGACACAACTGAGCGACTTGACTTTCACTTTTAACTTTCATGCATTGAAGAAGGAAATGGCAACCCACTCCAGTGTTCTTGCCTGGAGAATCCCAGGGACAGGGGAAGCCTGGTGGGCTGCTGTCTATGGGGTCGCACAGAGTCGGACACGANGACACAACTGAGCGACTTGACTTTCACTTTTAACTTTCATGCATTGAAGAAGGAAATGGCAACCCACTCCAGTGTTCTTGCCTGGAGAATCCCAGGGACAGGGGAAGCCTGGTGGGCTGCTGTCTATGGGGTCGCACAGAGTCGGACACGATTGAAGCGACTTAGCAGCAGCAGCAGCAGCAGTGTGTATATGACAATCACAGTCTTCCAATTTACTACCCCCCTCCCTACTTACTCCCTGGTAACCATAAATTTGTTTTCTATGTCTCATCTTGCTTTTGAAGAAGATTTTGAATTACCAGTACTTTAAGCATTGTGCAGCTTGTAGTACCGTGAGAGTTAAGAAATGCCTCATTATCTCATCTTCCCCATCATTCTAAACCTTCTAACACTTCTCATGATATTTCAAGTTATTTGGCAAATGATAAGTTATAGTCAGCATAAACATACAAGTATGCAATCGATTAAGCAGACCATGCAAAAAAGTTCAGTATTTGGAGAGAAAAGCTCAACCTCATATAAACTGAATCTTGGAACAACATTTCAGACCCCTGACTTCAAGAGTAGAATTCAGAGACAGTTTATTAATTTCTTACCTCAGGGAATTTAACAATATGTTTCCTGAGACTGAAATATTGACTTTGCAACAGGGCTTATTTGAAGTTTTATTAGGCTTCCCGCTTCTTCTGAGCTTCCACTAATGTCTTTATTAATGATCTGAAAAAAGGAGCAGAGGAAATTGGGTCGGAATAAATTGTTTTACACCAATGGTAGCTAGAACAACCAGCCGTGCACATCTCCTGATTCAGGGGTACTTAAAACATAGTGTGAGGTGGGGAAGGCCTGTAGCTTGAGAAGACTGGTCACAGGGTGATTCAAGTCCTGACGAGTAGCTGACTAGGGACCAGCTCAGCAGTTTTCAGAAGGCTGACTGCAAGCCAGGGGATTTACAGAGACAATCTGCAAGACACATTTAGAGGAAAGATGATTTGGGAATTACAGTGCTTTCGTCCAGACTCAGAAGTTTAAAAAAAATTTTATTTTAGTAGATGAAAAATAGAAGAATTTGGATTTTGGGAACAGATAATCTAGATTTTAATCCTGCCTCTATTTTTGCTTATGTGTGCTATTTTTGGCCTCTACTATACCCATCTATAAAATGGAATGGTAATGCCTGCTTGATTTGTCTTTTTTTTTTTTAAGTCACGGAGTCTTGAAGGGGGCATAACTTAGAAGAAAAGATGCATATGGTTTGAGGTTTGATCAACACTAATATAAAAGCCTAGTATCATAGGAGGGTAACAAACTGCTAGGGAATCAGGGTAGATTTTTCAAATGAGCAGGAACACACGAGGAAAGGCTTCCTGGAAGAGGCAGCATTTGAGCGGGATTTAGGTATTGTAGAATTTTTTTTACAAGTAGAATATGGTGAGTTAAGAATACTATAAACACTAGGCAAGCAAATTTCAATGGACATGTACCTGTTCAATCCCACAAAGACACTTCCAAGCCTAAGGGGGAGACCTGTGAATTTCCCTGGCAATAGCTGACATTGATTCTCTCTGTTATAGTTAAAGATACAGACCCTCTGTCTCCAGGCTGCCAATCTGGGCAGTTTACAGCAGCATTAAGCTCATTTAAAAATGATTTGACCCAGCATTACATTTTTTTTTTTTTTAAAGCCTGGTCAATTTTTCAATTAAAGTACAAAAAACAAGTTGCTGTTTGTGTTCCAGATATTTTTTTAAAAAAATATGGTCTGGTGAGTGGAGAGTGGCAGCTTGGAAAAAAAGCTGGCTTAGAGGACTGAAAACCTAAGAGGACAGAAGCGGGCAGCTCTGCGCTTTATAACCCAGCTCTGCACTTTATAACCCAGCTTTTCTTTAAAGGAGCTATTGGCAACCCTGGAAAGGGTGGGGGAAGCAGAGGGGAAGGAGAGAAGTGGGGAACAGAGTTTCTCGTTCAAATAATCCCATGGTTTTCAGCAAGGTCAAAAGTCTGAGAGTTCTGTGGTGCCTTGGGGAGTGGGACTAAGGAAAATGTGACTTGGCAAGGTCAGCGATTTCTGACACTCATTCAAATTCTAGCCTTGGTGGGGGAGCTGTTTGATGAGAACAGAGGAAGAGGTGGCATGAACAGATGACATTTAACATTGGTAGGAGACAGGCGGCTGCAGCAGCTTGTGCACTCAATTCCAGGGGAGACATTTCCAGAACAAACAGAGTCACCTCTTAATTGCCTGCATATGGATTTCCCACTTGGTGGATTCTTTGAAGGTCTACGGGTTGCCGGTTGTCGACTTTCTTGCACACTCCAGAGGTACTTCATTTCGTTATCCCAGAGACTAAATGTTGAGAACCCCCAAATCAGCTGGAATCTAAACCTAGGCTAAACTTGTTAGAAATGTATGCCTCCTAGGTAAACGAAAACAAAGAAACTGTATAATATTTTTCATGTGAATATAGAAGGCTTCTCGGACTACCTTTTGTTTTGGGGAGTAGAACTAACATTGATTGAATACTTTGTAAATGGTCAAGTTTTTCTGCTCTCTCTTAGAACAATCAAGAATTGATTGGATCTCCCTCCTATTCACCTCTTCAAGAGGGAGGAGATATATGTATATGTATAGCTGATTCATACGTATACATATGTATATGTATTGCTGATTCACTTCATTGTACAGCAGAAACTAACACAACATTGTGAAGCAACTATATTCTAGTAAAAAAATGAAAACTAGACATACGTGTGAGATGAATACCACACAAAAAAAGAATTGATTGAACACTTCCTCATCCCCATCTCAGATGCCATTTAAGCTTTTTTGTTAATACTAAGCTCTTTCCAGAGTAACACAAAGTTAAACAAAAAGCATAGTTTTCTATGATGTTAAGAGCTTTTAAAAAAAGGTCACCTTGACCATTTAGGATTCTTTTTTTTTCTTACAGGTCAGAGTATATTGTGAGTGGAGAACAATATAAATACAAAACAGGCAAATTTCAAACCCCATATGTGAAAGCTGGTTTTTAAATAATGAGAAAATGTTGATATCATACAATTACAATCTTTTGACATTTTGTTTGGTGAATAAGTCCATGGGAGGTATTCAGGGAGGTTAAACAAAAACTCTTGGTCCATAAACCTTTCTCTCTGGCCTTTAGACTTTGGATGTTCAGGGATGTTCCACACTTGTGAATTCTTTCCTCTCTGTCCTGTGCTAAGCCAACAGGAGAAGAGCTTTGTTCTGAGAGAGCACCAGGACCCCCTGGCTAGGAATGTGGACGTAGCACAGCAGCCTGTTTCGTTGCCTCACTTCACATTCTGTGATTACTCTCTGAGCCTCACCTTCCTTTTCCCCCAAATGAGGAGTACAAACCCCCCTGTTTAGAGCTGTTGTGAGCTTCCGGTGACATAACGTATTGAGAATGGTTAGCAGTGTGCCTGGCGTGTAGCAAATTCTTACAGAATGGGAGTTATTTTATAATAAGCACTTGCTTGTTATTTTACAGTGGAACAGACACTGTGGAGTCCTTTATCACTCAGCCATAAAAACTGTGTGAATATTTCCTTGAAATATTTGTAAACATCTGGAAACAATTTAGTCTGAGGACAGTTTAGGTAACTAAAGGGACTCATTCTTAAAATGAATATATAGTCTCTGGAGACTCCGGGGTCAGAGAGCAAGTGACCAAATACTTCTACTCAATCCACAAAGCTTTGTGGGGAGAGAGAGGGAAACTGAAGGAGGAAGAAAGAGAATGGGTGGAAGAGAAATAGATTTTGCTTAAACCTAAGCCTCAAGCATATTTTGTTTGAGAAACAACATGTTGCTTACCCTGTGATTTCCAAGTCAAAGCATCTAGGTTATATATCTATTTATTTGCTGAGTGACTTCTAAATCCAGTGGAATACCTCTCGAAACATTGTTATTGTTATTATTATTATTAAATCTATTAACCTAGAGATCTTGGGAGATAAATCCTAGAACTACCTACTGAATTTGGACCCAGTAAGCAATATAAAATCACTGAAGGGAAACATTAACACTTAGAGTACAATGTGGATCAAAAAATGTAATGTTTCATAGTGTTAAGAGATAGCTGTGAAATTAGGATACATGTGCAAAAATGAAAGCATTGGATTTTTTCTATTGTTCTTAGACATTGCCTTTATTTAACAATTCATTTGCAAAATCAATTGGATTTTTAAATTTTGCTCTTGAAGATAATATAAAGTCAGGTATATTTTAAGGGGTTCCAACTTTTAGCCCTGTAAAATTAACTTCAGATTCATGCTTGGGATAATGTAGACTTTAGAAATTTATTTACTTGTCAAATTTTATTTAAAAAAATTCTGGGTGCCCTTACTTATTTAGCCAAATAAGGACATATATAAAACTCATATTCTTTTCTGACTATATTGTTTTATAAAGTAAAGGATAGTATAGCACTAAAATAATAAAATGAATAAAACACAGGGGCTTCCCTGATGGTTCAGCAGTAAAAAATTTGCGTGCAATGCAAGAGAGGCAGGAGATGCGGGTTCGATCCCTGGGTCAGGAAAATCCCCTGGAGGAGGAAAGGGCAACTTACTCCAGTATTCTTGCCTGAAAAATCCCATGGACAGAGGAGCCTGGTGGGCTACAGTCCAAAGGGTTGCAAAGAGTCAGATATGACTGAACAACTGAACACACGCACACAGAATAAAACATATGGGTGTATTTAACTTATTAAGAAACTCGCTGTTTTATACTTATTTCCTTTCCAATTTATGTTGGAATCTTGAAAGCTTTGTCTTCGTTCTGAGGACTTTTTCTTGGAAGTCTCTGACCGAGGTATTTTTTGCTTCCTATATATTCACTGTATAATTACTGATTTCATTATTGAAATTCAATGATTTCATGATGACCCAAGTTCAAGTAAAATTCATATTATTCTTTAGCTATGCATTTTCAGCTCTTAGTTCTGTGTCCAAAAGAAATGTTATCATCAATATGCATTAACAACCAATTACATATTTAAAACCAGATGGGAGATAATCTGAGTTAAAAGTAGACATTTGCACCTCTTTTTCAGGGATTATTGATTTGTTGTTATTGTTCAGTCCCTAAATTGTGTCTGATTCTTTGAAACCCCATGAACTACCGCATGCCAGGCTTCCCTGTCCTTCACTATCTCCTGGTTGTATTAAATCTATCAGGATATACTTTTATCTTATCCACTGGTACCCAATCTTAGATTCCCCAACTTCTTACGAGCAATGATAGAAAAACTTCTAATTTTCAGTCATTTCACAACACCTAATGAAAATACATGTTTACTCTCGAAAGACAAAGAAAAATCTTGATTTTTTGATTGGATTGATATTAATTTACTGTAATTCCATGGAGCCTTCTCTAGCTCTTAAAATACAGTATGTGCCTGTGTTAAGTTGCTTTAGTTGTGTCCAACTATTTGTAACTCTAAGGACTGTTGCCCGCCAGGCTCCTCTGTCCATGAAATTTTCCAGACAAGAATATTTGAAAGGGTTGCCATGCCCTCCTCCAGGGGATCTTCCTGACCTAGGGATCAAACCTGCATCTCTTATGTCTCCTGCATTGGCAGGTGGGTTCTTGACCACTAGTGCCAGAATATAGCAGGGGGCTCATTGAAAAGCTGATTGAATGCATAATGAATGATACTATTCCTGGCTGTCACAGGCTAAATGACACCATGGACTGACAATTTTGAGTTTACTTAATGCACCGTAACAAATTATAGCTTATTTTCTGGTAAAGTTTTTGCAACATGGAATCTGTGAGGGTGGGGAGGTGGTCCATGGAGATGAAAAGATGGACAGCGTTCTTTTTGGGTGTCATGATGTGAGTGGAAACAAGGCTGTGCTCTGAGGGAGTTTTGTGTATTTAATTTTAATGTTTGTGACCAGAAGTTGTGCTAAGAAGCATGTGATTTTTTTTTTTCACTTTCAGTATGATTCTAAGATCCTGATATTCATCAGCTTTAAAAAATATTTTTTCATTTCTTAGATATTTTTCTTGCATTTGGACACCAGGTGGCGATATGAGGTGAGATGTGGGGAGCTTGGGGCTCTGAGGTTGGATCACGTCATAGAGTGAAACGAAGCAGGTAATGATCTGGACAACAAACCGATCAGATATAGTAGTGTGTGTGTTTAGAAGATAGATAAGTTAAAAAGGAAGACGTTGTAATGATTTAGCTGTATTTTGGCTAAGAAAGACTAGGTTGGCATTCATCATCTGCATGAAAAACACTGTTCTCACCAGATTCCATACAGCATTTCCCATGGAAAATTCAGGAGTTACCAGAAGGTGTGTATCTCCTGCTAGCCATTTTGACTAGTATTTCATAATAGACAAGACCCACCTTCCTCCCTTCTCTCTCTACATGGAATATACAAACCTTGGGCTCAATAATGAAACATGAATAGGTACTAATCACTTAGAACAGACTGGGAGAGGGAAGTTATTATACATAATAGCACATTTTGCCACCACAAACAGTTCAAGTCTGTGTGGCTGTGTACAAGAAAAATTGGTTGAGTCTTAGCATTTAGCCATAATGCTGCTGCTGCTAAGTCGCTTCAGTCGTGTCTGACTCTGTGTGACTCCATGGACTACACCCCATCAGGCTCCACCATCCCTGGGATTCTCTAGGCAAGAACACTGGAGTGGGTTGCCATTTCCTTCTTCAATGCATGAAAGTTAAAAGTGAAAGTCAAGTTGCTCAGTTGTGTCCGACTCTTAGCGATCCCATGGACTGCAGCCTACCCGGCTCCTCCATCCATGGGATTTTCCAGGCAAGAGTACTGGAGTGGAATAGTCATACCCAAAAGCAAAATCAGTAATTATCATTACTAGATTGGTTTTGAATTTGAAAATATGAGAGAATTCATGTTTGGCAGAACCTCCCCACCTCCTGCTATACACGAGGATTTGTGTGATAAAAGTAATTATAATATTAATTAGACTTTAAACATTCAAATGTTTTTACAGGTCAGGATGGATTAAATATGGGGCTCCTAGATTTTCTGTCAGAAAGATCAGGAAGTGTGATTCTGGGAAGAGTTTGAATAAAATATAGTTTAGAAGTTAATCAGAGAGAGGGGAATTTCAGAAGAGGAAGAGTCAGGAGAGAGAACAGTAAGTTGGCTTGATGCAAGAGCTGCCTTTGGGGTCAGATCAGAGACTACAAGGACTGATCGAGATAGTCCATTAGAAAAGGCTTGATGGCAGGGAGAAGAGACTAATGGTTTTGTCCCGACAGACAAAAAGGATTTAAAGATAATGTGATTTTTTTAAAAACGTGCTTCTTTGACAAAATTTGGGTTTTAGATTGCTGTGGAGAGGGTAGAGTAATTTTTCCAAGTGAGAGACATGTTTTGTTCACCAGTATGGTGGCTCAGTGGTAAAGAATCTGCCTACTAAGGCAGGAGATGTGAGTTAGATCCCTGAGTCGGGAAGATCCCCCAGAGAAGGAAATGGCAATCCACGAGTTTTCACTCCTGGGAAATCCCATAGACAGAAGACCCTGGCGAGACATGAGTTGGACTAGAGTTGGACATAAGTTAACGACTAAATAACAACAACAAACAACGATTTTTCCAGTGCCCATCACAGACCTGGAAAATTATTCCTCAAAAAGTGTTTGTTGACAAAAGGAAATAAAGCATATGGGTCGGGTGCCAGCAAGCAAACTCCAATTGGGTTAAAAAATGTTTTATAGCCAACCGAAGTGTGAAATATAAAGTGGTGTCTTAGACACTGCTGATGGATTTAATCAGGTCAATCTTAATCCAAGTTTTTTGTTTTTTTAGAGTGCCACTCAAATGAATGCTGACTTCAAGAAGATATTACATTCATTTCTTCCTTTCTTCTTCCTCCCTCCCTCCCTCCCTCTTTCTTGCCCTCTTTCCTTCCTTCCTTTTTTTCTCATGTTTTTGTTATTATTTCAAGTACACTTAATTACGTTGTTCCCATTTTTCCCTCCTCGATCTCCTTCTTTCCCCCTCCTTTTTTTTTCTCCCCCTATATTTTTGCATTCCCTTCCCCACCCTTCTTTGTCTCCTCACCCCTTCTTTCTTCCTCCTTCTGCTTCCTCTCCCTCTTCTTGTATGAGTGACAAATATGGAATTGAAAATAAATAAGCTAAAGGAGCACAGTCCCAAGGGTTTAATGTAACCTTGTACTCTGGTGGCTGACAGAGATCTAACAGCAGATTTCAGGAGACCCTGTGACCTTCTATTGGGGTGTGTGGAGCAATGCCTTATTACAACACTCAAACCTGCCTTTTTGCAACATTAAGAAATATTTAATGAACAATTATGTGTATATGATACTGTGTTAACCATTCTGAGAACGCAAAGTTCCTTGTCTCTCAAGAAACTTGAGTTGATAGATAGATATAGAATCTAGATTCTAGATTAGATAAACACAAAATAATTATAATATTAAACAGAAAGTGGCATTATAAGAGAAGAACAAATTATTTGCTATGGAAGTTATTTTTATCTTGGAAGCCCAAAAACTGGAGTAGGATTTATATTTCTGGGAAAGAATATACATTTATTTTAACAATTTTCCAGAATCAGTAAGTTCTTCCTAAAACTGACATCCTTGTGGGTTAAAAATCTAATTATTTTTCAATAGTTTCAACATTTTTGATTAAATTTTTAATTTGAAGGGTTTAACTCAAGAGAAGAACCTTGAAAATCCCAGTAAATGGGTTCAGTAAGACAGTTGAAATATTCTTCCTTGTTTCACTATTGAATTATATATTAGAATGTAGATCACTTTCTAGAATTTAGTTAAAGGATAACCTTACATTGTTAGAACCCTATATTACAATGAGTATTATAAACTTATTACTAAGTTCTGCATTACATTTATTTGATGAAAAATCAAAGCAGTTTTTATTTCAGTTTACTAGTATTCTCTTATTATTTTAGAATTAGATTTTTCCTAGTGTGGAATTTTTTTAAGATAAAAAATGATTGTCTATGACAAGTGTTGGGAATTTAAATGGGTCCAATTGAGAATCTTGGAAGTAAGTTAAAGAAATCTTTTACTAATTAATGTCCCATCTCTCTCTCTCTCTCTCACACAGACAGACAGACAGACAGACAGACACATATATATACACATACCCCTGCCTCTCTTACACTTCTCTGCATCTGGGGCTTTTGGAATTTTTATATCATCAAAAAGGCTTACATTCTGCAGAAAGCCCTTGACCTTAAGGTACCTTGGGAAACTTTAGGAGCTGGCCTAATCCTATATATATTCCAGGCAAAATTTGACAACCTTATTGCTTTTCATCATTAAGTGATCCTGGAACTTTTCCTAAATAGTTGGGCATATTAACACCGGCATCTTGATTCATTTCCAACCCAACCTTCAATTTATTCCACTTAGGCTAGTCATAGCATTCTTCCCTGCTCCTTCTGTGACCTAAGCCATTCTGGGAGAATGCTATGTGTGCTGTTAGTATTTGTAGAGGTTTCAGGTGACAGAAGCCATAGAAAAGCCAAATAGCATGGTTTTGTTATTATTACTAATCACAGGGCTCTACCTCAAAGGAATGAGGGTGAGAAAAGATCATTTAGCTTTGATAAATGACTTGCAAAATAGAATATGCTGTAGAAAGATTCTAAATATTACTATACATAAAGAGTGGAGACAGCATGCAAATGTGATTAAGGAGGTGGGGTCAGAGGGCAAAACTGGAATATGGGTGCACTTAGGGTCAATGTGACTGAATTGTGCTATGATGTAATTTCCTGCACATACCAATCTCAGAGTTAGGTTTTCAGGAAACAGGATATTTGATATGGCAGCACTGCCTTACTTACGAAGGGGACCAGGAAAGAACAACAGTTGACTTTCTTGCTGGGCTGTGATCCCCCACTTCCCCTACCCCAAAGCCCAATAAACTCAACAATCACTACCATAAATAATTTGAAAATTGGTATTACTAGATAAAACTTGCTCAGCCAGACTCCAAAAAGGAGAACTTTTAGGAGTGAAATGTTTGATAGTATGGTTGGTATGATGAATGCATAATGAGCCATTCATTACTTGAAATTTCTTAGAGATTGAATAAAAAATATGAGAAGATCAGACCTTGAATTGGACTAAAGTTTGAGATGAGACAAGGGATCAGGACAGATCTATTCTCTCAAAAATCTGATCTGATCGGAGGAAAGTGAGACGTCATAGGAAAGCAATCAATCTACGTCGTATAAATTGCACACGAGTTTTTGCTTACAAAACAAAATGGTTGAGGGGCAGTAATTCCATTTTATTTCAGACACTCGGTTCCTGATTTCCATGTTCTCTGTCTGCAAGAAATGGAAATGGTATTGTTCATCATACATAGATATCACGGAATGTTAGTTTTCTACAGTACTTCACAGTTTTTTTGGAGGAAGGTTGCTGCCACAAAGGATTTTATTACCACATTCTTTGGTTTCTAGGGGTAAGTGTGTCCAAAATCCTAGGTGCAAATGGATCCAAATTTCAGCAACACAAGGTTTTAGTTTCTCATTTGTGTTTGTTATAGTCCCTGCCAACACCTGGAACACAGTAGAAAGGTTGGATTAATTTTTAAAATGAATTTAGGAGGAAACAGTAACTTACGGAATCTCTGAACTCAAGGTTGAAAGAGAACTTATAAATGATTGAATCAAATCTATTTCGGGATCTGGAATTCCTTCTCTGGTATTCCTGGGAGGCGGAATCCAAGGCTTGCTTAAAGATTTTCACAGCTAGGGAGTGCACTAATAGAACAGATGTTTTCTTGGTAGAATGGAAAGTATCTTTACAAAATGTATGTGAAAACTTTGTGCATGTATCTGCTTGTGTGCATGTATAATACATATGCCCATTTAGAAGAGGCATATTCCCTATATAACTTCATTTTCTTATTGGAAAGCTAATCATATGGGCTAAGAAATGTGAGCATGCTTATGGGGAAAATAAGAATTGGAATAGTGTTTAAAATCTGGGAAATGTACCCACGGTATTTACCAGTCTTTTAAGAAAACATATTTAGGCTTTTAGTACCGAGCACATCTTTTTATTGACTCAGGACCTTCTACTATTTCACAATGAAAGCAGACTGTAAATAAAACGTTACTGATTTTCTTTTTCTCCTTTTTCCTGTAGTAACCAAATGCTTTCAGCCACTGGAGTCTAATGAGAAACAGCTGTGCTTGAAGTGTGGTTTCTATAGATAAAAAAAGTTAAGTACGATAACATCTAAGGATTTTTTGTTGTTAGAATAACAATAGTTGCAGGAACTAAGAAGTGGCTAAAGGCATCAGTTCTTCTAATTTGTCATTCAGCTTCTTCATGAAATAAATTTGGAAGTGGCCGTCTAACAATCTGGTGAGGTTCTCTGACATAGCATGCAGTTGCAAGAAGTTGCAATGGGAGAGATTAGTACACCCACTGAGATGCCTTTGGAGGCCTGATTTATAAGATATCTGATATTAGAATGGCTGAATGGAATAACTCTACGCCCATAGACTATTAGAGCTAGAAGGGGCTGGAGAAGGTGTCCTTCCAGACCTCTTATTTGCAAATTCCTATTATATGAGGAATTTGAAGTGATTTGTATAAGATCAGCTCACTGATTGCAGCTGGACCGCCTGTTAAATGCTTATTATTTTCCACCAATGTCTTTTCCAAAGCTGCCTTCTGGTTGTAACCACTCAAAATGAGATGCTAAACAAATACTACATACCTAAACATTTAATCATTCCCCCATCCCCCCTTAGCAAAACCTTTCCGGAATGCATTTGATGCTGGTGTCGTCTCTGTGTTCACAAGGCTTGGTGAAGGAGTGTGTCTGTTTGGGTGGAAAGGTCATTCTTTCATGCTGCGAATACATACACGCATGAAATTCTCAGTCACAGTTAGATAGAGAAGAATATTTTCTTCTTCAGAGTCAGGATCCGAAGCTTATATACTGCCAGCTGTGCTTGAGTTCTTTTCACATTGGACACATCAAACCCCAGTCAATTATATTTCCTATTAGTTCTTTTCACTTGGACATATCAACGCTCAGTCAGTTGTATTTCCTACTACTTCAAATCACTTCCTATAATAATATTGTAAATCAGCTATAATTCAATTAACAGATAAATAAAGATTAAAAACTGAAAAAGGAAAATAGAGACCACCACCAGCATTTTTGGATTTGAATGCTGGCAAAAGAGTCAAACATCAAAGAAATTTTGCTGCAAAGCTTTTAAATTCAGTGGGCACTGGACTGTGCTAAAATAAGTGAGGAATTGAAGTGGTGCTGTTCATTATTTTGAAATATTAAATCTGTAACATGTAAGCAATGATTTGACTAATAATTGATAGTGACTATGGATGTGCTTTTTTTAAACTCATTTCAGTGAGGAATCATTTTTAAAGTCTTTATTCATGAACCTGTAGTCTCATAGTGGCATTAGATAGTTTAAGATATTCTAAAAAGCATTCATTCTAAGTTACTAATAATAAAAAGAAAGTATAAAACTATATGTATTTGAAATCCTGAAANTCTCTCTCTCTCTCTCTTTTTTAAAAAATCTGTGATGCTTGTTTTCAAATTCCAAAATGTATTTCCAATCCATCCTTGAAACCCAGAGGAACTTTCTCTGGATCGTTAACGACAGAATGTCAACAGAAAGCTAGGCTTGACACCCAGCATAAGAAATGACTCTGGAACCAAAGAGAGGAAAAAACAGAACGAATCAAAGGATTCTTGCTCCCTCCTTTCAAAAAGTCACAATTTACTATTCCTCTCTCATTTTCATCAATCACCAGGGCAATACCCCCTAGATCAATGCATTAACTTGTTTGTTTTTTACAATGAAGGGAGACTTCATAGCCTCATCATTCATTCCAGAGTGTGGGGGAGAAAAACAAAAGCCAGCCACTGAAATTTGCATGGTGCTCAATTATACATTAGTGAACATCACTTGGCAATCTGTTCATATCAATTTAATTGGATTTTAATACTGCCTCTGATCTTGTTTTCTAATTAACAGCAGTGCTTGGAAATAAAGCAGAACCATGCACCCAGCAACACCTTTGATCTCGACCATATGGAGCTCTACCAAGTTCTGGAAAAAAAATCTCTCCTGCTTCCACAATCGGCCGAGAAAAGCGGGGCCCTCAGATGGCCGGATACCATGGACTCCTGTTCCCCGTGGAGTGTCTCACCCTCTGATTGGTCCCCATGGCAAAAGCAGAAGAGTCACTTCTTGAGATGGAGGCAAATCTGTGTTCCTAGCCTTGGGTGAGGTTGATGATTTTTGCAGCTTGGTTGTGGGGACAAATACTGGAATAAACAGACCTGACCCTGTGAGGTTTGCTTTACAGAGGGGTGTCGCTGGCAGGACAGAGGNTTCTTGAGATGGAGGCAAATCTGTGTTCCTAGCCTTGGGTGAGGTTGATGATTTTTGCAGCTCGGTTGTGGGGACAAATACTGGAATAAACAGACCTGACCCTGTGAGATTTGCTTTACAGAGGGGTGTCGCTGGCAGGACGGAGGCAGTACGTGATGGGCTGACACAGGGAGGCCAACCTCCCCTTGTTGGATGAGCCCTCATGCCCGCGTGGGATGCTCGTGGAGCTGGCCTTTCAGCCAACACTCTGGCTGTAGAGGGGTCTCCTCCTTGCCTCTTTCACTGTCTCTTCTTTTCTCTCTGTTTCCTAAATCCTTGGGTCTTTAACCTTACTGATTTTCATCCTGTGGGTTGACCATGTGGAAAGCCCGATCAGAAATTGAGACAACCTTAAAAAAATAATTAAGACCAGGGTTAATGAGATCAAGCTTGGGTCCCCAAGGAAGCTGGACAGTGTGTGTGGGGGGCAGATGGGGCATGACCAGGCCCAAGACCTGCATCTGGGTCCTCTGTTTACCACTGCGGGGCCCTGGAAGGTGGAAAGGCAGTGGTGGAGGGTGGGTGTAGACTGAGAGTACAGTACTGGCTCTTGGCAAAGATCCCTGTCCTTGGTCACAGTCACGTGACCTCAGGCCTGTCACTTGACCAATCTCAGTCCACAGTAATGGTCATGTGACCTTGGGCACGTCACCTAATCGCCCTGTGGTGCCCGTTGGTCATGAACCATTCTCTAATTCTGAAATACAAAGTCTTTCCAAAGTCAGCTCTTTTGCGGGTTTATAGCAGCCTCATTTGGCAGCAGAGCCTGACCTGAATGGATGTGGGACTCTGTCATCTTTACTCATCTGCTTAATTCAGATATCCATGCATTTTGCTATAGGAATGGTGACGTTTGAGATGGAGGAGGAAGGCCCCAGACTCCACTGGGATATTGTATATCTACCTTTCTAAAACCCAGAGTATTCTGGATTCTAAACCACATCAGAAATGGTATGGACCTAACAGAAGCAGAAGATATTAAGAAGAGGTGGCAAGAATACACAGAAGAACTATACAAAAAAGATCTTTACAACCCAGATAATCACGATGGTGTGATCACTCATCTAGAGCCAGACATCCTAGAATGTGAAGTCAAGTGGGCCTTAGAAAGCATCACTACGAACAAAGCTAGTGGAGGTGATGGAATTCCAGTTGAGCTATTTCAAATCCTGAAAGATGATGCTGTGAAAGTGCTG
>SJYV01025233.1:1995923-2049562 GCA_006410875.1 Neotragus pygmaeus
CTATCCTAATCACATCTTCTCTTTTCACTTCTTTTCCTGGGTATACTCTTTTTTGCTGTATTTTCTGGGACCTTTGCTGGAACCCCAGCTGAGGTAGTGGTAGCACAGGATTAGAACAACTTGGGATGATTTTTCTGGGACTTTCTAGATGTTTAGTGCAAAGAAATAAAATATAGACATGCTTCCCTTTAGACTTCAGCATAGAAGGCTTGGGCTTTTAGTTTCCTTTCCCTGTAATGGTGTGCTTTCAAATTCCAGTACAAGAGAGAGACAGAGAGAGCCACTCTTCACACCTGTGCTGGTTACTCATGCAAGGTGCCAAGCAGTCAGGAGCAAAGGAGAGAGTGATACGTGAAACGTCCCAGGGTCACATGACAATAAGACAGAGCCTGGCATGCTTGTCTAAAGCTATTTAGAAACTCGGTGGGTGTTACTCCCTAGGGCACTAAATTGTGTCATTAGTCACAACCAACAGTGACATGTCTGTATTAGAGAAAAAGAGGCAGTCTTGAATCTCAATATCGTATGTTGCTTGTTCCCTAGTGTACAGTTCTCAGAGAGGAATGCGTCCCAGTATTCCAATAGTTATGAAAAGATAACAGAAATACAGCTGCTGGTCCAGAAGGGATGTGGTTAAGATTTGTTAAGCCTCTTGAAGTCCCTTACAAGTAAAAATACTTCACTGATTGATTCTGATGCAATTTTCCAGTTAAAAAATAAATGGGCAAAGAACACATTTTGCCATTTGTGTTTGAGATTTGTATCTCTTTATTTATATGCAAATTACTTTAAAAGCTAGGAAAACCTATAAAATCATAAATATTCCACACTGGGGACTCAAACTAAGAGTGTCAAATAAAATGAATTCTTCAAGATCTGCTTTGAGCTACTTTCTATGCATCTAAGCACAGCCTCTCTTAGAGGAAGGAAATAGTAAAGTTCTCACAGAGAGAGAGAAAACGTTTACCACTCAGTAAAAATCCAGGGCCTTGCTGTATGAAAGCTTTAATTTAGTTCGGCTCACTCTTCCATGAGTTAATTTAGAGCACGAATAAAAGGAGATTATTTTGGGGCAAAGAATCTGCCTGGCACATTCTCTGAACCTAATAGAGCCAAATAAAGCTACCCAAATGCCTGTGATTTTTGGAGGAGGTCACCCACAAGTGATAGCCCTCTGATAGTTTTTAAGAACACAGTGGACCAAGTGAGAAGGAACTTGCTCTAATCTGGAGAGGTCAGGAGCGTCAATATATGAATGCTACTTCTGCTAAGTTGCTTCAGTCATGTCCGACTCTGTACAACCCCATAGATGACTGCCCACCAGGCTCCTCTGTCCCTGGGATTCTCCAGGCAAGAATACTGGAGTGGGTTGCCATTTCCTTTTTCAATGCATGCATGCATGCTAAGTCACTTCAGCTGTGTCCGACTCTGTGTGACCCCATGGACAGCAGCCCACCAGGCTCCTCTGTCCAAGGGATTCTTCAGGCAAGAATATTGGAGTGGGTTGCCATTTCCTTCTCCACAATATCTGAATAGACCCACTTAAACACACATTAACAGGCAAAGAAACGGAACATGATCATGCAAATGTGCCTGAGTGTACACAAACACACACATACACAGACACACATCAGTGTAGGAGGCAGCAAGAAGAAAGAGAAAGTACATAGGCTTAGAAATAGAGTAAGATGTGTCTGTTTTAGCTGGGTACCTACCTGGTTTCCATTGGGAAAGAGATAAACTTAATCTCTTTAAGTCTCAGTTACTTTATAGGAAAAATGGGAACAATTGGAGGGTTATCATATTGGGTGTGAAAAGTATAAAATTCACAATCACCTTACAAGCCTAATATTTTAGTTTTGATTTTTTTCCTTGCCTTTACCTTTTCTGTTTTTTTCCCCCATAATAAATGTAAGACAAACTCATCATTGAAACTTAGAGAAGAGTATAGAAAAGACAATATTTTTCTATTGTCTATTATTAGAGACAATATATCTATTATTGCATCACTTAGAGGTGAATACTCAACATTTTGATTTATTTCCTTCTAGTCTTATTTTGTTGAATATTGTTTCACATAGTGAAGAATAAACCATTTGTCTAACTTGCATGTATACTTCCCTTGCATGTATACATATGGACATAAATGTTCACAAGTGTTCTTTCATAGCATTAAAAAGCCTTTATAAAAACATATTTTAATACTGCATGTTCCTTCTCCTCATCTTTATCAACATTACTGCCAACATCATCATTAATAGATCACTATGTATAGTTATATATATATATAAACCACTATAAACAAAAATAAATGGTTTATATAGATTCTTTTATTTTATTTCATTCTTATAAAATACTGATGTTTGTATGCTGAGACAAATATAGTCAATAAAAACAAAATATCGAAGGGAATAGTTATATTAATAAGTAAGTCTCTGAGAGAAATGCCAGGACCATTTAAGTGGCAACAAGGTGATAGTAATATTGACAATGACCTCATACTTCTTTGTAGAGTTCAATCTAATGAAGATATATACATATGTTTCTTGAGAAAGATGCTGTATCGTTTATATATACACTTGAGAATAATCTTTAAAAAAATCTAAAATCTGGAAAACAAAGTATCTTTTTGTTTTTCTGTTCCTAGGAAAGAAATCATTTAAAGATGGCTTAATGCCTCAATGAAATGCAAAAAGACTTCTTCCAAGAATACATAGGCACCATTCAGGATTTGGGAGAGTGTTTTAAAATCATAGCAGAGGCCTTTTGCATATTAAAACTCACTATTTTTCTGACCAGTTAGCCTCCAAATGAAGCAGCTGAGAGGAATAAAACCATATTATTTCTTTAGTTTTCAGAAATCAATCTTGTCATTTCCATTTTTATCAACAGAGCTCATTCAGAGCAGAATTGGAGCAAAGTTGCTGCTGACTTGATTTGGCTAGAGGTTCTTAAACAACACCTAAACAACCATCGCATCTTTCTGCTGGCTTGCTGGTCTACCAGCCTCTGTTAGATGAGGTGAAGGGAGAGAGAGTGCAAGAGATGGGGGAGCCAGTCTTCAAACGGGAAAAGAATGGGCGAGGAAGGGTCCAGGGGGCTCTCTGGGGAAGGGGCTCTTGGTGTTTAATGTGCTAGTCCTCCCTTCACAGTGACCTACTGGCCGTCAAGGCTGGCGTTATGCTGTGTGCAATGTTGATGGTCTGTAATCCTTTGTCAGGGTAATTGACGGTGAAGTCTGCACTTTTGCAACTAATGATAAATAGGGCTTTTAAAGGCTGTAATTTCTTGTTTAACTGATGCCAGTTGCAAATACTTTGTGCTGAGGAATAATTCCTCTCTGCCAAATAAAATACAGTGGAAGTCTGGGGCGTGTTTTTCAGCTTATTGTTAATCACAGCTTGCCTGACAGAGCACTTTCTATGTAGGAGATAAATGCTTGGGCCGTCTGGCTGCCAGTTTCAGGACAGAAAGGACTTTTCTTGTGGAAAAAGATTTTCTGTTTCTCCAGCAAACATTAATAAGCCTTGTTTATTTATTTATTTTTTAAATTTTTATTCTTGTATAAAACTCTTTCAGAGAGGCAAATGTTTGGTTCCTTGAAAAGAGGGATTCTTTGAGTTTCTGAATGTGTCTCACTTCTTCCTCTGTTTCATTCTGGGGCAGTGGTTTGGACATAGCTCCTCCAGATGAAGGGCAAGAAGGCAACTTTCTCAATTCACAGAAAATTGAATTATGAACAGTGGGGTTGAGGATGAGGATCCTGAGGGTTCTGCCCATTTCAAGACTAATGGGAAAGTTATAGTGAAAAGAGCTGGAAAATGGCAAAGAGGAGAGAAGTAGGTGTTCCTGGTGAGCTCAGAAAGAGACAGGCTTGCTTGGATTTGAATTGGACAAGGCAACACAAAAACATGATGAGAAATACCAGTTTGCCTCAGAGTACAAATGGATGCATTTCTGGCAGTTTCATATGTATATCTAATTACATTTTAAATGTACAGTAGAGTTAGCAATTTAAAAATATCCTGTGGTCAGTATTTTGTCATATCTGATACTATGTTTATGGAAATTTTCATTTTTTAGAATAAATAAGTTGCTTAAAGTGAGACTCCTCTGGAGCTCAGGAAGCTCACTAGTTCTCAGGTGGAGCGTTGGAGGGTGGAGGCAATTTCTGGTAGTATAGAGCCTTTGATAGTGTCACTGCAGGTTCCTTATGGAGGGGTGCATGGTCTTTCAGGATATATATTTGGACCATTTGGACAGTCCTTCAGAGCTCTCTCATATGTTAAAAAATGGTGCTTCTTCATGTCCTGAATTTGTACTTTGCATCTTCAGTAATTCAGACACACATATACTTAATAGATTGAAAGAAAGATGAGCAGGAGAGTTAAGCATAGGTTCAAACAGGAGAGTCAGTGAGAGATGATGGACAGGGATATTAAGAATCAGCTATGCCTAAAGCATCCTAAGTATTCAGACTAGCAGGATGGACCACATTACTAGTACCAGTCTTTGGAATCTATGTAACATCGATGTTTGCCACATGCCCATCCAAAACTGTCCTCTATGCAGTTACCAGAATGTTATCTGAAAGGCAAAACTGCTCCTGTCACCCACTCCCCTGCTGATTCCTGTGCACTAAAGGATGGAGTCCAAATGCATGTTGTTAAGAGGCCCTCCACTATCTGGTCTTACTTTTCCTACAGCTTCATCTTTTTCCTCTTAGATCTCCTAGTGCTCAGCTTCAGCAACTTTTAAGAAAGTCAAGATTATGTCACTTAGAAGCTCTGCATTCTTGAGATACCTACTTTCCAGAACTTTTAAAATTAGGACAATGCATGCTCCTTCATGGGGCTGGAATGAGAAATAAGTGAAGTGAAAATCCTCTATTAGGAATGAGTAATATTGCTTCCTATCACTGCCTTTCCATTACCAGTAGTCTTTCCCTCTAGGTCAAAATGTATATTTTTCCCTTCAAAATCCAGTGCAATTAGTTTCTCCTTTTCTGTGACTCTTTTTTCATCAATTTGGACACACTTGATCCTTGATGTGTTCCACAATTTTGTAGTGTATGCCTCCATTACTTAGCTCATTTTTTTGAAGTTACTTGTTTATATATCTGTTTTTCTCACTAAACTGTGAGCTCCTTGTGGCGGGGGGCACTGACCTTTCATATCCACCAGGCAGTGGGTGTTCAATAAACATATGTTACACTGAATAAAAAGAAAACACAAATAGAAAACCTGAATTGACTCATCATTGCAATTTATTTTTAATTCCATGGTTTAAGGGCTCATATAAACTTTGGGAATGAACTCAGTTTAACTTGTTGGCTACTGATCATTCCATCTCTACTCAAGCCAAATGCTTTGCTTGCTTTGTTCAAGAGCTGCACATTCGTCAGATTCCCCACTGTGGAGTTGGCATGTGTTTGAGGTGCATGTGAGGGGAAAGCAGGCATACATTTCTGCTCACAAATGTAATTTCCACCACAAAAAACTAAAAAGAGAACTACCCAACTTAATTTCTTAGTGGGGCTAACCAGATCCTTTGATTGAGGTTCTGATGTCTATGTTCATTTGTCAAATTTTGATTTTTTTCTCATGTTTTCCATTGTTCTATCACACCCCTTCAAGAATAAACACTTAATTTTTAAATTTTATTTTGATAACACTTAAGACAAAGACAGTGTAATATGATTCTTCCATAAATGGCAATAGCAGAGTATTTCAAACAACTGGGGATTCCAGAAAGCTGAGGTTGTGGCAGTTCAGTGATTGATGATGCTGAGTGTAATGGATGGGTACTAGATCTATGCAATTATCCTGTTCCCATTGGCCTTGTACATAATTGGATTTATCCTCCTATAATTCTGGGAAGAATTTGTAACTAGTTGATCAGGAGAAGAATAGAAATATCTTGTAGGCTATAACTTCAGTGTTTAATATTTTGCCAAATCAAATGCTCAGAAGTATTTCTCTGAATGAAACACCTCTTATACAAATCATATGATTGCAGCCCATTATACCCAACACATGCCCACAAATTTCTGTGCACTTCTTAAAAAGTTCTTTCGTCTTTTGATAGCTGTAGGAAGGAAGTTTCATAATCTCTGCATTCTTTGAGGAAAGAATACCAGTTCTTTGAAAGACAAGCAGAGTAAAGCATTTTAAAACTTAGGCTCTGTAGCCAAACTGACAAGGGTCAAGTGTCAGCTCTGTGCCCCTGGTCAGGCTGAACAATCCCTTTCAACCTAGGTTTCTTCATCTGCAACATGAGGATAATAATAATATGATCTGTTAATGAAATATAAAATAGTCCATATAAAGTTCTGAAGAATGATTCTTGGAAAATAGTAAGTACTCAGTAACTTTGTAATTAAGAAATATTAGTTAAGTACTTGGGAAATCATATTAATGAAACATCACACCAGATCCTGGAAAATAGATAAAGTGAAAGTGAAGTCGCTCAATCGTGTCCAACTCTTCGACCCGTGGACTGTAGCCCACCAAGCTCCTCCGTCCATGGGATTCTCCCAGCAAGAATACTGGAGTGGGTTGCCATTTCCTTCTCCAGGAAAATAGTAAGTACTCAGTAACTTTGTAATTAAGAAATATTAGTTAAGTACTTGGGAAATCATATTAATGCAACATCACACCAGATCCTGGAAAATAGATAAGAAAGATACAAAACATTGTCTCTGCCTTCACAGAGTTTATAATAATAGTGTCTTATTTATATGCATAGTATTTTTAAGATGAAAACTATCTTCTTTGAATCTCACAACAATCCATTTAGAGTTTTTCATTTGTTAGTAAAGAAACTGGAGCATAGGAAGGCTGTGAATTTGTTGAATGATAGTAAGGGGCAGACAGGATGGGCACTCAAGGCTCTGTCTTCTGGTTATCGTTCCCAATACGCCACTCTCTCCTTCCGAGTAGCTATTGAGACAATGGTACACTGTATAACAATGTGTTAAATTGTGTGAACCAAGCACTTAAAGCAATTAGAGTTAAGAAAAGAGAACAATTAATGTGATCAAGAAGAGTTGGGACAAGTAAAATAAAATTTTTTGTTAAAGATAAAAATAATGAATTTATCCATTGTTCATTTAAAATTCTGAATGCCAACAAGCATTGGTTTCCCTTGTATATTAAATTACTGTTACTTAGTTTTGCTGATATGTATTAAATTATTAATATATATTTTTCCTTAAAATTGTATTAAGTACTCTTATCCTTTCTTATA
Organism: Neotragus pygmaeus; assembly: GCA_006410875.1. Taxonomy (NCBI): domain Eukaryota; kingdom Metazoa; phylum Chordata; class Mammalia; order Artiodactyla; family Bovidae; genus Neotragus; species Neotragus pygmaeus. The sequence continues at coordinate 2,003,172 of SJYV01025233.1, forward strand.
CCATAAAGACATTTGGAATATAAATGAAATAACATATGTGAGGTGCTTTATGATCTTTGGAGGAAAGACACCATATAAATGCAGCCTCTCAACCCTCAGAAGTTATGAACACAATTACATTGTCTCTCTCTAATGGAATTTTGTGCTCTCCAACTGCATTGAGAATAAAGTGGGAGACACAGATTTCTAGTTCTTTTCCTGAGGTTTAAAAATCTCTAGGCTGTGGTTAACTTCTGGCTTGAGACCACAAAAAACACACTCCAAATATTCATCATATCCAAAGGTTAAGTAGGGTACAAAGATGTAATTGATTTATAGGCCAATGGTCACTGCAGTCATTGTATAGGACTCTTTGCAAACTTGCCTTCTCAGCTGTTCTGTATGCTTAGAGGAACCTTGCAAAGCAAACTAGACTTGGGAGAACCAATGACATACATCTTCCTGTCTCCTGTCCTAAGCCCCCACAAGGGATGATCCTGGAGAAACTCTTCATCGTGATAATCTCTGTTGAAACAAATAAAATGGTAGACAGATTTGCCCCAAAAGATCTGCACCTTGTGTGTGACAGACTACACACCGAACTCTTCTTAATCCTAAATGTCAGAGTTATTCTCTTAGCCTGGGGAATAAATTGCATTTTTGGATTCTCTCCTTTTGGAAGAGGCATCAACTTGCAATGCAACTAACAGGCCTAAATTCTGTTGTTACTGGATTCATTGTAACATTATTTTTCTAGCCCTGACAAGAACTGCTTTTCTAGAGGGGCCCATAAAACCTACCTGGTTGCTGTGGTCTGGACTTTGAAACATACTGCAAATGGTTCTAAAGGCTTGCATATTACTTGGGTCCTGGTGGGATGGTGTCAATATATAAACTCTCCAAGTTTAATTAAAAGCCTCCTTAGCGATTCATCTTTAATGCACTCCTACTCCTTTTATGTCACTTTCCCTCCTCTGTGTCTACGTTATGCAACAATTTAAGACTATCAGACGGTAAAGAATCTGCCTGTAATGCAGGAGACCTTGGTTCAGTCCCTGGGTCAGAAAGATCCCCTGGAGAAGGGAATGGCAACCCACTCCAGTATTCTTGTCTGGAGAATTCCATGGCAGAGGTGCCTGGTGGGCTACAGTCCACGGGGTTGCAAAGAGTCAGACACAACTGAGTGACTAAGCACATTGATACAGCACTTAGTTGTACTGACCAGCGCAACTTGGCAATTGACTTACTTGGAACTTTACACACTCTGTCTTGGTCTATTTAAATTTCAAACATCTGAAATATCTATTTAAGATTTTTTTTGTTGTTTACAGCTGAGTCCAGCTGGCACTGATATTACAAGAGCCATTGTCTTGGAGCTCCTACCTAGAAACTAATATGTCAAAGTGAGCTACCAGATATAGCTGGCATAAGACTGAGTAATAATGATAGGTCTTTGCAGTTTCAGTGGGCTATGTGGAAAGCCCAAACAAGTAACATCTTTCACAGTGCCAAGAAATGGTCCTTTCCACTGTGGGCAACTGGATCTGCTTCTGGTTCTCATGTATATAGCACTGTTGCAGTTAAACCCAGGATTCCCTGAGCTGGGTCATACACACACTTATACAGACACACACAGGCACGCATACATGCATATACACATAGACGTTTTATAAAATATGTCCCCCGCCTCTAAATGTCAGATTACTTTAAAATTTCAGAACTTTATGTTTTTTCATCTTTACTTTCTTTTCAATTGTTTGTGTATGTGTGTATGTGTGTTAGTCATTCAGTCATGTCTGAGTCTGAATACCTGCTAAATCTGAACATTTTCTTTAAAGTTTATCTAAAAGAAAATGAGCATCTATGCAATGTTGAAATAAAAACATCCACAAAGATCATCAGTAATGTTATTTAACACATCGAGAATACTACAGATTTGACCACAAAAATGTGTATCCATGGAATTATATAATTATAGTTTCCAAAATTTGAGATAATTAGGAAACAAATATATTATACTTTACTATATACCTCTCTGAGGGCACAGATTTATTCACTGTCAACTATTTGAAGAAACATTTATAATTTAAAATCTGGAAAAGATATTAAAAAGTCTAATAATGGAAACCAAACTTGGCAAAGGTACATCCTTAAGATCACATGACTAGGAAAAAAAAAAATCACAAGAATTTTTAGAACCAGACAGGTCAGGAACCCAGGTTATCTGACTTTCACCCACTGGAGTATCTCCTTACCCCACCCCTGACAATTATATAAAATTGTCTGTATAATAAAATTCTATGAAAAGACATGAGCATCAGATTGCAAGGAAAGGGTATAAAATCACTATTGTGAAAATCTGATCCGGTACTATGACTAATTAGAGGTAAACTTTGATATAAAAATAGACTCTCTCTAGACAAAAGGTTAATTCTACTGATGTCACTTGGTGACGCCTTAGGCTTAGTGGCCAACAAAGTTAGTGCCCGTTCAGCTTTTGGGAAGTGCTGAGGCTGGTGCTAAAACGGACATGTCCAGGAGAGGAAATCATGATAATCCTCCAGCCAAGCAGCTTTACTTACAAATTGACAGATCATTAGTAAAGGAAGAAATTTAATGATGTTTTCAAGGGAAGTCTGACCACTAATTCTGGAAAATCTTAGTATGAAAACAACCAAATAGAATAAAGTGAAGAAGACTACCAGCAGGTCTGCAAAGCACAACTGAATAGCCAGAAAGGGACCTGATTTCCTTATAGGTAACTCCCTCTTTGGCTAGATTTTGGAAATGTAAATCTGCAATTTAGGACGGCCTCACCTGCCGTCCATATGCACACTTTCTTTAACCAATTTATGGCAAACATAACTTTTTTCCCCAAAAAAAATCTCTTTTCCCACCTACATACCTAATTCATATTATGGTTTTTTTTGTTTGTTTGTTTTTTTGTTTTTTGTTTTGTTTTAATTAATTAATTAATTTTTTAAATTTTACTTTACAATACTCTATTGGCTTTGCCATACATCGACATGAATCCATCACAGGTGTACACAAGCTCCCAATCCTGAATCCCCCTCCCACCTCCCACCCCACAACATCTCTCTGGATCATCCCCGNGTCCTGGGGGTCAGATCCCCCCACCCCTGACGAGTCCTGCACGCATGCTCAGCCGCTCAGTGCTGTCCGACTCTTTGTGATCCCAGGGACTGTTGCCCACCATGTTCCTCTGTCCATAGAATTTTCCAGACAAGAACACTGGAGTGGGTTGCCATTTCCTGCACCAGGGGATCCTCCTGACCCAGGGATCAAACTCACGTCTCATGTGTTGGCAGGTGGAATTTTTACCACTAAGCCGCCTGGGGAGCCTGGCACATCATATTATTTGCTTATAATAAATCTGTTGTCTGCTGCGACCTTGGGACTTACTGCCAAGACAATCTCAGCTCTTTACTCTCAACTTGTAGAATTGCCTTGTCTTTTTTTTTTTTTTAATATTTATTTGAGTATAGAACCATACATGCATACTACTTCAAATGAATCTAGTTTAAGGCTTTATTTAGTATACATGTCCCTGGAAGGTGCTTGCAAGATGCTTGTTAACAAAGTGCTTAGTATATGCTTTTTAAATAATGAGGTGATCATGGAGGCTTTCTGCTATTGTTGGAAGTGGCTTTAATTCTTCTCACCCTTTTATTTTCCTTTTCACTCTGTTGTAAATTTCTTGAAGTAGTCAGTGTAGAAATCTATTTCTCCTCCGTCTCCTCACTTGCCTTAATGAGATCCCAGAGTTTCTCTCTAATGGTCTTAGTGCTACATTTTAAAGGAAGGGAAAAAGGAGAGAGTGAAGCGTGCATTGCCCGCCTGAAGAATACATGTTTTCTGTTCTCCCGATAGTTTATTATTTAGAAACTGGGCTCTCCTATCTTCCCTATAGTAGACAGAATCAGCTTTGGGTAAATCAGAACGATTAGTATGCAAGGGGCCGATTCTGGGATGTTCCCCATAGCTGGTCCTTTCAACGTGTCTTCCTTTGACACCTTCACCCTGGGTATCCTGGCAACAGAGTACNCCTATCTTCCCTATAGTAGACAGAATCAGCTTTGGGTAAATCAGAACGATTAGTATGCAAGGGGCCGATTCTGGGATGTTCCCCATAGCTGGTCCTTTCAACGTGTCTTCCTTTGACACCTTCACCCTGGGTATCCTGGCAACAGAGTACTTCACAAAAACAGAAGTCCCATAGATCCTGTTTGCCGAATTTCATCAGAATAATAAAAGGACCGTTTTACTGAAGCATTTACGGAAGACAGTAACTTAGAACAATAGCAAGGGGGGGACTGAAAAGCCCTTGATCCAAGTGCGACTGACGGGGAAGGAGACCCCAGGCCAGGGATGATGTCTTTGGGTCACGTAATAATTTCTCAACCATTTGTAGGAAGACAGGAAAGTGAAAAAGAGATGACTTGTGGGCTGAAACGGGAAGCAAACCAACATGAATGCACTGTGGCAAGAAATCCCTAAACCGGCAGCGTATGCAACGTGGGGTGCGTGTCTCCATGGAAACCGCGCTGTGGCTGCGCTCCTGTGAAGGGACCTCCGTAGGGCTCCGAGCACTCCGGCGGAAAAGCGAGCAGGGGGCTTAGGGCGGTCCGCTGCCTCTTCCTAGGCCTCTGGGACGCAGGCACTTTGCCCTTTCAGGGAGTCGTGGAGTTCTGATCCGCCTCATGCATTGGCCTGTAGTGGTTCAGCTGAAGCTCCGCCCTCAGCCTCCTGCCCCTTCCTCTAGGCACCCGGGGAGGAGGGCGCAGAGGTCATGTGGTCACATAGCCTGTCTCCCTAGTTTTTCAGGCTAGTCCTCGTGATGCCGCGTCGCCTCTGTGACCACAGGGCTGACTGCACTTGGCGTCTGGACGGTCTGCCCTTCCTGAGGGCGAACCTTAGGTGATGTTACCTTACTGCAAGGCTGAGACTATGTTGAACAGAAGTCAAGGCTCACAGGGAGGGGAGGACTTGAGGGGTGAGAAGGTTAAGCTCCTGAAGGAGCCGGAATTCAAGCAGGCTCTGCACTGGCAAGGATGAATGCCGAAAGTGGGCTGTGCCTAGCCGCTCAGCCGGGTCCCACTCTTTGCAGCCCCAGAGCCTGCAGGCCTCCAGGNCCTACCCCATTTTAATTAGAATTGCAGAAGAATAGAGGGGAAAGAAGAAGAAAGCCAGCAAATGAAAGTTCTCTCAGTAACTAAAGAATGGTTTTGTAGTGGAATTCAACTCTGGTTTGTCCTGGTTTGTCTTTGTTCTTGGCTCAGCATGTTGCTATAAAGTCCTTTCTTGAAAGTAACTTAAAATCTGAAAAAAAAAAAAAAAAAAACACCTCAAGGTAGAGAAATCTTTAAAAAAGACTCAAGGATGTGGAAGGAAGAATGTCTGTATTACATTGAAGGCATACTGGAAACAGCTGTCAAGGAAGAGAGTGATTTAGGTGGTGACTAAAAAGCCACTGTTCTTACCCTTGGTCATCCTCCATTTCTAGTTATCTTCTTTTTAATCAATAAAACTTGTTATTAGGTCTTTCCTCTCTCCTGGCTTCTTCCTGTTATGAGTTGAGCAGTATAAAGTCTTCTCGCCAACCCTCAGATGATGGGGAGTTGGAAGTGTTGGCTATGACGTGAGTCACAGTGACACAGAGATTGCTCATAGATTTCCACTCCAGGCAGACAGAACCACCTATTAACAAGGAGCTCTTTAGGGCTGTTCAACAGCAGGGGACATGATTCAGTGGAATAAGATTATCCTTCATGGATTTTTGAGTGCTTTGCCCCAAGTCTTTTTTTCTCTCAGATGACCTTAGTGCATCAGCTTCCTTACTAATTAAAAGTCACATATCCCTAGAGAGGAAATCACCATATAATTAAGGTTTAGGTGTGGTTGACAGACAGTAATGTTCTTGTATGTTGGAGAATGAATTAGTCATGCTTTTTCCCAAGCTCCTTTACCAGTGAAAGGGAACAGAAACACAGTTACTAGAAATGACTAACTAGAAGAGAATACAACCTAAAGCCAACCATGTATTTTTAGAACAGATATAACCATATCAGGTCAGGACTAAAATGTTCAATAATTCTATATGTGTCATCATCACCAAGGTCAAACATTCAATGAGTGCTATTGAGATGTATAAAGCTCTGTTCTACATGTTTACCTGCTTCAAGTCTTTCTTCTAACTAGGGAGATAATAACTGATGGGGAGTCATATACAAAGAAAATGCATGAAAGCTCCAGATAACACATGCTTCTGGAATTTACATGCCTTGTGGAGAAGGCAGTGGCACCCCACTCCAGTACTCTTGCCTGGAAAATCCCATGGATGGAAGAGCCTGGTAGGCTGCAGTCCATGGGGTTGCTGAGAGTTGGACATGACTCAGTGACTTCACTTTCACGTTTCACTTTCATGTATTGGAGAGGGAAATGGCAACCCACTCCAGTGTTTTTGCCTGGACAATCCCAGGGATGGCAGAGCCTGGTGGGCTGCCGTCTATGGGGTCGCACAGAGTCGGACATGACTGAAGCGACTTAGCAGCAGCAGCAGCAGAGAAGGCAGTAACCCTTCATAACAGGAAAGTTTGTGTGCCAAGACTTTATAGAAGCTCATCCCTGAAAGGGCGGTCAGGTTTGATGGCTGAGTGTGAATCAACAAGGTGTAGAGAGTAGGCATTTTCACCAAGCACAGTTAACATATATTCATTCNGGCAGTAACCCTTCATAACAGGAAAGTTTGTGTGCCAAGACTTTATAGAAGCTCATCCCTGAAAGGGCGGTCAGGTTTGATGGCTGAGTGTGAATCAACAAGGTGTAGAGAGTAGGCATTTTCACCAAGCACAGTTAACATATATTCATTCAGTCATTCAAAGAAAAGAGCTTAAAGTATATCAGGCACTAATGCTAGAGGGTGGGATACTACAGTTAAAAGTCAGAAAAGTTTCCTGCCCCCTTGAAGCTCATATTCTAGTGTGTGAGCCAACCAACAACAATAATTACAAATTGTCACAAGTTACAAAGCAGATGGTTCATTCAGATGTTGGAAGGGCAATAGTTACATCAAGGTTACTTCTGCTTGGTGATCAGAGAAGGTCTCTATGAAGAGCTGACAGGTTAATGGAGGAGGAGAAGGAGACATCAATATAAAGAGTCAGTGGATATAGGGAAAGCCTAGGATGTGTGGTTAGGCAAAGACATACAAGATCAAAGAAGAACATGAATAAAAAATGAGGAAGGTGTGATTTGTCACATCATCAGTTGCACAGCTGGAATGGGGTGAATGGAGAGACAAGTCATAATGCAGCTGAGGAAGTGTTGCTGAACTCACACATGACAGAGGGAGGCTCATGCTAACTGTGTCTTCTCACCACCCACCTCTGTGTCTCTGCTTTCCTTCACTCGTTAATGGCTCTGATGGCCATCACATCTACTGGAATATTTTTTCTCTGTTATTACTTCATATTTCAAGTGCCTGTGGCCTCATTTCCCAAATAAGTTATAAAGTTCCTTGAAGGTGGACTATGTATAATATCTCTCTATTTCTCAGAGCATCCACTTGCCTGATGTGTAGTAGATACTTAATATTTGTTTGAATGAATGAAGACGTTGATAGTAAGAGGATATGTAGGTCAAGAAGAGGTGTGAATGTTGTTAGCGGCACCAATCTGGATACTAGTCTAAAGTAGTTGACATAGACAGTGTTTCAGTGAGTCTGCTGTCACCCAACCCATGGTTAGGTGGTCAAAACTAGTAAAAAGTAACAATAGAAATAGGGTTATTCTCATTTCTGTTTTTTCCCCCACTTTGAACACTTGCTTCAGTTGTATCTGACTCTTTGCAAACCTATACAGGTGGACTGTAGCCCACCTGGCTCCTCTGTCAATGAAATTCTCCAAGCAAGAGTACTGGAGTGAGTTGCCATGCCCAGGGGATCTTCCCGACCCAGAGATTGAAACTGCATCTCTCACATCTGCTGCATTGGCAAGTGGATTCTTTACCACTAGCACCGCCTGATGTTAAAATAATTGCTTCTTAGTGAAAGTCACTCAGTTGTGTCCAACTCTTTGTGACCCCAAGGAATTTTCCAGGCCAGAATATTGGAGTGGGTAGCCTATCCCTTCTCCAGGGGATCTTCCTGACCCAGGAATCAAACCGGGGTCTCCTGCCTTGCAGGCAGATTCAACCCACTCCAGTATTCTTGCCTGGAGAATCCCATGGACAGAGGAGCCTGGGAGGAATCCATGGGGTCGCAAGAGTCAGACATGACTGAGTGACTTTCACTTCTTTACCAACTGAGCTATTAGAAACCTCTTAAATTTTCTCTTTCCCTAGACTATACTTAATGGGTGAACTAATTTCTTTTAAAATAAAGATTCATGTTAATTTCAACTTGAATACCTATCTCTGTAGAGTACTCTGAGTATGGAGGAACAGGTCAATCATCTCAGCTACCTCCAGGAATGAGTAATTACAGAAGAGTCTTCATCCACTGCATCATCTGGTGAAAGATTTTCCAAAACAAAGATAAGAACAAAACAAAGCAAAACAAAAAGCATAACAAAAACAAAAGAACACGATTCAGTCATTGCCTGAAACAGACAATTATTAAAAGTTTTCTATTGGGCTAGATGCTGATAATTTGAAAGCAATTCTAAAAACCCACAATGCTGGATTTGAAAGAGATCTTGGTTACCGAGTCCAACCTATAATTTTTTCAGTAAGGACACTGAAGCCTAACATCAGAGATTTGGTCAGTAATCCTATTGAGTTAGGATCTGAACCTCCTGATTGCTAACCTAAAGCCCCAACTGTCAATTTCCACAATTACTTCATAACAGAATTTAAAGCAAAATAGGAGGAAATGTGTACACCTAGTTGTTATAATTTTAAAAATTATATTGGTTATATCTTAAAGCAACTCATTTTACAAACAAATATGTTGAAACCTAGAGATGTTATAGTGTGATACAGTTCTCAATATATGTCCGACTTTAAATCACTGGTTACACTTTGGCTTTTTTTAATTCTTTAAAGAGAATTTTAAATTCCCTTCTCTTAAACATTGTTTAGAAATACCATTCTTCTCATGTTGACCAGTTTGGCATAATTTAGTCTTTATATTAGTTCAATAGAGGACAGAAATGGTAGAGACCTAACAGAAGCAGAAGATATTAAGAAGAGGTGGTAAGAATACACAGAAGAACTGTACAAAAGTGACTTTCACAACCCAAACAATCACAATGGTGTGATCACTCACCTAGAGCCAGACATCCTGGAATGTGAAGTCAAGTGGGCCTTAGGAAGCATCACTACGAACAAAGCTAGTGGAGGTGATGGAATTTCAGTTGAGCTATTTCAAATCCTGAAAGACGGTGTTGTGAAAGTGCTGCACTCAATATGNGGAGGAGAAGGGGACAACAGAGGATGAGATGGCTGTATGGCATCACCAACTCGATGGACATGGGTTTGGTGGACTCCGAGAGTTGGTGATGGACAGGGAGGCCTGGCGTGCTAAGGTTCATGGGGTCGCAAAGAGTCAGACATGACTGAGTGACTGAACTGAACTGAATTAGTTTGATGTCAGAGACCAGAGTAATATCTGAGAAGGGCTTGAATTTCCTCTTTAACCCTCTGCACTTACTGTAGACATTGTTATGGAATTATCCTTGGCTCCATCTTTATTGTGAGGAAAAACTAATTCTCTGTTCTCTGTGGCTTTCTCTGCTATAGGCATCTGTCCTTTTAACTTGAGATGAAAAACATAAGGAAATATAAGTCATGCTTCTATTCTTAAGTGTTCAAATGCCTTATAATTGTCTTTTGTTTTATCCAAATAAAAGAGTCTTGTTCTACCAGTACTGTCCTTTCAAGAGCTGAGCTGACTTTCTAATTATGTATATCTCCTTCATTGCTACCTGCCTCCAGCTTTTCTTTCTTTTTTAAAGAAACCTATTTTTTTTTTACCATATTTTTCTTCAGTACATTAAAAATTTTTACCCCCCAAAAATGAATCATTTAAAAAAAATGACTCATGGCAGTTGCCTCCCGTGGAGACACCAGTTTCTACAGCTAATGTTAAGATTTATGTCGTGTCTTTTACAAAATGACAACAAGCCTTACTACAAAGGGAAAATGCTACCCAAAGAAGGCAGTGGCTTATGACTCCTCTGGAGCTTTGTTTGTAATCCTACTCAAATGCCCCATGCTTCCAAGGGGACCACACACCTGGAATATTGCAATTTTAGAAAGCTTTTAAAATCTCAGTCAGAACTCACTCCTTTCCCAGAACTTTGCTTTCCTTGGTTTCTCTGTATCCCTTTGGAATTCATCAAGGCGCTCAGACATTTAGGGGAAAAAAAAATCACTGAATAAATATTGAGTAATATGACCCAACTTTTGTGTTTTTAGACATGTGGCAACCAAATTAGTCAACCCAAGGCAAACAGCCTGAGGAATCATTGAATTTTCATGGCTTGGGTTTAGCTCTTGGTTGTCTTCCTTTTTCCTGTCTCTTTCTTTTTAAACTCATTTTCAGTGAGATGACTTGTTAAAGGAATAGGTTGCTTACCTGTCTTTGAGTGTTGGAATCTGCCTGCTTTCTGAATGTTTCTTTTCAAAATTTGTATTGAGAAAGGAAAATTGCCTTGTTAGAGAGCCAGGAAATTGATCAGCAGTAAGCAAAGAGATCTAAATGGGGCTTTCAGGACAAACCTCAACACGTGATTTCCGTGTGCAATTTTGAGTCTATGATCATGCTTCCGTTCTTTTTAATTTATGAAGTTTTTACTCGGTTTTCATGCTCCCTAGATCTCAACGATGCTCCCCCATCANAGATCTAAATGGGGCTTTCGGGACAAACCTCAACACGTGATTTCCGTGTGCAATTTTGAGTCTATGATCATGCTTCAGTTCTTTTTAATTTATGAAGTTTTTACTCGGTTTTCATGCTCCCTAGATCTCAACGATGCTCCCCCATTAAACCTAACTAAGCCATAGCAACATAGTTGTATGTTTTTCTCACCATCTCCCTAGTTAGGCTGTGACAGAGCTCTTAGTGAGCACTTAGATACCAGCAAGCAGTGAATAGAAGAAAAAAACAGAAGAAAAAAGGAAGAACAGCAGTGACTTTGACTAGTCCCTCTCCAAGGAAAAATCACAGCAGCCATGGTAGCTGTGAAATTCACCACTTACAAATTGACAGCTATGTGTCAGTCTGTCTTCTTGCTCCATGTTTGTTGAATTTTTAGATGACCCTAGGAAGTACATAGTCTTTCTTCCATTTTATTGTTTTGAAATTTGAGGCTCAGAGATGTAAAATGTCTTACCCAAGTCCACACAGCTGATAAAGTAGCAGGGCCTATTGGAGAACACAGGTCATTCTGATTGCCAAGCCAGTGACCTCGCTTCTCTACTCTGCTGCACTCCCCCGATTATAGTGGAGTTGGCTCTCATTAAAACACTCTCATTTCCCACTTTTCTTGACATCCAGAAATGAATCGAAAAATGGGTAAATAAGTGATTCATCCATAGAGAAATTGGGAGTAGTTTACATATCTGAAGCCAGAATTTTATGTCTTTATCAAAGAGAAGGTACTGAGTTAGCCAAAATGCTTTCTGTAACATCAGCTGGGAAAATCTGAATGAACTTTTTGGCCAAGCCAATATTATTGTGTACTCCTAAGATAATAGTTCTACCATATGAATATTTTATATCTGATTACTACTTTGTATTCACTGAGCATTGGAAAGAGCTTCAATTAAATACATAAACTTTGTACTCTGAAATTACAGTCCAAAATAGACCCAGAGTAACATGGAAAATGACAGCATGGGGGAAATTATCAACATAGTCCCAACAGAGCCACATGGAAGGCTTGCTTTTTACCAGATATCCTCAAGATTCTGGTCAGGAGTCCTTTCAGAAAAACGTCTTAAGACAGTTAAAGTAGATAAGGTGATGTGGATTGTGTCGGTATTTTTGACTCTATGGAAACGGATTTCCTACAGAGGTAAAAGGAAATATATAAGACGAAGTGAAGGGCAGTACACACTATTATGATGCCTCATATTCACCAGTGTTTTCTTTTTTTATTATTATTATCTCCATTTTATAGCATATTTGGCTTTGTTTATTTTTTTAATTTTTTCCTTTATTTTACTTTACAATACTCTATTGGCTTTGCCATACATCGACATGAATCCACCACAGGTGTATACGAGCTATCCCCCTCCCACCTCCCACCCCACAACGTCTCTCTGGATCAGCCCCGTGCACCAGCCCCAAGCATCCTGCATCCTGCCGCCAGTGTTTTCTATTTCAAAGGAGACTTGGCTATACTCAAAGAGCTTTCAACTTTTACCTGAATCTGCATGAAACCACTATAGCTTTACACAGAGTCACTGATCCATCTTTTGGGTGAAACCCATTCAAAATAATGTTATTTCACACATTTCTAAAGCCTTTTCTTCTGCAAAGAGCATATACTTTCCAAATATTTAAGGTGTTTTAATGCTACAATCTAAGGTTTACGACTCATACTTGACTAAAAGTAAACCACGTGTATACCAAGTTGATGATAAAGGAAAAAATATATTCATCAATGATCACCATGCAAAGTTCAGGTTCTGGCAGCCGAGATGTGATAATTCACCGTAAGATGAATCACAGCTGTACAGTTGGACGTTTGTACTGGCTGAAACCTGGTCACTGTCTTTTTTTAAAAAACTTTTTATCTTGTATTGGGGTTTTGTTGTTGTTCAGTAGCCAAGTCATGCCCAACTCTTCCTGATCCCATGGACCGCAGCATGCCAGGACTCCCTGTCCCCCACCATCTCCCGGAGTTTGCCCAAGTTAATCCCATTGCATTGGTGATGCCATCCAACCATCTCTTCCTCTGTCTCTCTTTTCCCTTCCTGTCTTCAGTAGGGCTTCCCTGGTAGCTCAGATGGCATTGAGGTAGAGCTGACTAATAATGTCATGATAGCTTCAAGTGAACAGCAAAGGGACTTGGCCATACATATACATGTATCCATTCTTCCCCCAACTCGCTTCCCATCCAGGCTGCCACATAACATTGGCAGTATTGTTTCATTCCACTCCATTACAGTGGAGTTCCCTGTGCTAAAAAACCTGCTCCCTATTGATAGTTGCTGGCATTCAGTGGTGGAGGATCCTGGGTATGCTGCTGAGATCTGGATGTGCTACTGAACTTGGCCTTGGTCACTGGGATGTGCTAAACTCAGTCTACAGTCATCCCAGTGAAGGACCTATGTGCCATTTATCGGAGCACTTATTAAAAAGATGCTGTCCTAATTAGAATTGGAGCTTAGTGTAACCAAAGAAACGCAAATGAATGCCACAGCTGTATCTCACTGCTTTTCATAAGCCTTGCAATAAAAGCTAAACAGGTTTTAGTGGCTTTTACAATTATACTTCCCTTCAATTTTCCAAAGGTTACAGGGCCTGAACCACACAAATCCCATTAAAGTAAGTAGTTGTTGTGCAATGTAAGTTCCTTTGAAAACATTCTTCAATGCCCATAAAATGATCAGCGGGCTCCTCTGTAGATCCGCTTGCCTGCCATGTTTTCAACCAAAAGACAGATGACAGGCTTTGATGTGGTGGTTGGTTTCTGCTACTGAAGCTGGCGTTTTATCTTCTTGCATCAGATTTCTTCTCAAATGAATGTGACTCAGGCATACGAAACACATTTTTTTTTTCTTCAGATTTTATCCCTAAAATATGTTTTTGCTGTACCTTTAAATTACATTTGGCTGACTGATTTGGAATCTCAAGTCTCCCACAAGATACCGAGCGGGAGAGGGTCAGGGTCTTTGGGAGTTAACTGGAGCCCAAGTGGAGAGTACAAAGCCTTAGTGAGGAGGGATCGCTGTCTGCTGTCTGGTCCTCAGGCTTGAGGCTGGCACTCCTCCCTGTCTTCTCCACCCTCCTTTTAGAGTAACTTCAGCAGTCCCAAGTAAAGTTCAGAGTGAATTTCAAGCTAGAGTCAAGAACAGAGCTATTGTTCTCTTTAACTTCTCTGTGAAAGCCTGAAAGGTCTCCTCCCTAGAATTTAAAGTTTTCTTTTCTAAAGAAAAGAAATGGGCTTCCCTGGTGGCTCAGAGGTTAAAGTGTCTGCCGGCGTTCGATTCCTGGATCAGGAAGATCCCCTGGAGAAGGAAATGGCAACCCACTCCAGTACTCTTGCCTGGAGAACCCCATGGATGGAGGAACCTGGTGGGCTACAGTCCACGGGGTCGCAAAAAGTCGGACACGACTGAGCAACTTCCCTCACTCACTCACTCACTCACTTTCCTAAAGAGGAGCTTGATAAGTATTCTAACATCCTATTCCATTGGAAACCTCATTCTCTTTAAGACTCTTCCTCCTGTTTGTTTCAATTATTCATTATCTTAGTTCTTATCTTGTAGGAAATAAAAATGAAGGACTAGCTCCTTCATTTAGAGAAGAGTCAGAAGCACACAGCTCTCTCCCATCTCTAAATCTGATGATGAAGCTATTTTAAAAAGAAACATGGTAAAAGAATGTTTTTTTCCTCCACAGGTAAAATTATCCAGGGACAAAAAGATAATGTTAACCTAAATATTTGCTATGTGATGTTAAAAAGACTAATTGGAATTCAGACGTGATTCATCCTCTTAAACTTTAGGTAAATCACCAGAGTGGGTCCTGGTGCTCAGATAGTAAAGAATCTGCCTGCAATGCAGGAGACCCAACTTTGATCCCTGGGTTGGGAAGATCTCCTGGAGAAGGGAATGGCAACCCACTCCAGTATTCTTGTCTGGAGAATTCCATGGACAGAGGAACCTGGCAGACTACAGTCCATGGGGGTCACAAAGAGTCAGTCATGACTGGGCAACAAACACACACACAAATCACTAAGGTTCTAATTTTCTGAAATTACTTCTGTACCATAATACTCTTTCAAATTTTATTGTCACTTAATTTATCAAAAGACCTTATGTCTTTTTTTATAGAAATAGCCGAGTGCATTGAGGTAATAAAACATTTGCATGGAAAGAAATGAATCATACTTAAAAAAATATTTGATTATACACTAAAGTATGTATAGGAATTTAGATATGAAGGAATCAATATGGATTGGAGGTATCAGCAAATTTTATAAAGTAGAATTAAAGTGTGTCATAGGAAACAGATTTTGCACTGTGTCCTAAAAGTAAAGAAAGAGAAATGCTAATATGAATGTGGGGAGAAGATAGAAGACGAGGGTTTACTCTGTGTGAAAGTAACCCTGCGCATACTTAACTGGTGAAGCAAGGGCTTACAGAAGCCTTTGAAATGGAAATCTGGGAACATCTTGATCAAAGTAGCTGTCCCAAATGAGGATTGTTGCATTTTTTTTTTAATGGCTTTCCTGGCAGAAATAACATGTAGAACACATGGACCCCCTTCCTGAGACCCTCTTTATATGGCTAGTATGGATAAACCTTTTTTCCCACACAGAGTTTTCCTGGGGTAGTGTTTTTTTTACTTATATCTCTGACTTAATTGTCTCACTCCTGCGTGGGGCGTCTATTGTCATTTGCACTTAAAAATAAGGTGGAAATAGAAGTCCTGGCTTCCACACTACTATATATAGAATGGATAACCTACAAGGACCCACTGCATAGCACAGGAAATGATACTCATATTTTGTAATAACCTATAAGGGAAAAGAATCTGAAAAATTATGTATATATTCTTTTATACATATTGTGCATATATATATATTGCATATATAAGATACTATGTAATATATAAAATATTATATATCACATATATACAATATTATATATCTATAATATTACATAAAATACTGCTGCTGCTGCTGCTAAGTCACTTCAGTCATGAATACTACTATATATAAAATAATATATAGAGAGAATATATATATAATACATATATAATATATATATATGTGGTATGCCTGAAAATAACACAACATTGTAAATCAACTATACTTAAAAAAAAAAGTCCTGGCTTCTAGCTCTGGCTCAGTTTCAGCTTGTATTGTGATTTGAGGCAAATCACTTCATTTTTCTAAACCTCATTGACCTCGTCTACAAAATAAGAGGGTTAAATCACATAATTTCTCTGGTTTTATGTGGTGCCAATATTTTATGACTCATGAATCAAGTGAAAATTCACCTGTTAATAAGATAAACAGGTGATCTTATTTATTTTTTTTTTTTGGCTTGTTTTTGTTAGAAAGCATGACAATAACTACGTTCTTGAAATTTACACAATCATAACATAATCTTCTATAAAATCTGGAAACACCTTGGATTTGAAACATAATTTTGATGAATATGTATCCCTGTACCCTGGTAGCCCAGTGGTAAAGAATCTGTCTGTCAATGCAGGAGACACAAGTTTGATCCCAGGGTCGGGAAGACCCCCTGGGAAAGGAAATGGTAACCCATTCCAGCATTCTTGCCTGTGAAAACCTATGGACAGAGGAGCCTCATGGAGTCCATGGAGTCGTGACAGAGTCGGACCTGACTGAGCGACTCAACAACCACCACCACCCTGTGGTTATTCTGCACTTTGGTGAATCCTACCCATTCCAGAATTCCAAGTGCGTGAAGTTGCTGTCATGTCTGACTCATGGACTGTAGCCTGCTAAGTTCCTCTGTCCATGGGATTTTCCAGGCAAGAATACTGGAGTGGGTTACCATTTCCTTCTCCAGGGGATCTTCCCAATCCAGGGACTGAACCCTAGTTTCCCACACTGTAGGCAGGCTCTTTACCATATGAACCACCAGGGAAGCCCCTTTCAGAACTCTGAAGAATTTGCCATTTCCTGATGTCCACTTGGCTGTCAGTATCCTTGAACAGCATCCTTCTGAACTGACCTTTTATAGTAGCTGTTTTTATGAGAAAGATAATGTTCTGGCAATAATTAAATATACTAGTTCCTCTCCCCTATATTCAACCAGAGTTTATATTCTAAGTCTTTATCGCAGGTGTTTCAAATGTCTCACATTTGTAAATGTGCTCTATTTTGTCCACATTTCCTTTCATGCTGCTGATGAGACTGTACTGGATCTTGTTCTGTGTTCCTGGGGGAAAACAGGGAGCTCATAGTTCGTGATTAGTGAGCAAAGACAGACAAGCCCAGGGCTGCCGCTTGAGCTGTCTGCTGCTCCCTCATGTCTCTTCCTATTATATTCCACTTGGGCTCTGAAGGATGTTTACCAGAGCCACACTCCTTGGACCCCTGTCATTCGCGTGTCTTTTCTCACCTTCAACATGATCTGGACTGGTGTTTTCATTTGTTAAAAACAACAAGGACATTCACTGGGAAACTTCTGCTGGAATCCTTTCAGGTCATCATAGCTATTTATTCTCTGTCATAAACTATAATTCTCCATTTCCCTTACCCCCACATCAGGGGAGTTGGTGGTTTATGGTGGACAGTCAGTGGAATTTGAGTGAACAGTGGAAGATTTCAAAGAACGACTGAGAGATTCTGTAGCAGGTTGTGGCACTGAGAATAAAACATAAAACCTTCTTGTTCTCCATCACAGTTTGGCAGTACAAAAAGAAATGGGCTTCCCAAACAGCATAAAGGATTTAGAATTTGTGGTTATACCTGTGAAAACAGTTCCTCTGAGGAAAGCAAGCAAATCATGGGATTGGGTTAATAAGGAATTTCCTTTATATGATTAAAATGGCCCAGGGTCTGTCGAATTGGTCTCAGTCTGGGGCTGGTATGGAAGTTAGAGATTTTTTCAGACTTCTGTTTAACAGGAACATGAAATGCAGGTGTGGTGCTGTCATAAAGGCATGGATGACCGAGAGAGAGAGAAACCTGAAGCGCAAGACATGTAGAACTGTAAACAAAAAGATTTGGAAAGAGAATGGAAGCAACAGGAATGCCTCCATATATTCAAACATGAAGGAGAACACAAATGCAAGGCAACAACCGAAAGACGTGTGATCCTAGGTGTTTGAATTGTAGTGTTGACATTGTTGTAAAATAATTTTTCTAATAGCTAAATGGTGGTAAAGTCAAGGGTGGTGTTGAAATCTTCCAGGCTTTGATTGTTGTTGCTGTTGTTGTTCAGTCACTCCCAGAAGTCCTGATAATCAAATTGGCTTCATTCTCAAGATGCCTTCCGACCTCTTTTCTTATTGAGAGTGTCACAGAAGTGCCTTCAAAGCAGGGCTCCTGGATGAGGCACCACAATGGAAAGAACCAGAGAGGTGGTCAGTTCTGAAGACAACCATAAAGAGGCAGCTTCTTAGACACTGAATGGGGGAATGGGGTTGAGATCATATGGTTTTTTCCCTACAGAAACAGTTTCCTCAAGACAGGGAAAGTTTCACATTTTCCCTGGACACAAATTCAGCAAGCATGTGCTGTATACGGGTGCTTTACCTCTCAGGAGGGAATGAGCAGTCTCTGTTCTGAGCTCCAAGGGCATCACTGGTGAAGCAGCACTCGGGAAGAAGGTGGTCTCTCATCAGAAGTCTTGGAGGCCTCAGGTAGGCACTGAGAGATCTGGGCTGGGAGTTCCTAGATTTAAGCTGCACCTTGAATCCCAACTCTGGAACATGCCCCCAATCTACGGTATTAATACTATAGCTCAGGTGTGGGTCATTCCTCCTGGGACATCAGGATTCACGCTAGTAGTTTTCTTGAGTGTTTTGTGTGTTCATAGTTACAGAGGGTCAGGAGACTTCTGTTGTTCAGTGGCTCAGTCATGTCTGAGTCTTTGTGACCCTGTGGACTCTAGCCCTCCAGGCTCCTCTGNTGGGACATCAGGATTCATGCTAGTAGTTTTCTTGAGTGTTTTGTGTGTTCATAGTTACAGAGGGTCAGGAGACTTCTGTTGTTCAGTGGCTCAGTCATGTCTGAGTCTTTGTGACCCTGTGGACTCTAGCCCTCCAGGCTCCTCTGTCCGTGGAATTTCCCAGGCAGGAATACTGGAGTGGGGTGCCATTTCCTTCTCCCAGAGGTCTTCCCAACCCAGGGATCAAACCCATGTCTCCTATATTGGCAGGTGGGTTCTTTATCACTGTGTCACCTGGGAAGCCCTCAGGAGAATTTAAATGTTGAAAAAAAGCGACTTGAGAGCTACTTCCATTGAATGTGGCCATGCTCTCTTTCCCTCCATCCTCACTTTCACTTCTTGTATTTTCCTTCAAGATGAGTGGGGAAAGTGTTTGGAAGTGTGAGTCTGGTTCATCAGGCCGAGCATGTGGCTTGGGCCTGAGCAACTCGACCTGTAAATCTCTGAGTATTGCAGGGGCTCTGCAGTGCCTTGGGTATGAGGGTGAGGGCTAAGACAGTGATGTTAGCACAGCTGGTATCCTGCTCAGCCCCACAAATCCATCACTCCCGCTGGACCGAGGAAGGGCAGCAGGACAGGGGGACACTACTCTCTCATAGCTCTGGGCAGGCTGGACCAACTGGCCATGATGCCTTTGGGGGAACTCTGAGAAAATCAAGGAGGAATCTTGATGGCTAAAAACTTGGGGACATGATTCTCCAAAGATTCCTAAGACTTGAAAGCCCTAGAACTCAAATTTGGGATGAAACGGGTTCAGAGGTCTTTCAGGACTGTTCTTGAGTTCTTAGTGAGTTCGAGGTCAGCATCAGCTGGGGTGGGTAAGTGTCGTAGCACTAGCCCTTATGTAAGCTGATGCCCTTGACACCTAACTCAGCAACAGCATGGAGCCTTGAACAAACACAGTGAGAGATTATTTGCTTTTTCCAGGAAGACGTATGGGAAAACCAGAAATCCTTCTTATCTGTTTGAATATGGCTTTTCCTTTATAACTGCATTTGTGTTGATGTGGGTTTGTTGAGGTGATATAACCAGGGAATTGTTCAGCTCCTCGGTTATGAAACTGTGAATGAACACAGCATTACCTAAGACAAATGAAGTCCAAAGCAATCTCTTCTCCTTTCCCCATCTCTGGAGATGTCCAGAGAATATAGAGAGGAGTGAAATATTTCTTTAGCCCTCTTTGACAAAACAGGTTTCAAGGAGCATATGAAAAGATCTCTCTGACAGTTCAGGTCTGATTGAAGATTTAGAAGCAACAAACAAACATCAAAACTGTGGTGGGTTCTTGGCGTATGAACTTGATGACACCAAAACCCGTATTTGCCCCTGGAAAGTGGCATTTGGCCCTAGCACTTTGATGAGCATGGGAGCCAAGGAAACAGTTTCACTGTAGATATACAGTGAAGAGGTATAAACCAGACCTCTGGCATGACTTTAGCTCCTTTATCATCAATTTCTTGTATTCCAGATGATCAACTGAACTCAGAGGAAAAGAAGAAAAGAAAGCAGCGGAGGAACAGGACAACCTTCAACAGCAGTCAGCTGCAGGCTTTGGAGCGTGTCTTTGAGCGGACACACTACCCAGATGCGTTTGTGCGAGAAGACCTCGCCCGCCGGGTGAACCTCACTGAGGCCAGAGTGCAGGTAACCAGAGTACTCCCCGCCTCAAAGGCACATCTCTGAAGACTGTTGAAAAACACCATTCGTAGCTTTCAGACCAGGGCTGATAGTAAGAAGGATCATAAATGGGCAGCATGAGGACAGAATCAGTTTCTGATTGCGTTTATTTTGGCAGAAGTATATTTTAAAAAATCAAAGTGAAGGCCTTTCGGTAGGGCAGAATATGCCTTGCTAGCAGTCTCACTCCTCTCATTGTTTCCCACCCTTCCAGATTCATGTTATAAACATTGTCCTTCAGAGCATTTGACTCTTCTCCTTCCCCACCACCTTGCCCCAGCTTTCAACTTGAGCACCCGGGTGGTCAAAGAGATGAACTCTCTGTCCCCCACCTCAGTTTTCCTCCCCAGACTTTGGGAATGTCCAAATCTTCAGGAAACATATTTATAGTGATGGACATGGATGGCAGTGGGGAATGAACACATCAAAGACCTTGAACTTAGAAACTGCATTAAGAGCACATTTAAGTACATGATTTTGTGTTTCCATGAAGTGAAGAAGGGTAAGTGTATATAAAACAAAGTGAAGAAAGAATAGTAATTCTTTCAAATATTAATGCCATGACTCATCAACTACAAGCCAGGCATCTAGAAATAATACAATCTGTGATTAGGAATAATAATGATGATAACAATAACTAATATGAGTTGAGCTCTTATATGCCAACCAATGTCCTTAGTTACATAACTAATCTGTCTAATCCTCACCCCAATTCAGTGAGGTGGATAATGTTATTCACCTGACAGATACATAAACTGAGACTCAGAGGTTAAAGGATTGTGTATAACGTGACACAGCTAGGAAGGGGCTGAACTAGAATTTGAAGACACATATGCAGATCTAGAGTTGGTGTTTTTAAGCATTACAGTAGATTTTAAATAAATACATAAATACAAGTCCTCTGGCTACATACTTTTTCAAGCAGTGCTTTGCTATCTCTGCTCAGAGTCCAGATTTGATTATCTTCCATATTGCTAGAGGTAGGCTTGTCTTCCCTAATAAATTATTGTTTGTAAATCTGTGTTCAGCCTGAGATTGAAGAATTTCTTTTTGAAAAATACTTTTTAAAAATTTATTTACTTTTGGTTCTGCTGGGTCTTCATTGCTGTGCAGGCTTTTCTCTAGTTGCAGAGAGCGGGGCCTACTCTTCATAGCAGTGCATGAGTTTTTCATTGCGGTGGCTTTTCTTGTTGGCGAGCATGGACTCTAGAGCACAGACTCAATAGTTGCGGTGCATGGGCTTAGTTGCTCTGCAGCATGTAGGATCTTCCTGGACCACAGATCATACCCGTGTCTCCTACTTTGGTAGGTGGAATTTTCATCCCCGAGTCACCACAGTAGGCCCTGGGCTTGAAGGATTTCTTTCTGCAAATGATAACTCTCTTGATGGGGGACTTGGGCTAGGGTGTGGGAGGGTGTGGAGGCTAGGAACTGTATGCAGAACCCTATACTGTGAGAGATATTTGTTGAGTTGAGGGAGAGGGTCTGAGAGGTTGCCTCAGCCTGAAGACAGTGTGCAGGCATTGTCCCTGTGAAATGAGGATTTCACCTAGAAGTCCTCCCCAGGAGAAAAAAAGTGTCTTTGATAAAAGGGGTAAGTTGCCTGGGCACTGTGGTACCCCAAGGATAGGTTAGGAAAAGGCAGATGTGAGGATGCTGTTGTCACTATGGGAGTCTCGGGGTAAGTTGTCTGGGCACTGTGGTACCCCCAAGGGTAGGTTAGGGAAAGGTAGATGTGAGGATGCTGTTGTTACTATGGGAGTCTCCGGGCTCAGGTGAGAGTAGTCCACAGGCACAAGCTCAGTTCTGCTCTCTCCATCTTGCGGTCCGAAGCACAGCTCTGAGGTCTGCCTTCCCACATCCTCTTCCCCCATGCTGATCACCACGGATCTCCAAACACGTTCCCTGTTTCTACTCTTACATTCTTTCTTCTCTCCTTCAAAACCCATATTTTTGTATGCCCCAGGCTTGGCCTACAGTGGCATAACAAATAATTTTAGGTTAATAACTCACAATGCCTGAAAGTACCACTTTTGCCATGGTGATTTGAATTTTAAACAAGGGAACCTGAACAGGGCAATGCTGGGAATTAACAAAAAAAAGGTGAAAGAGCAATTTTGGATTAGGGAGCTAAACTGGTCCCATCACAATAAGCAAATGACTTTCTTATATGTTGAAACTATTTTATCTTCTTCTTTTTCCATCCTACTATGTTCTAAAGTCTTTTAGAATTGTGAACATTTCCCATGTAAGCAGGATAGAATTCTCCCTTTGTGACTTTATTCTTCCTCCATGAAGACTTACCCTTTGCCAGTCTGAACCATGCCTCTGAATCTGGCCTTCTTTATATTTATGGCCTTTATCACAATGTGACATGTATTATATTGAGTTGTACTCAGGCCAACTTCCCCAGCTAGACTGTGAAGTTCTCTTGGATAGAAGCCATATCTTATCATCATTGCAATCTCATTTTTTCCCTGTCTTTTTTTCCCTCACATATTTATCAAGCATCTGTTATTCTCTTGGAACTGGTTTGGGTTTGCTGGGGATAAATAATACACTGGCTCTTTCCTCAAAGGTGTTCCAGACTGGGAGCAGAGAAGACAAATGTGCAGATCATACTATTATCAGAGCATAAGATGATTCCTACACTAAAGGAATGTTTAAGAACTAGTGATAGATCAGAGGAAGGAATGATTAAATCTGCCTGGGGAAAAAGAGGATACATGAACATTGAGTAGTCATTCTATGCCAAGTCTCACAATAACCTGTGAGTTGGTATTATTATCTTCATTTTATTGTGAGACAAAGGATCAGAGACATATATAACTATCCAAGGACAAATCTTTAAGTCATGGAGCCAGTATTTTTCTTTAATGTTAGATTTTAAAGTCACGTTCCTTCCACTCTAACATTTCACAAAGAAAATGATGTTCAAGTTAAATCTTAAAAAAAAAGACGTGTCTTTGGCACCTCGATAAAAGGGGAGAATACTGCAGGCAGACAGAACATTCAGTGTGAATACATATAGGTGGGAAAACAGCCAAATACATTTGGGAGTCTTAACTCCAGAGTAAGATCTGAAATGATGAAGCACCAGCATGAGGGCCAAGTGATACAGAATGTGGCTGAATCAATGGACAATGAGCTAATTCTTGAACAGTCTTTATTCTAGAATAAAGATAAGATATTATCTTTGATATGTTTGATAAAACATTTTGGTTTTATTCTGTGGGTGACAGAGAGTCAGTGGATGATAGAAAGCTAAAGAGAAGCACTGATATAATTATATTTGCATTTAAAATGATAACTCTCATAAGAATGTGAAGGATACCTTAGAAAGAAAAGAGCTGAAGCCAGAAAAGATTCTTCCTCTGCTGATTTACACCCTGGCCTTCCATGGGGCACCAATCACATGATATTCTATGTGAATGTTGCCAGCTAGTGCGATGAAATTGTCCTACTCTGCACTATAGGATTTCTTTCTCCCACACCTTGTCATGCCTTTCCATAACTGTACCTAAAATTCTTGTACTGCTGTCTTTCAAATTTACATGTCTATCTTCTTTTAGTAGATTGTGAGCTGCTTATGAGCAAAGAGTAAGTCTCATCTCTCCATCCCAGTATTTAGGCCAGGAACTAGAATGCAGTCTCCACAAAGACTGTGAATGAGTAAATGAAGAAATAAAATTCCACAGCAGTACAGAAGAGTTGTAAGATCATGAGTTAGATGTTCTTGAGCTCAAAACCTCAGCCGTTTATTACTTCTGTGAACTTCAACAGAGTCCATCTGATTGAGATGGTTTTCTCAACTCTGAAATAGAAGTAATAACACCTAATTGTGGAATTGTCATAACTATGAAAAATGTAGGTAACATGTTTGTATAAATTCCTCGTCCTAGTAGCACAATAAATGGCAGAGTTTTTATTAGCTGTCGTCAGTGGTATCAGTGCTGCCCATCTCCTTGGAAGCCTGCAATTAAATATACTCCCGAACCAGCTTCCAACTTTCAGTATCTGAATTTCTGTTTCACAAGTTTCTTTCTAGAACTTCAGGAGACATGCCAGAAGTGTTGGAACATTAATAACCAGTGACTGACAGGAGCCAATGTATGAATCCACAACTCTTTCACCACTCCAGTGGGAGGTGTGTGCCCTGTGTTATCCTTAGGGTCCCTCAGGGATTAAGCTCCCACAGACAGAGCTCGTTCAGTAGCACACCAGTTAGAGGTTGCTTTTGTTCTGTTACTTCCTCCCTCTTCTGTGGTTATTCCTTTCACCTCCCAGATAAACTATTGGCTTCTGAAATCCCTAATGCAGGGTCTACTTCTGGGAAGACGGGAGATTTTCTTTAAATATCCAATAAGTATCATAAAAGCAGATGATGTTTCTGCCCTTTGAAGAACTTTGAAGAAACTTTAAAAATGTCATTATACCTGTGGCAGAAGTCAGGGTGAGATTTTTCTTTTTTATTATAACTCTGAGAGGAAGTATAATCCACAATTTGCTGTCAAATGGGTTCGTCGTGGTTCCCATATCTGATGGCTTGATCATTGGAAGCACCTCTTAGTCTTTGTTCTTAATAGCCCTGGAACATGGCCCACTGGGGAAGGATTATGGCATGTTTTCTGTTGTTCTAGGAAGAATTCCATGCTTAGCCTATATCTTCCTTGGGAAGGTATTGTACGGTAAAAATCAACCAGGATTTTATTCATGGAACCCCTCCTTTGTTTTTCCTCTCCCTCCTCATGCCCTTCTCTCCTTCTGACAATCTTCCAGGTGTGGTTTCAGAACCGAAGAGCCAAATTCCGCAGGAATGAGAGAGCCATGCTGGCCAATAAGAATGCTTCCCTCCTCAAATCCTACTCAGGAGACGTGACTGCTGTGGAGCAGCCCATCGTACCTCGTCCTGCTCCAAGACCCACTGATTATCTCTCCTGGGGGACGGCCTCTCCGTACAGGTGAATGACTGGCCCACTCTCCCTTGCTCCACCTCCACACATTTCTCAGCGGTTGGTCACATTCAAAGCTGCTTGTGCAGCTGGCTGACATTTCTTACTGGGTTAACCTCTTCAGAGACATTCAACTTGCTGACATCCCCAGATTTTCACAGGAGATCACTAGTTGCCCCAGGAGCAGGGTCTGGGGCAGAAGAGAGAGAGGCAGGCCAACAGCAGTCTCCTCTTGGACTCAGGAACTCTTGCAAAGGTTTCAAAGATGGGGAAGAATCTAAAAGAAAAAACCGTTAAGCTATGCCCAAAGTCCCTCTTGCAATCATTCTGGAACAAAACTTTATTCTATTTCCAAATTGGACAGATCCGTTCGATTATGCTCAAGTAGGAATTTAACACATAAGGATTTAAGTGTAGGACCAAAGGTAAACTTCACGATAAAACTGATGTGAAATGAAAAGAAGTAAGGAAGGGGAAGAAGAAGGAGAGAGACAGAGAGAGAAGGGAAAAAACCCAAGATCATTCAGATCACTCTAATGGCCATAGTTCTTTATTAATAGGTGGGAATGGCTTATGATCCAAGATGCTTTACTATTCTATTGCTAGTTCTTGTCAACTTATTTGAAGTTCTTTTGGGGTTAGTTTGTGTGGGTTAAAAAAATATATATATATGAAAGTAGTGTATAATTTTCACTAAATTTTTATATTTAAAAGGTGAAAAATATGAAGGAAGCACATAATATTATTTCAATTGCTTGGAAAAGCTTTTAACTTTCATTGATTATGCTGTTCAGAAAAAAAAAAAACCAGACGAATGCCAGAGGGAAGCTGAAACACATGTGCCTGATGCATTGTCATCAGTCTGAAGTGTCTATTTGAACCTAAGCCTGAATACTCTTAGAAACCAGGTCAAGGCTCTGTGTTCTCTGGCCAATTGCAGCAGAGGAAGAAGTATTTACAAACCACTTACTATGCTTCTGTTTACCTTTTTATTGTTAAGGTTAATTAAGAGTTTAAAGAGAGGTTTTAAACTAAGTATAAGAGATTATCTCCCAGTTGATGCTGAGTTCCTGATGTGAAATGCAACATTAGTGAAAAACAGATAGTTTCAAATTTGATCTCTCTAATTAAAGCAAAACCTTACCTAAATATTCTTTCTGTTTGAAATCAGTTCCTTGAAAGAAATGCCATAAATGCATTTGGAAATTTCTTTTAAATTCCCCATTATGAAATTAGCCTGAATTGCTTTGGTCTATGCTTAGGAAATTGGAAATTACTATTGCTCTTAGACATAGTATGCTTTGCTAGTTTCAAAAGATTAGTCCTATTTGTGTGTCCTTTTTAAAATTTAGACTCCTCTCCCTAAGGATTTACTGAAAAATATATTTTGCAGACCATTATAAAATCACATATTCTTTAATTTTTTTAAATAAGTGAAAGATTGCTTTGGTGGGTTTTTGTTTTTGTTTTTGTTTTTTGATAAATATTGGTAGCTCATAGACTCATTAAATTGTTTGGGAAATGGATGTGGATCAGAGCTTGAAGTCTCTGGTTTGAATTTGGTCACAACCAGGAAGTTTAGCTCCTTTTTATTTATTCCTGAATCCTAGTAAAGAACTTTTTTTACCACCTGTAATAACCCAGATGGCTGTCATGTGGTCCTTACCAGTGAGAGACAGAGGGCAGTATCCTGCATAGTGGGGATGAAAACCTTAATATTGGACTAGATTACTTGGACCTCAGCAGAAGTTCAAATCCCATGCCTACATTATACATACTTTGTATATGGGCATCTAACTGAAATTATTAGCATGCAATTTATGTATGCCTTTTGGGGAAGTGTTATATTTTAATTTGAAAGATTGTGTAGAAATACTAGATACACTTTAAAAAAAAACTCACAATTCCACCATCTTGAGATAACTATTGTTTATTTTTGCAGTTAGAGTTCAGTATTTTATATAGTATAGACATAGTGTAAATACTATTTTGTATTCTGCTCCTTTCACTTAAAATCATATAACCTAGTTACTTCTTATTCAATTCATGGTATACTTTTATATCTTTTCTCTCTTAGACACAGAGTTTGTTAAAAATAATTAAAAATTTCACAGAATCTGACTGTTCATATTCTGTTTGAAGAATAAATTAATCTCCAGATTTAAGTAGAAAAATGATGGTTTAAACAGTAATTTAATCAACAATTATGTTTTTGACCCAGTGTTGACTGAAGTGTTTATATTTTGATTAATTTCAAAAAGTGGCAAAAAGATATTTCTGCTGTGTTTAGAGCCAAAATACTCATTACGATCTCATATTTGAAGCTTGGTAGGAAATATAAGTGTTTTTAAGGAAATATAAAAGAAAACCAAGTGATGAAAAGCAAAGGAAATGATAGATCGTTTGTGTTATGGAAAATTAACTTGCTATTTCTGTTGGTACTATTATGTCAAATTAGTTATCTCACATGTGACATTCATTAAAAAGCATTTCTCTTGGTTAATCCTTGGATGCTTCTGTGTGGCAGCTTTGTCCTTGATCTGGTTCCAAAGAAGAGACTGAACACTTGCCCAAATTTAAGCCTTCGGCACGCAGAGTTAGAGCCAGGGCTCATGAATCCTGTTTCTGTCTCATGTATTAGGCCATATAACCCTACTTTCATTCACATTAAATCTTACTCTACTGAAAACAGTAAAAAGAGTAAGACTGGAAAGCTACATAAGCATGCCTGTTTGATTCAGGATTTGTCTCAGATGTGGGAAGCGTGCCAGCCACTGAGGTCCATGTTCTGGAGTGTGTGGCCATTCCCTGCATGAATGAGACATGCAACCCAGGGACTGTGAGGAGACAATTTTGCCAGAGAGGACAGTTTGCTGACTTCCACAGCTCTCCCCTGGAGGAAGAGAGGAGGAAACCAAGTCTCAAAGCAGATAGCTTGCGTATGGTCAGAATTATAACATGGGAAACAGCCAACACTATTTTTTTTTTCTGGGTGTCTTTTATATCCAGAGTGGTGGTTCTATAATCAATCATCCAAACTGGGACACTTGTGAGAGTAAAAGGGGGGTGCTATTAATAATGACACAAGGACAACAGGCCTAAACTGGGATTGTCCCTGGCAAACTGAGACATATGGTTCACTCTATTTATAGCATGTCCTGACCTCCTTCATTACCTCGAGGATATTAGAGGTGATGATGTCAGGCAGGCAAACCGAGTCGCCCAGAGTAGCAAAGTAGTCCCTAACTGGACACTACTGTCTTGGCAGGTGTCTTCTTTATCTACTCAAAGCCAGTTGAAAGAAGCTTGTCTTCAGCGTTCATACTCACTGCTTTGCTCAGAACGGTTTCCTTAGGCAAATGAAAGCACACACAAGCACCAGAGTTATTAAGACTCCTTGACTTGTACAGTTTTGCCTCTTGGGCAGCAGTGATTTACCAAGTCCTGGACTTTTGACTGTTGTTTTGGGTGAAGTAGTCAAGAAACCTTTCCTCAGGGACATCCTTTCCTGTGAAAGATAGATAAAAGAATGGTCTGGCTCTGCAGTACTGTTCTGGAGTGCCATTTCCAGAGGGAGGGCTGGGCTTCAAAGGAAACTAATGACAAGTGAAAGAGAGGCCAGTGATCCTTATCCACGATTTCCCTCCCCCAACCTTCTCCTCCTCCTCCCCTCATTTGATCGTGGTCACAGTGCTGCCTGACATCTGCTGAACGCATTTGGCTCATTTCTCCCTTTCACACTTTCAAAAATAGATCCTCCTCCCTCCCAAGATGTTGTTTACACGAGGGGCTTCATAACGGATTCTAACGGAAGACACTGAAAAGGTAACTTGTCAGAGGGGGAAGAGGGTGGCTGCTGGGGGTAGGGTTTAAGTGGGAATTAAGTATGCTCAAGAAAGCGGGGCTTACAGTCCTACAAATGAAAGCAGTGAGGTCTTCCAGTGGGAAATACTATTGGAAACCAGAGCTGCAAGAAAAATACGTCCATAGAGTTCAGGGTGGCCTGATAGCCTGGAGAAGGGCTCTTCAAGGATTACTGGGCATGTGAATCACCTGGGATCATGTTACAGTGCAGACTCAGATTCAGTAAGTCTAGGGCAAGACTTGGGAATTGTACATCTAGCATGCTCCCATGTGATGCCCAGGCTGTGGACACTTGGTACATGCTTTGAGTAGTGAGGTTTTAGAGGATATAGGACAGAGGTCAGAAGAACTATGTTCTTGTCCTGGCTCTTGTTGCTCTTCAGACCAGTTGAGTCATGGATCTCTTATGTGCCTTATATCTAAGATTGAGCTAGTAAGAATTTCCCTATTATATATCACACAGGGGCGTTTGGAACCTATGGTTAAGCAACGTGCATTTCAAAAAGAAAAACAAAAATCACTGAGATAGCAGAAAGATGCAAGACTTCATATATAAAACATTTTTAGAGGAAAAATGTTTACAGTGGCAGATGCATCACTGAACATGCAGTGCAAACTGAAGTCTTAGTAATGAAATATAGTCCAAATGTGTCTACTTTAAGAGCTAAATGCACATTTAAAGAGATCAACTTCTGAGTTTTAAAAAGAGAAGTTGGAAATGATTACTTAAATTACAAAAGATCACTTCCCAAAGGATTTATCGGGTCTCTCTTTAAAAGTTTAAATTCCCCTAGGAAAACTCATATTGAATTTTATTAGACGGAAGCACGTAAACCTCTGTTGTTCTTGCACTGACAACAGAACAAACCCAAGAGATGATCTCCAACCTTTACGCATCACAAACAGACTCACAAAAACCTCAAGCTCTATAGCCTTTGGAAAAATCTGAGAATCCCTAGGATCTCAGAAAGACACACAGACTTCTTGGACTGACAGATCTGTCTTTGGGGTGAATTTTTCCATAGTTTGTTATCGTTTGTCCGGAAGGATCAAATAGAAAACAGAGTTGAAAACTGAATCAAGTGTTATCCACCCCTACCCTCAGCTCTCCTTAATGTTTTGTGATTGGTGGGATTGCATTCTGGGTGACTAGAAAGCAGAAGGGAAGATGTTCATAAGTTTCCTGGCTTCCATACCATGCATAGTATTTTCCATACTTCCTTTGGTGTTTGACAGCCATTTTAACATATTATTCTTCAGGACAAACTCTCAAGGTAGGGTGAAATTATCAAAAATGATTTGTCCCCCACTGAAAATAGAACTCTAACCCTGCTGGTGGTTAGCATTCTGCTGTCTATGGCTGAGCTCCATCTGTTAGGAATCTCCAAATAAGGAGATGGAAAAATTTCAAGCTTACTTAAATGTGTCAGCTCTGTGCAAGTTCCAGAGCAGATTTGCTGAATCAACAGATGGGATGCAAGTATTTCTTTTTCATCTCTGATTCCTCAATGCTTTTTATTCATCAGTGTGATTTCTTGGTCACGGACACAAAGAACTTTACATTCTTAAAAACCAAATAGAAATGTTGCTTTGGCCAAATGCTATAAGCCCAGTCTTAGTTCTTATCTCATGTCTCCATCCTGTTAGAGGAATAGGCAGAAGGTAAGATCAACGGGCAAGATCTCTAGGTGTCAGTAAGCAAGCTCTTTGTGTTATCATGTGCTTAATAAATTAATTAGTTTTAACCTCATCTTTTTAGCCCAGGAAGCTTAATCCTGTTTAGGAAGGCCATGATCTTAATGGCCCCCCAAATTTGGTTGAAAACAGCTTATTAACCTTATTGGTTTCTGTCTTGTGAGAAAACATTTCAAAGTTCTCTTTATGTTCCTAACACAGAGCTTCAAAACTTTTGATGACATGGAAAACAGGTGGTCATGAACAATCTTTCAGATTGGCAGTCACTCAAGGCTTTCTTGCATCTGTTGTTACTTTTGAAAGTGGGTCCTCTCCATCATATTTCTAAGGCCTTTTAAAAGAATGACTAAGCTGTTTTTAGATTAATTTTGTCTTTTCTGACAGTAACATGTCTTGATTGGCACTGGTATGTCAAAGGACTGGTCCCTACTTGCCTAAATGGCACTTTTAATTTAGATTGAGAGACTAGACTCATGTCAAACTATTAGAGGGAAAACAGATTCATTTTCTTTAGTATATGCACAAAATATCCCTGAGGTCTCTGCCTATAGAGCTGTGTATTCTAAGCATTTATTTAGAGGCTGTGAATTAAGACAGTCTTACTTCTTATGACTATGCAATGCTGAAATGTTAGACCAAGTTTTGAAAGTTTATAACTTTTTTAAACATTTATCAAGTGAAAATCTTATCACTTATCAAGCATCTAGGATATTGCAAAACTCATTTATTGATAGCAACTGCTTTTTTATTCAGATAACCTTCTAACTTGAGAGCTACCTATAAGGCATTAACATGGTCTCAAAACACAGTGGTGTCTTTATAAAAGAACCACAGTACAATTAGACAAGAGTGATGTTCTCAACTCTGCAAACAAAGCCTATTGTTTAAGGAAAGGTGTCTCAGTGAAAATCTAGTTTCCCAGGTAAAATACAACTCCAATTTCACTAATTTGGGTTTGAGATGGGAAGTGGATCAGCATTCATCTCATCTGGAATATTAACATTTGGCCTGCATTAGAGAGAGAGTCTCAATATTTCCAAGAAATGTGTTACCATACTAAGTCTTCAGACTAGAAAACCAGATGACACTAGTAAATTATGAAGTTTACAGCAAAATGGTTGTATAATAGACAAAATTGAAATCACAAGTACAATAGACATTTCTAGAAAACAGTAACAGCACCTTCAGCAAACTAATCCCCCACAGTTCTAATTCCCTTTGTCAACTAAGGAAAATAGGCCGCAACCTTGATTATCAAAAGAAAGAGAGAATCTCTATTAAATGAGACTTTCCTTGTTTAGAATCTCAAAGGATGTCTCAGGAAACTGAATGAAATTCTTAAAAGCACAGTATTCCATCTTTGCCATATTTCCAGTTTGCTGTCAGATAACCTTTTCTCTTTTGCACTTTCATGAAATTTTAGCTTCCTGTTTTCAGAAGCCATTCAATTTTATTCTCAGTATTTAAGGAAAAAAAAAACCAGATAACTCAAAAATCCCAATTTATCGCCTATACATTTAAACTGGTACCATGTATCATCTCTAGGACTTAATTCTCTCACAGAAATCTGGCTAAGAAAGGCTGATTTGGTTGATTTCATAATATACAATGTAGGTTCATTTCCCAAATCCAGGTCTCTAATTCTTAGAGACAGATTTTTTTGTTTCTTTGAAATCTTAGATTTCAGTATATCCTAGAAATTTCTCAAGTATGTGATTTATGGATTTGCAATTCTTTCTGATAGGGTCTTGAATGGAAGCATGTAATTCATATAGAACTTAAATGATAATACGTAAATGGATTTTGAAAATAAGTGAAACTTCTTGGNAAATCTTAGATTTCAGTATATCCTAGAAATTTCTCAAGTATGTGATTTATGGATTTGCAATTCTTTCTGATAGGGTCTTGAATGGAAGCATGTAATTCATATAGAACTTAAATGATAATACGTAAATGGATTTTGAAAATAAGTGAAACTTCTTGGTATATTGTAACAACAACAACAAAAAACTTGTCCCATTTTAACAGGTTGTTCTGATTATTTTTTTTCACTCCTAATTAAAACCTACTGAATTGAGACTATTTTTCAGCTGTTGTCTTTTGGTAGATAGTGGTTGAAGTAATAGTCTCTTCTGTAAATCTAACCTGCACCAATATTTATTCATTTTTTGGTTACTGTTAAAAGCTATTTGTGGTGGATTAAGAATATGCAGTCGTTAGCCCCTGCTTGTGATATGTCCCTTCTGATTTTTCTCATTCTAGTAAGATACCAAAATTAATGGGAAGGACTGGTTCCTTAAAAGTCTGTTGGTAAAATACTTTTAGAAATCATTACTCATAGCAGGGTGACAGAGATCACTGATACTGAGCAGTAATCAGTTTAATCATACAGTACCTAGATGTTTCTCAGTTACTTATCTATTCACTAAATACTTTCTTGAATGCCAAATATGTGCTAGATATGGTGTTAGCTCTACCTGAAGGCACAGTGGTGAACAAGGCAGATGTGGTATCTCGTCAATGGAGCTTAGAGTTGAAGAATTAAAATAAGTGCTAAAAGGAAAAGTACAGGGTGCTATAGATGAACCTAACTTTGTCTAGACAGTTAAGATCGGGTACCCAGAAAGGAGTAAGGATTTTCATTTTCAAAAATGAAAGAGTATAGTATTATTTGGAAATCCTTCCGAGTCTTCCTCCTGCGGTAGGACACCCATATAAACACTCACACACATACCAGTGTTACAAGGGTCTGAAATTAAGGATGTGTATTTCTAGTAGGACATAATTATAATTTTTAACCCAGTTTTCCTGGGTTAATTGCTAGTAACTGAGCTGAAACAGGCTATTGTGAGTCTTGACTATAATTCTTGACTCGAAGTCTTGACTACATGGTGTCCCAAATAAGTATTAATGATATAATCTTCCTATTTGTAGAGTAGCTTTAGTTTTTTCTCTTTCTGGTCCAACACTTGATCCCCAGAACCACAAACTCCTGTGTGGCTGACAAAATTGCACAGGAATGCAGGCACCAGAAGAGCACATGTCATTCCATTTATAAGTCTATCTCATTCCAGCCCTCAGCTGAAAGGTATTTTGCTAATCTTAGAAACAAATACAAATATGTTCATTTAATTAAAATGAGTTGTTCCTTTATATCTATTTAGTATCAAGTAATAGATACCTTGCATCCTAGTCTAAGAAACCTTTACTTTTCCTTTTAAAGAAATTCTTGGATGCAATTAACAGAAAGCCACCAATTACAAATTTCTGCCCAGTGGTATTCCTAGGTCTTAATTACAGTCTCTGACTTTGGGTTTTTCTCTGCAATAAGAACAGTCAGAAACAATTACCTCTGAGGTCAGGAATACTGAAACTGGATCATTTGCTAGTTTATATAGGATATTTAAACATTTCCAAAATAATGGACATGACATGCAGTGTAAGCTGCTCAAGTACTTTTGAGTAAAAGTTATAAAATCAAGGCCAGTAGAGATGGAAACTTCTTGATTCTGCAATACTTGGTACCATCAACCAGTGGATCAAGAAAGTCAGAGAAGTCATCTTAGGTTGTTTAACTGGTTCTTCAAGGAAACTATTTAATATGGTATTCAGTGATTATCTAAAATGTGTTCGAATTCAAGTCAGCTACCTAGAGTGAGGAAGGCAAAATGCCCTTTAGTTTCTTTTTCCAAATGCCTCCTTCTCTTCCTCCTCACTCCCAGAAACTAGTGATGTAGGCAGGACAAGATTAAATACTGTTTTAATTGGTCAGCTGATGAAACACCTGTTATCCACCATAAGCAGCTTTCTTCTCTCACCCCAGAAATAAATCATTGCTCACTGTATCCAACACAGAAACTACTTCCCCCCTCACCTTGTTCTACTCTCCACTGCTTTCCCCTGCCCTTCAAAACACTTGCCACTAAGGACCTTCAACACACTAAGGGCCTTAGACTAATGAACACCTGGGGCTGTAAGGGACCTCAGAGGTCACGTAGTCCACCCCGCCTGCCCCCATCCTGAGAGCTGCACCCATCTGGGGCACAGACTTGCGACTTCATGAAACTAATGCCTGTTATTCTCCCTGCTCTCTCCTTTGTCCCTACAGCGCCATGGCTACTTATTCTGCCACATGTGCCAACAATAACCCTGCACAGGGCATCAACATGGCCAACAGCATTGCCAACCTGAGACTGAAGGCCAAGGAATATAGTTTACAGAGGAACCAGGTGCCAACAGTCAACTGAGGAAAAAAAAATAATTAAACAGGCCTAAGAAGAAATCAAAAACCATAAGACACCTATCCTGCTCTGTCATTTCTACATCTGCTGGAAAAAATAAACAAACAAACAAAAAACAGAACTAAACTATTGGGACCATGGCAGAGAAAAGCAGGAGAGGGGCAAAACGGAAACTAGTTCACAAATGTTCCTCCTCCCTCTGGGATACCACCCCCACTGGTTTCTGTGTGTGTTAATTTTGTTTTTCCTTCTCTTCCTATGCTTTGCTTAATATACTCTGAGCTTCTTCAGTTAAGTTCAGCCCACCCACCCCCACGATTGTATAGGTTTTAAAAGAATCGACAGCAGCCAAAGAAACCATATATGTATATATATATATTCAGAATACTTGCCTATGATCTCCTCAGTGAACCTCAGTGCCTTACCCCACCCTTCTTCCCAGTTCTCTGATCAGAAGCTCTAGGAACTTCGGAAAAGCCAAAGTCTTTCTGAAGAATTGGTGCCAGACATAGTTCCCTTGCTCATTGTCTCCATCTGTGTTGGTCATGGTAAGGCGATTCCATCAGCTACTATGGGGGGGAAACAAAGCAATTGTATGCAACATCTGGTCACTGGCCTGTCTAATTCCATGTGATTGGCTAGGTCTGGCTAATTCTACACTCTAAGCTCTAGATTTAAGCTCTAAGCAATAGAGGATAATATCACCTCACTACTACGCCTCACCCCTATCCAAGCGAACAGCCATCTTAAGTTAAAGACATTTGTTGTTTCTTGAGTAATTTGCTAACATAGGCTTATTTGATAGAAGACATATTTTTCACTTGAGAGAGGAAGAGACATTTCTCTAGGAAAACAAACACTAAATTGTGAAAGGCATGGCCTACATCTCTTTGGTGCCTTAAGGGTAGNCACTGGAAAAACCATAGCCTTGACTAGACTGACCTTTGTTGGCAAAGTAATGTTCACATCATATTCCTCCCTCAAATTTGTGTATTTCTTATAAAAGTAATGCCATCACTCTCCATCAAGTGACCAAGCCGAAATATTGAGAACTTTCTGGATTTCTTTCTAAGCCACATGCCACCAAAATCTTTTGATCTTTTCTTATATCACAAATAAACCCTTTCATTATCATCATCATAAACATTGCCTTTCTTTAGACTTCCATTGTTTCTTATGTAGATTTCTTTAGGGTTCCATCAGTAGTTATTTTGCTTCTGTACACTTTTCCAATCAATATTCCTACTTAATCATTTAAAAATGTAAAGCCAGTTGTGCAAGAGTGTTAAGTACTTAGCATTTGGCACTCAATTGGCAAGATTAATATTGTTAAAATGACCATACTGCTCAAAGTAATTTATAGATTCAGCACAGCTCTGTCAAAATTCCAGTGGTGTTTTTTTGTAGAAGTAGGAAAAAAGAATCCTAAAATTTGTATGGAACCACAAAAATTTCCCAAATGGCCAAAGCAATCTTGAGAAAGAACAAAGATGGAAGCAAACTATATTGCAAAATGCTAGTAATCAAATCAATATGGCATTGGCATAAAACAGACACACAGATTAATAGAACAGAATAGATAACTCAGAAATAAACTTGTGCATATATCATCAATTAATTTTTGACAAAAGAGCCAAGAATGTACAATGGGCAGAGAATAATCTCTTCAATAAATGGCAGTGAGAACTAGTTAGCCACATGCAACAGGATGAAACTGGACCTCTGTGTTACACCATACATTAAAATCAACTCAAAATGTATTAAAGACTTGAATGTAAGATCTGAAGCTGGTTAAATTCCTAGACAAAAACATAGGCGATAAACTCCTAGACACTCATCTTAGCAATGATTTTTTTGGACTTGACACAAAAAAGCAAAGACAACAAAAGCAAAACTATACACATGGGTCTCCATAAACTAAAAAGATCTGTTCAACCTCAGAAATCAACAGAGTAAAAAGATATTCTATGAAATGGGAAAAAATATATGCAAATTAAAGGGGTTAATATCTGAAGTATACAAGGAACTCAAACAACTCAATACTGCCCCCTCCTCAAAAAAAATTAAAACTAAAAAAGAAAGGAAAGAAAAGAAAAAAAAAAACAAAACAGTAACCCAATTTAAAAAATAGGCAAAAGACCTGAAGAGACATTTTCCAAGAAGACATGAATGGCCAGCAATATATGAAAAGGTGCTCAAAATCACTAATTATCAGGGAAATACAAACCAAAATCACTATGAAATATCAATTCACACCTGTTAGGATTATCCATTATCAAAAAGATAAGAAATGCGGGGAAGGATACGGAGAACAGTACAGTGTTGATGGTCTTGTATATTGAACAGCCACTATGAAAAGCAATATGGAAGTATCTCAAAAAATTAAATATAGAACTGTCATATGATCCAGCAATTCTGCTTCCAGGTTTAAATCCAAAGGAAGTGAAATCATTATCTCTGAAAGATATCTGTATTCTCACGTCATTGCAGTTTTATTCAGAATAACTAAGGTATGGAAACAACCTAAGTATTGTTGATTGTTGTTCAGTCAACTCAGTCATGTCCTACTGTTCAGCCCCATGGATTGCAACACGCCAGGCTTCCTTCTCCTTCACTAACTTCTCCTCTGTTGTCCCCTTTCCCTCTTGCTTTCAGTCTTGCCCAGCATCAGGGTCTTTTCCACTGAGTCCGTTTTTCTCATCGGGTGGCCAAAGTAGTGGAGCTTCAGCTTCAGCATCAGTCCTTCCAGTGAATTCAGGGGTGATTTCCTTTAGGATTGACTGGTTTTATTTCCTTGCAGTCCAAGGGACTCTCAAGAGTCTTCTCCAACACCACAGTTCAAGAGCATCCCTTCTTCGATGCTCAGCCTTCTTTATGGTCCAACTCTCACATACATCTGTAGGTGACTGCTGGAGAAACCATAGCTTTGACTATATGGACCTTGTCAGCAAAGTAATATCTCTGCTTTTTAATATGATGTCTAGGTCATATGGATTTTTATGTTGAACATTTTAAACATCTTACAATTTTGCCTGTTAATTATTCCTCAATGAATCTGGAATAATTTAAAAAACATAAAATACAATAATTCCTATTTATTTAAGTTGCATTTTAAAGATTATCTCTAATCAAAGAAAGTTTTCTTAGGAGCTTAGAAAATGAGTTTAGAAAGCAGCTTTTAAACAGGTTAAACACTTGGTACCAAACTGATTTGTTTAGAAATGAAAATTCTTGATTGTTTCTTTATTCTTTCCGCAAAAAGTAACAGCTTAATCCTTTATTCATGTTGTTGTTATTAAAGAGTTTCACAAAAGTCCTCAAAATGTCACCTTCTTAGCAGGATGAATATTCTTGGAAACCCAAGGAGGGAAGAATTGTTCCAGAGTTCAGTTTTATTTCAGGTTGAATTTGGCCTAGGTTTACTAGCAATGTATGAATTTGTACATTGAGGTTGGAAGACACTCCAGGTAGCAAATGACAGATTTATCCCAAACTAGAATTGTCACACTGTTATAACTAAGATGCAAACTCAAAAGTTAAAGAAATCACTTTAGTTTTAAAATGGAAATAAATGACAAATGATTATGATAATATACAGTTTCTTTGTCAAATGATTTCCTTACAATTTTTTCCCTGTTTGATTGAGAAAGCTCACAAAGGGAGATAATAATGTTACAAATTAGTGACCTAGTACTCCGTCATGAGCTTACTGTTTAATGGCAAAATTCCAGATGGTGATCATTTCCCATTTTGGAAATGGTTTATATTGATGATACTAAGAAAAACAATAAAAAGTCAAACAAAAATTTTAGTCAGATGCCTGAATATATCTCTTGGCAATTCTCAGTGTCACTTTCAGAATTATTTCATGTAAAAGAGTATTCATTTCTGTGGCTATCTTTCTTAACCTGGACTTGTGTAATTCTCTGAAGTGAAAAATTAAAAGTTTAAGGAAAAATCATTTAGTGCTTTACTGGCCACATAAATTTCTTGTTTCATTATCCAGTCCCCAGAATATCATTGGCATTCACAAATGTTTCTTATTTAATAATGTCACGTTGCCAGAAGTCCAAATATCACCACTCAGAGCTATAATGCAAGTGTTCTTCTTTAATGAATGATTCATATTAAAAATGTTAGAATGCCTTTCAGATGAAAAACATTTTAAATTCAACAGATCATTTTTTTCTCAACAGGCAGGAACTCATTAACAGAATAGTACTGGTAACTGAAGCATTTTTCAAAGAAAATAATATCCCCGATAAATGCAAGCTGCATATCTTCTTGTCTTTGGAATAAATAGGCCTAGTTTTCATTTGTAAAAAGGGACAGCTTGTTTTCATCACATTGCACATTTTAAACATCTTACATTTTATTTGTCAATTATATCTCAATAAAGCTGGAGCTGTTTAAAAAACATAAAAAATAATAATCCTCATTTATAGAAGTTGCATTTTAAAAGTTCATTGAAAAATTTATGTTGTTGGCTTTGTGAATCAACTTCTCAGTATGAAGATAAGTGAATACTGAGTGAATAAATCTAATTTGGGTCTAAATTTCTACCTTTAAAGCCCCCCCTTCTAAACTTGTAATTTTCACTGCTACCATATGACTGAGGGTATGCTGTCTTCATCCCAGTATCTGAATTGGTATCTTTTAACTATTGCATGGTAGAGCTTTGCATGTAAATGAGGACACACTAGGTACATTTCATAGTAAAAGTCGATTTCTGTCCTTGTGTATGTTCCTGATGCCTTAGGGTGTTGATTTTAAAAGACGTAGATAAGGCTTAGTAGTTAATAAGACTTTGGGACTAGGTTATACATGGACACGTCTAATAATTTTATACAACCCCAACCTGATACAGAACCTTGGACCAGGCCTGCACTGGGCCCATATAAGCTACATGGAGCTCTCAGGGCAGCTCTTCACCCAGCAGAGGACTCTTACTTTCCGTAGAACCAGACCCAAGACAAAAGCAGTAAGCATCCCAGGAGCCACAGAAGAAAGGTGCCAGGTTGGCACAAGACCCACTTCTGTGGCCCTAACAGATTGACATGTTCTTTTTTTTTAATGATTATTAATTACTGTTTGCTATAGAAGATTTGACCACACAATCAGATACCAAATGGAGATAAATAGGTATATGTCGATTTGTTAGCTGATAAATTATACAAATTCGTTTTTAGAACCAGGTTTGTTTCTTTGAAGAAAAAAATTTGGTGGATTTTGTACACAAATCCTATTTGAAGGAGGAAGACAGTAGAAGCTGTTATCTGTTTTCTTATGATCAGAAAGGCCAAGAATCAACGTTTCTGACTGTTGCATGTTTGGAATATAATTTTTTTTAGAGGATAATTGCTTTACAATATTATGTTGGTTTCTGCCATACATCAACTTGAATCAGCCACAGGTATACATATGTCCCTTCCCTTCAGAATCCCCCTCCAATCTCCCACCCCTCTAAGGTTGTTACAAAGCACTGGATTGAGCTTCCTGTGTCACACAGAAAATTCCCACTTGTTATCTATTTAAAATATACTTTTGTGTATGTTTCCATACTTTCCATCAATTTGTCCCACCCTCTCCTTCCCTCATTGTGTCTACAAGTCTGTTCTCTATATCTGCATCTCGATTGTTTTCCTGAAAATATGTTCATCAGTACTTCTTTCTAGATTCCATATGCATGCATTAATATACAATATTTGTCTTTCTATTTCTAACTTACTTCACTCTGTATAATAGGCTCTAGATTCATCCACCTCATTAGGACTGATTCAAATGCATTCTTTTTTATAGCTAAGTAATATTCCACTCTATATATGTACCATAATTTCTGTATCCATTCATCTGTCAATGGGCATCTAGGTTGCTTCCATGTCTTAGCTATTGTAAAAAGTACTGCAACGAACCTTGAGATACATGCATCTATTTCAATTACATTTTTTTTAAAGTATTTTCTAATCTCATCCACCGAGAAAGATTCTTTCCTTTGTGTTCCATTATACTCTGTATGGACTTATGTCACTTATTTTACTTAATTTCTCAATGTGTCCATTCTCCTGCATCCCTCACCACTAGATTTTAATTGCTTAAGGTTAACATCTGTGCTTTTTTCAAATGTGTTTCAGCTTTCCTGGTGTAGGACCTGTCATACAATAAGCCTTTATAAATTACTGCATAATAAACACATGAATAATTTTGTCTGCCAGCTTACCAGCTCATAGGATGAGTACATATATGCATATGTGGGTTTTAATAAATTTTCCCCTAATTGAAAAGGTAAATACATTGTAAAAATGTTTGAGGAAATATAAAGTTAGAAATAAAATAGCAAAAATGAATTACTGTTCAGAATTAAGCATTATTACGGTTTGTTCTATTTTTGATCTCCAGAATTTAAAAATATATTCTGAGAAGCACATTTGACCCTCTGTAATCAGGCATTGGATTCTTAAACAAGAGTGTTGATATATTGATATATTTGTCCTTTCTGAACATACAAGTTAGGTGTACAAATAATGATAATGAAGCTATGTTTTGTACNTTAAAAATATATTCTGAGAAGCACATTTGACCCTCTGTAATCAGGCATTGGATTCTTAAACAAGAGTGTTGATATATTGATATATTTGTCCTTTCTGAACATACAAGTTAGGTGTACAAATAATGATAATGAAGCTATGTTTTGTACCAGTTTATGTGTATGTGTCTGTTTTTGCAAGTGACCTCTCTATTGTACCCTTCCCTGTTGACTCAGAGAGTAAAGAATCTGCCTTTAATGTGGGAGACTTGGGTTCAATCCTTGGGTTAGGAAAATCCCCTGGAGAAGCAAATGGCAACCTGCTCCAGTATTCTTGCCTGAAGAATCACATGGACAGAGGAGCTTGGTGGGCTATAGTCCATGGGGTCACAAAGAGTCTGGACATGACTGAGCACCTAACATTTTTACTCTCTCTGTTGTCACAATTGGTGAGATAGGTCAGATAGCTGCCTGGACTAGCTCCCCAGCGGTCTTGCAATTGTGCTTCATATTGACAAAATTGTGGAAAACAGTGATCTAAGCAACAAATATGCTTGTGATGTCTGCTTGGCTAATCTAGTCATTGTATTTATAACTATTATATGACATGTACATTGTTTTATTAAGGTATTCTCTCTTTAGAGAGAATATGTGTATGTTATATCTAAATGCCGCATCATTTTATATAAGAGACTTGAATGTCCTAGGAGTTTGGTATCCACAGTGGGGTCCTGGAATCAAACTTCCTCACATACCAAGGAACAGCTGTACTCTGGTACTCAAAAGAGTTTAAAGAAAGATGGAGGTGCTGTCAGCATGTAGGTGAACTTGAGGCCACAGAAACAAACAAGAACCTAAAGAAGCAGAGCACAGAGTGAGAAGAGGACTCAGTATATGACCCTGAGGGTGCGATGACTTGTAGGAAGAACAAGAACACACACATTGTTAATTTACCAACTGTTCCCCCAAATGATATGAGTCACAGATTAGGACCTGAGCTTAGCTCTGTATTTTCTACTACAGAGTAAATTGACTATCTGCTAGATTTTTACCTTTTAAAGATCTGTTTTGCCTTTCTTCATAATTAGTAGTATGTTCTGAATGATAAGGATTCAACAAAAGTCTTACTTAATCTTTGGATTATTCAAGGCTCACTAGGTTTGAAAAGTTTGTAACTGGACTGTAGAGTTGGTTGTCAAGGATTGTGTATTAGTCAGTATTCTCCATAGAAACAGGACCAATAGAATATATAAAACATATGTGGAAAGAGATTTGTTTTGAGGGATTAGTTCATCTGAAGCTGAGAAGTCCCATGCTATGCCACTGGCAGGCTGGGAGCCTAAAAAACTAGTGATATAATTCCAATTCAAACCCAAAAGTAGTGTTGGAAATCTCAGTCTGAGTCCAAAAGCCCTAGAACCAGGAACACTGATATCTGAGGACAGGTGGATGTCCTAGCTCAAGCAAATAAATATGCCCTTCCTCTACTTTTTTGTTCTATTCAGGCCCTCAAGAGATTGGACAATGCTCACCCGCATTAGTTAGGGCTATCTTCCTTACCCAGTCTACCATTTCAAAATCTCTTCCAGAAACATCCTTACAGAAATGATGTTTTATCAGCAATCTAGGTACTCCTTAGCCTAGTCATATTGACACATAAAACTATTACAAGTTGGGGAACCTTTGTTAAAAAGTAATAATGAGCAAGTGATTAAAGCCCAGGAATAAAGGCTTTGTTTGTCAAGTTAGGCCTTTATCTAGTTGTAGTAGTAAACAGTAGTGGTGGTAGTTAGTAGTAGTAATAGTAGACATAGTAACTGAAATAGTTATAGAATAATATTAGTAATAATAAAGAAGATGTATAGTGACAGAAGAAATTATCTACTAAGTGCTTACTAGATGCTTGTCACTGTTATTTTTCTGTATTATTTTACTCAGTGTTCATAATAACCCTAGAAAACAGAACT
The DNA here is from genome assembly GCA_006410875.1 of Neotragus pygmaeus. Classification (NCBI taxonomy): domain Eukaryota; kingdom Metazoa; phylum Chordata; class Mammalia; order Artiodactyla; family Bovidae; genus Neotragus; species Neotragus pygmaeus. The sequence continues at coordinate 2,046,919 of SJYV01025233.1, forward strand.
ATAATTATCTTCACTATATAGATAAGGAAACTGAGACAGAGAAATTATATAACTTGTTCAAAATCACAGAGCTAAATAGGTAATAGGACTGAATTTCTAATGGGTAGTAGTAATGATGATTGTTGAAAAAAAATGTAACTAATAATCTCTATCTAGGTAGGCTTAGTATTGAAGAATAGCCAAATTTAGCTGGGTATATAATTCTAGAACTGATTAGTTCAATATTATGAAATAGAAAATGAGAGATAGAAATAGAAGAGAATTCCAGAGACTTCATGTAGATTAAAAGGAATTAAATAATAATTATTTGGGGGTGATGGTGAATAATAAATGAGAATGATAGAACATTAACCCATTTTAAATAGATAACAAATGTCAATTATTAGTTTAAAGTGCTTGACTTAGTGTGCAAAGAAAAACTTCAATGACTGGTATTCGTTTTCATGATCTATTGAGAAATACACACAGGCACACACATATATATAATATTCAAGACCTTATACTTTCTTTTGACAGAACTTCAGATAAACAATATAGGGTATAAAAATATAATCAAAATTTTGATCTCATTGATAACATCATTCACTACTCTGTGATCTATGCCATATTTGCATGTAATGAGAAACACTATAGTTTGCCTTTTTTTCTACTAATATAATGACTTTTATAAAAATAAAGTAGCTAGGAAGGTTAGAGAAAGGTTACAAGCAAATGTTCTCACAAAGTTGCTGAAATAAGAAAACAAAAGAAATAGCTCTTTTCCTGGAGAATCTATTTATTTTGAAGAAATTTGGGAAGATAATTCTCTATCATTTTAGAGGAGAAATTTTAAATTTGCTTTAATCTTCAAACACATGAAAGATTCCTGTTGTTCATTTTTGTTTTTTATTATGGCATCATTTTAGGACTTTCAAAGTTATTTTAGAATATATCAAAGTATTACATTTATTTTTATGTGAAACACTATTATACTTTGTAGGTTTACAAGTTTGGAAAGACCATAGTGTTAATAAAGAAGCCATCTCTCTGAAGTTGTTTCTTCTGTACTCCGTATGTCTAGGGTGACTTTTCTTTTATGCCTATTCAGAGAATTTCTATTCAGAATTGTTATTAGTAATCACCCCTAGTCACTTTTTTCATATCTGTTTTCTAGATAACTGTTCCCTAATTTATACCCATGTTATGTGTAATTCTTCCCTTAGTGTATTATTTTATACTTCTTTTCACTAAATCTCATCCTGGGCCTGTCCTTCCAAATCCCTGTGTTGTCCATATCCATCTAGGTACTTGATTGATTTTCTTTTAATTTTAATCCATTCTAGCTTTCATCTGCAAACTTGATCATATTTGAAATTACATTTTTAATGAGTATTCTAGAAAGATAGGTTAGCACTCACCCCTGGGGGATACGGCTGAATATAGTGTTGGGTATTCTGACTGTAACTCTGTTGACGAGAACTCATTGTGTCCTTCTCATGTGAGATGTCTTTATCCTCTATCATCAATACTTCCTGGATGTTCCTCTGCCAGTCCTTTTTTTTTTAAGATACAGATTAAAATCATTGTATTCCTTTATCTACTTATACCATTGCTTATGATTATACGGTGGAATCCCTTACAATTATACAGTGGAAGTGATATATAGATTCAAGGGATTATATCTGATAGAGTGCCTGATGAACTGTGAACAGAGGTTCATGACTTTGTACAGGAGGCATTGATAAAGACCATCCCTAAGAAAAAGAAATGCAAAAAGGCAAACTGCTGAGGAGGTCTTACAAATAGCTGTGAAAAGAAGAGACGTGAAACACAAAGGAAAAAAAGAAAGATATACCCATTTGAATGCAGATTTCCAAAGAATAGCAAGGAGAGATAAGAACGCCTTCCTCAGTGATCAATGCAAAGAAATACAGGAAAACAATAGAAAGGGAAAGACTAGAGTTCTCTTCAAGAAAACTAGGGATACCAAGGGAACATTTCATGTAAAGATGGGTACAATAAAGTACAGAAATGGCAGAGGATATTAAGAAGAGGTGGCAAGAATGGACAGAAGAGCTATACAAAACAGATCTTCACGACCCAGATAAATCACTATGGTATGATCACTCACCTAGAATGAGACATCCTGGAATGTGAAGTCAAGTGAGCCTTAGGAAGCATCACTATGAACAAAGCTAGTGGAGATGATGGAATTCCAGCTGAGCTATTTCAAATCCTAAAAGATGATGCTGTGAAAGTACAGCATTCAATATGCCAGCAGATTGGGAAAACTCAGCAGTGGCCACAGGACTGGAAAAGGTCAGTTTTCATTCCAATCCCAAAGGAAGGCAATGCCAAAGAATGCTCAAACTAGCTCACAGTAACACTCTTCTCACATCCTAGCAAAGTAATGCTCAAAATTCTCCAAGGCAGGCTTCAACAGTATGTGAACTGTGAACTGCCAAATGTTGAAGCTGGATTTAGAAAAGGCAGAGGAACCAGAGATCATATTTCCAGCATCCACTGGATCATCAAAAAAGCAAGAGAGTTCCAGAAAAACATCTACTTCTGCTTTATTGACTATGTCAAAGCCTTTGCTTGTGTGGATGACAACAAACTGTGGGAAATTCAAGAGACAGGAATACCAGACCACCTGACCTGCCTC
>SJYV01025233.1:2051073-2093828 GCA_006410875.1 Neotragus pygmaeus
TATGACCAACCTAGACAGCATATTAAAAAGCAGAGATATTACTTTGGCAACAAAAACCTATCTAGTCAAAGCTATGGTTTTTCCAGTAGCTATGTATGGATGTGAAAGTTGGACTATAAAGAAAGCTGAACACCAAAGAATTGATGCTTTTGAACTGTGGTGTTGGAGAAGACTCTTGAGAGTCACATGGACAACAAGGAGATCCAACCAGTCCATCCTAAAGGATGTCAGTCCTGGTTGTTCATTGGAAGGAAGGATGCTGAAGCTGAAACTCCAATCCTTTGGCTACCTGCTGCGAAGAACTGACTCATGTAAAAACATCTTGATGCTGGGAAAGATTGAAGGCAGGAGGAGAAGGGGATGACAGAGGATGAGATGGTTGGATGGTATCACTGACTCGATGCACATGAGTTTGAGTAAACTCTGGAAGTTTGTAATAGACAAGGAGCCCTGCATGCTGCCGTCCATGGCATTGCAAAGAGTCAGACATGACTGAGTGACTGAACTGAACCATTGGTTCAATTTTTTAAAACTTAGTCAATCTGGGAAAACTTCCTTAAATAGAAAAAAATTTCCTTAAATAGAAATTTCTTAGAAATTTCTGTCAAACGTCAGTGAATCTTTAAAGGGATATCAAGTAAGAAAACATTTTGGAAATGCTGCCTCTATCTTCTCCTTGGAAAATGGTCTCTAGTAATTGGGGTTTTTGGTAAAAAGAATAATTTTTTCTCCCCAGAACTGAGAGGGTGAGTTAAACATACATTTTTTAATATACTGTTTTCCCCTGAACATGGATTGTATTTTCAGTAAATTATTCTATTTCAAGGTGGTTTTCTAAATGAAACAATTCATTTATAATTTTCAGAACATAATATAGAGCCACATGTTTATTTATTTTTTAAACGTTTTGCTTTATTTTCAGGAAAAAGAAGAAGTAGAGGGAATATCAGTAGGAGCTATACTCTCTGACTATCAGCGTGTTCGAGTAGAAAACGTGTAAGAGAACATTAATTTGTTTTATATTTTTAAATGTAGTAAATTAAGAATGTGAATTAGTGAAAAATAAATAGTTATACCCAAATAATAAATAGATATCACATTCTACATGTCCCATGGACAGAGGAGCCTGGTAGGCTATAGACCATGGGATCAGACAGGACTTAGTGACTAAACCACCACCACCGCCATGTGTCCCATGAAACTAAATGTATTGCCCTAAGTAACAAAAGTTGTATTTTTACTTTTTTTTTCTATCCTTATATCTATGCATGAGAAAACTTACCTACTTACCATAAGAAAAATTATAATAAAAATTTAAGCAAAAGTTTTTTTGAAGTATTAGTCTCAAATTTCCCTTATTTGAAATAGTATAACATTTTAATATTTTTTAACTCATTATCATTTGTAATAAAAATCAGGAGCAAATAGAAGTAGTATCAGTTCAGTTCAGTTCAGTCTCTCAGTCGTGTCCGATTCTTTGCGACCCCATGAATCACAGCACGTAGTAATATTTTAAAAGAAAAATATGTTAAGAAATATCTTCTTTGGTCCTTCAAACTCAGTTCTTGGAAAAGAATATTCATGAGATTGAAATACTTCTATAAAAACCCATTCAACTTTAAAGGAATCATTAGATTGTTACTCCTCCCATCTCCCCCACCTCCCATATGAGATAGTAATGTGTATTTTGAAAAAATTTTCCTTGTGTTCTGTCTGCCTGCATTTGAGAACAGCTGATTTATAGATGGAGATGGATTGCATATCCCTTAGCCAAATGTTAAAAATAATATTATTCTCATCCAGTTTTAAGTCATATTCTCTGAGAATATTTTGTGTAAAAATCTTAGCTTTTGAATAAATTCAAACATACGTGATTTAATGGGTAGCCAAACTATAGGTAGGGCTGACATCTATTTATGAAATCTTTAAGGAGACAATAAAAATGTGTTCCTGTTGGGAAGCCGCTTTATATCTACACGAGAGAGGGGCCCATTGGCTACTCAAAAGTGGAGGCAAACTTTTTCTCAAAATACAATCTCAGGTANCCTTGTTCTACTCTCCACTGCTTTCCCCTGCCCTTCAAAACACTTGCCACTAAGGACCTTCAACACACTAAGGGCCTTAGACTAATGAACACCTGGGGCTGTAAGGGACCTCAGAGGTCACGTAGTCCACCCCGCCTGCCCCCATCCTGAGAGCTGCACCCATCTGGGGCACAGACTTGCGACTTCATGAAACTAATGCCTGTTATTCTCCCTGCTCTCTCCTTTGTCCCTACAGCGCCATGGCTACTTATTCTGCCACATGTGCCAACAATAACCCTGCACAGGGCATCAACATGGCCAACAGCATTGCCAACCTGAGACTGAAGGCCAAGGAATATAGTTTACAGAGGAACCAGGTGCCAACAGTCAACTGAGGAAAAAAAAATAATTAAACAGGCCTAAGAAGAAATCAAAAACCATAAGACACCTATCCTGCTCTGTCATTTCTACATCTGCTGGAAAAAATAAACAAACAAACAAAAAACAGAACTAAACTATTGGGACCATGGCAGAGAAAAGCAGGAGAGGGGCAAAACGGAAACTAGTTCACAAATGTTCCTCCTCCCTCTGGGATACCACCCCCACTGGTTTCTGTGTGTGTTAATTTTGTTTTTCCTTCTCTTCCTATGCTTTGCTTAATATACTCTGAGCTTCTTCAGTTAAGTTCAGCCCACCCACCCCCACGATTGTATAGGTTTTAAAAGAATCGACAGCAGCCAAAGAAACCATATATGTATATATATATATTCAGAATACTTGCCTATGATCTCCTCAGTGAACCTCAGTGCCTTACCCCACCCTTCTTCCCAGTTCTCTGATCAGAAGCTCTAGGAACTTCGGAAAAGCCAAAGTCTTTCTGAAGAATTGGTGCCAGACATAGTTCCCTTGCTCATTGTCTCCATCTGTGTTGGTCATGGTAAGGCGATTCCATCAGCTACTATGGGGGGGAAACAAAGCAATTGTATGCAACATCTGGTCACTGGCCTGTCTAATTCCATGTGATTGGCTAGGTCTGGCTAATTCTACACTCTAAGCTCTAGATTTAAGCTCTAAGCAATAGAGGATAATATCACCTCACTACTACGCCTCACCCCTATCCAAGCGAACAGCCATCTTAAGTTAAAGACATTTGTTGTTTCTTGAGTAATTTGCTAACATAGGCTTATTTGATAGAAGACATATTTTTCACTTGAGAGAGGAAGAGACATTTCTCTAGGAAAACAAACACTAAATTGTGAAAGGCATGGCCTACATCTCTTTGGTGCCTTAAGGGTAGTCAGATGCACACTTATATATATACTGTATATATTTATATATTATATATATATATATATAAAATATTCTTGCAAGCTTGAGTTTGCAGTTTCTCAAACACTACCAAGAGCAAATTTCACACCATCGCCAATGTCCTTATTTCTACCGTGGTAAGACTTTTTATTAGGGATCTTGTTTCCTTTCTTTCTCTACACAAAATTCTCACTATGGCCACAGAGCAATTGATAAAGCAGCTGTTTGAGAACAGTTGTAACTTTCACACTAGCGTTTTAAATACATCAGAAACAATCAAGGCTATGAAAATGTCCTTGAGTTTGGCACTTGAACTCTGGTGAAATGCTGATACATACTAAACTAGCATGAGAATTAGACTTGCAGAGGAAATGCCATTTAGTTATCTGTCCTTTTCCCACTCATCAGGAATACGAAAGATACATGATTCAGTGAAATACTTAAAAGTTTATCTAAATTCTAAGAATTTGAAAGGCAATTGTTGGCTATTTGTATCTTCTAATCTATTGAAATAAAGTTTAGTATCTAGGGCTGGGAGCCAGGACTGACTGATCTTTTGTTTCTTTCTTTTTGTTTCCACCCATGCTTTTGTTAACTTGGCAGGTAGACATGACCAAACCACATTATCATGCCATGCCTTGGTTTACCTTTTTTTTGTAAAATGGGTTTAACAATAGTTACCTACCTCACAGGGGTGTTGTGAGGCTCTAATCATTTGCTCCTTTATTCTTTCCTGTATTCTCTGTATGTCCAGCACTTTGTAGCCATGGGAGGGAAGGGACTATGAAAGTAAATTGTGTTAATAGAAGGCTATGGTACCCAGAAGCCTTGTTTTCTAGCAAGGAGATGCTACCTTGCTGTAAATACTTATAACCTTGCATTTGGAAATGAGAAATAGGCTTATATTTGCAGACCTCCCAAAAATCACATCATTTGACCAAAAAATAACTTGAGACACACAGAATAGACACCTCTTTGACTTATAGTTTCATCTTGACCAACTTGGATTTATAATAATTTTTTAAATTTGTCAAAAAGCTTTAGATTGATTTTGGCCAAATATGCCAACTGTGAGTAACAGGCAAGGATCTGGGATTTAAGGTGCACTTTCAGTACACATTTGTGATTTTCCCTGGCATATCAGATTGAACTAATGGTGGTATTTTCAGTTAAACAGTCATCAGTCTGAAAATGTATTTCCAATGTTGATTCTAAACTTCTTTTAAAGAAGAAAGCCCATCTTATATGCATTTGCTTTCACCAACTGATTTCCTCTTCTTTTAACATACTATTAAGTCATTTCTTACTGAATGGTTTATGTAGGCTGGCCCAACAACACACATTACTGCTTCCTAAGGTATTCTTCAACTAATTCTCTTGTCCCACTAGCTGCTGCAAATTATCAAGGTTTTATCCTAATAGATCAAAACATTCTTTGTGAAAAGCGTGCAGTCCAAGAAACTAGTGAAACTTTGGAGTTTGGGGAGAACAACTAAAAGGAGATTTGGGGTGTGTAGTGCAGGGAATCGACATCATAGGTGAAAAGATTTTGCTAAAAATGGGGGGAATCTTAGAAGACAGAGTAAAGAGATAGAGGATCATGTAAAACAAGGTCATTTGAAACTTTCGTCCTGACATTCACTTTGAGTGGTGAAGAAAAAAGCCTGAACCCCCATAACCCCAGTGCTGGATGAAATTAGGCAGTGCCTGGGCAAGTGCTTGCTGTCCAGGAATATCACAGAGTAATCAATGCTGTCAGCCATAGGAGCTTTTATTGCTAGTGAATCAATACCACAAACATCGACTATGTAAGGATCTGATGGAGAAATGTACACAGGGTGTCAGCACTCAAACTTTTTCATTCATTATTGATTTAAAAACAATAGAGGTTTCATATGCTATTTGAAAGAACAGCATTCTGGCTCCTAAACCAGGTGTGAGAGGGCCTCAGGGCCACGAAGTTCAAAGGCATATCCCTGTTCTTCATCATCTATACCCAGATAACAGATGAATACATGCCAACCGTCTGTGTTCCAGTCCCTCCCCAAACAAGACACTGATTTGTAGAGTACTTGGCAGGTTAAATCAAGCTGGAAGAGGTGACTGGATAAAAAAGGGAATGACATTTAGGGTATAAAGATCTCATAAGAAATGTAATATGTAAATTATATCTTGCTTTATGATGTAAAATATACATTGTTTGCGCTAGAATAGAAGTGATTCCTTTTCAATAAAAAGAAAGAAGGATACAACTATGTCTGCTGAGTCTGATGGTTCTTTTCCCTTTGAAATTTAAAAACAGATCTGCTAAAAAAAAAAAAAAAAAACAGATCTGCTAAGATCTAAGACTGCATTCAGAAAAAAAGTGAAGGTAAGAGGAATTTCTGAACAAGAGAACTTCTTAGAGTATAATAATATTGTCTACATTGTTTGTTTCTCACAGACAAAGACAACAGTAGGAGAAGGTGGGGGCACTTTTCAGTAGAATGGGTTTAAGTGTAGAGTGAACCTTTAAGGAGAGTTTGGCTATTTTCACCCATCCCTTTAGTATCCACGATAATGTATATCATTAGACAAAACAGATTAACAACATTTTCTTTTAGAAAAAAGAAGTAACAAAGTAAAATTTCTTAAGCACCTATTGTTATAGTATTGAGTGTGTAGTAAGTGGAGGAGGGGTGTTAGAAAAATGAAATAGGAAAATGAGTTTGTTTTTTTTTTCATACAAATTAAAGTAAATCTGATTTAAATGACAAATATATCATGAACAAATTTATGCAATAGAAAGTGAAGTCGCATCCAACTCTGCGACCCCATGGACTGTAGCCTACCAGGCCATTCCGTCCATAGGATCTTCCAGGCAAGAGTGCCAGAATAGGTTGCCATTTCCTTCTTTAGGGGATCTTCCCAACCCAGAGATCGAACCCAGGTCTCCAGCATTGCAGGCAGACAGTTTACCCTCTGAGCCACCAGGAAAGCCTATAGTCAAGACAATAAATGTGTCCAAGAAATAAAGCAGATGGGAGTTCAGAAAAAGAAGCAAGAAAACACTGAGCTGGAATGGGAGAGAGTTTCACTGAGGAACTGGGACTTGAGTTTCATCAGCAAGGATCTGGGCAGAAGGGGAGGCGATGGATTTCAGGTGGGAGGAGTGGTACAGAAGAAAGGATGAAGGGAGGGGTACAAGAATGAGGAATTTGTGTTTTAGGATCATGGCAAGATGGGCCGAGAAGGGATGGAGAGCTTATTTTGAAGCAGAGTAGAAGAAAACACTGAAGATTGAGGTTGATTCTTCATCTTGCAATGTATTGTGTCAAAGGAGTATGGATTTTTCCTCAGGCCATCGAGATTCATTGAAAGTTAGCAGGATTGTTGTGGTAAAAGGATGGAGATGAACTAGAGCAGAACAGAAACTGGAAGCAGAACAGATAGAAGAGGAACAGAAAACAAAAGATGCACAGGAAACATCTTGCAAGGAAAAAATCAACAGAACTTCATGATGGGAGAAAGAGACTGGAGTGAAAGTAACCCTGATTCGAAACCTGGGCATGAGGGGGAGGGATCACTGACAAAAATCAATAAAAACAGGAGTGGGCCGATAACAGGAGAAAGGTATAGTGCACTCTAAGGACTTCCCTGCCAGTCCAGTGGTGAAGGCTCGACACTTTCACTGTGGGGAGCATGAGTTTGATCCCTAGTCAGGGATCTAAGATGCCACATGCAGCATGGCATGGCCAAAAAAAAGAAAAACCTGAAATGTAAGTGTTCAGTAAGTGAAGAAGTAAGGCTTAGAATTGAGGTCAAGGGTGGAGACAGAAATTTGGGATTCATCTTTAAGGAAGTGACACCTTGAGGTATAAGTATGAATAATTCTTTGAGAAGAAAGAGTATCATTGTGACTCAAATAAGTATTTCAGTAAGTGCCTTTTGGAAGTAGTTAGCCCAGGGAGAAAGACAGGACTTTGAAAAACATTTCCAATTAGGAAGAGAGCTACTGAAAGCAATTTACAAGGAGCTTTTTAAAAAATATGGGAGAGCTCAGCTTTTTTGTTATCTCAGATTTAAGAAAAGAGAAGTTTTGTGTGTGTGTGTGTGTGTGTGTGTGGCTTAACAAAGCAGATGTTTATTTCTTTCTTTTCTTTTCTTTTTTTTTTTACTTTATTTTACTTTACAATACTCTATTGGCTTTGCCATACATCGGCATGAACCCACTACAGATGTACACAAGCTCCCAATCCTGAATCCCCCTCCCACCTCCCATCCCACAACGTCTCTCTGGATCATCCCCGTGCACCAGCCCCAAGCATCCTGTATCCTGCATCGAACACAGACAAGAAAAGAGAAGTTTTTAAAAAGAAGGGAATCATATTTCTCTGATAATTAACAATGTTGAGCATCTTTTCATGTGCCTCTTGGCCATCTGTATGTCTTCTTTGGAGAAATGCCTTCTGCCTATTTTTTGACTGGGTCGTTTGTTTTGGTGCTGTTAAGCACCATGAGCTGTTTGTAAATTTTGAAGATATCACCTCACACCAGTCAGAACAGCCATCATCATTAAAAAAAAAAAAAAAATCCACAAACAATAAATGCTGGAGAGAGTGTAGAGAGAAGGGAACTCTCCTACACTGTTGGTGGCAATGTAAATTGGAGAACAAGATTGAGGTTCCTTAAAAAATTAAAAATAGAGCTACCTTATAACTCTGTAATCCCACCATATATCCAGAGACAAGCATTATCTGAAGGGATACATGCACCCAAATGTTCATTGCAGCACTGATTACAATGGCAAAGACTTGGAAGCAACCTGAGTGTCCATTGACAGAGGAATGGATAAAGATGTGGTACATATATACAGTGTAATATTAGGCATTAAAAAGAATGAAATAATGCCATTTGCAGCAACGTGGATGGACCTAGAGATTGTAATACTAAGTGAAGTAAGACAGAGAGAGAAGGAGAAATATTGTATGACATCCCTTATATGTGGAACCTAAAAAGAAATGATACAAATGAACTTACAAAGCAGAAAGAAACTCACAGACTTAGAGAACAAATTTATGGTCACCAGGGGGGGAAATAGGGGGAAGGAATAGTTAGAGAGTTTGGGATGGAGGTGTACACACTGCTATATTTAAAATGGGTAACCAGCAAGGACTTACTATATAGCATATGAAACTCTGCTCAATATTATGTAGCAGCCTGGATAGGAGGGGAGTTTGGGGGAGAATGGATACATACATATGTATGGTTGAGTCCCTTCGCTGTTCACCTGAAACTATCACAACATTATTAATTGGCTATACCCCAACGCAAAATAAAAAGTTTTAAAAAATAAATGAAAAGAAGGGAATGCTCAATATCTTCAAATGCTGTAGAGCAGACCAGCTAATTGGAGATAGAGAAAAGGCCATTGGATTAGTGATTTTCTAGAGTACAGAGTACTTGAGTGCTGGAAGAAGGTACATGGTGGCAAGTTATGGTAAGAATAAGTGCTTGATAAAAATGGAAGCAGTGGTTATATACCAGAGGCCCCCAAACCCCAGGCCTTGGACTGGTATAAGTCCATGACCTGTTAGGAAGAAGATGTCACGGCAGGAGGTGAGCGGCAGGCGAGCAAGTGAAGTTTCATCTGTATTTACAGCTGCTCCCTGTTGCTTGCATTATTGCCTAAGCTCTGCCTCCTGTCAGATCAGTGATGGCATTAGATTCTCACGGGAGCGGAGCTCTACTGTGAACTGTGTACGTGAGGGATCTAGGCTGCATGCTCCCTATGAGAATCTAATGCCTGATAATCTGATTCTGCACTGTGGTGAGCTGTATAAGTATTTCATGTAATAATAATAAAATATACAATGAATATAATGCACTTGAACCATCCCCACCCTGCCCTGGTCTGTAAAGAAAATTGTCTTCCACAAAACTGGTCTCTGATGCCAAAAAGGTTGGGGACCACTGCTATAGATCACTAGCTTGAGATTTTTGGCATTGAAAGTGTATTAATAAGAATTCTTTCAGTGGCAGGTGGCAGAAGCCTATCAAACTAGTTCAAATTACTCAGAGCTTTACTTAAAGGACACTAGGGTTGCCTGCTGAACCCAGAGAAATACTGCTGGAGCCAGAGTAGCTCNTGTATTAATAAGAATTCTTTCAGTGGCAGGTGGCAGAAGCCTATCAAACTAGTTCAAATTACTCAGAGCTTTACTTAAAGGACACTAGGGTTGCCTGCTGAACCCAGAGAAATACTGCTGGAGCCAGAGTAGCTCTTGGGATCCCAGACACTGGAATGAGGCCCATACCCTTAGGCCTAGCAAGATCCATACACCTTGCTCTGGGTCTCACCAGCACTCCTCTGACTGTGCAGAGAATCTATGGGGCCAGATGACTGTGCCCACCTGGATTCTGTATCTTTCACTGCAGACCATCCTTCAGGCACTTGGGGTTTAGAAGTTCCTTTCCAAATGATCTGGAATCCACTTCCAGGGTTTCCGTTAGCCTCTTTTCCTGGGATGACTATTTGTGGGTGTTGGTGTAGATAGCTGGTCCTCGGATATGCATGCTGCAGTTATTCCCAGGTGGCTCAGTGGTGAAGAATTCGCCTGCCAATGCAGGAGACACAAGAGATGCAGGTTCAATGCCTGGTTTGGGAAGATCCCCTGGAGTAGAAAATGACAAGCTGCTCCAGTATTCTTGCCTGGAAAATTTCTTGGACAGAAGAGCCTGGCAGGCTACAATCTATGGGGTCGCAAAAGAGTTCGACACAACTTAGCGACTAAACAACAACAGTGCATGTCTACTTTTGGTGCAGGATGGGGCTGGGTGAGAAGAGAAGTGGGGAGGCTACAGGCTGCAGTCTAAGGCCTGGCCAGAGGCTCTCTACACTGCCATATTCTGGAAGGGAACTATAAAGCAAACAGTCTGAGAAGTCACAATGAGAACCTGGCTTTTCCTGTCATTATAAGTGGGTTCATTAATGGAGGAGGGTGGAATATAATTTGTCTGACAGTTTGTTAGCTTAATTTATAACATTAGTGTCTGGATGTGAATATGCAGGCCTTTGTTTGTTCTCTAGCCTGAATATGGCTCTAGCATCCCCATGGATGAGCCACCAGGCTTGGCTGCCTTTTGATTTAATTTCTGGAGATTACATTAACTAGAAATCAGTGCCAGAAACCTTTCTGAGTCATAAATCTTCAATATGAACCCATTCTGGCCCCACACTTTTTTTCACTCTTAAAAATTGGACTCAGACCTCTGTGCATCTGGAGGACCTCAGCTTGAAGGCTTCTTTCAAGTCTTCCTTGGGACAGGGTGACAGGAGAGTTTTGAACAGAGTTTATCTGTCCCCTGGTGGCTCAGATGGTAAAGAGTCTGCCTGCAATGTGGAAGACCTGAGTTCAGTCTCTGGGTTGGGAAGATCCCCTGGAGAAGGAAACGGCAATTCATTCCAGTAAATTTGCCAGGAAAATCCCATGGACAGAGGAGCCTGGCAGGCTACAGCCCATAGGGTCGCAAAGAGTCAGACACAACTGAGCAATTTCATTTTCACTTTATCTGTCCCTTATCAGTCAGCATACCAATTTATTGTGGTTTACCTGGGTTGTAGTTTACATTATGCTTGTGGGGAGACAGAACAGCAGAGAGGTTTGAGAAAGGGCTGAGAAAGAAGATTTCAGTTATTGCTTTAGTTCCTCTTAAGCCCCAATATTTTCCATTGTGTCTCCTTGTGTTGCAAACATCTTTATTTGACAAGGGGGGATTTCTGTTGCAATTCAGTTTTCTACAGTCTGACCCTTGGAGTCTTGCAGACCTGGCATTGGGTTGAAATCCTCCCTGTTGCACAGAATACCTCAGGTCATTTAGTTTTAGAGTTGAAGGCCTGTAATATTCATTTCTATATTGACTGGTGCACTTTAGTTGCAAGTGGCAGAAACCCAACTGAAATTAGGTTGAGGTGGTTTAAATAGGGTGTTTATTAGCTGGATTTGGAGGTAGATCAGAGGAAGAAAGGAGTTAAGGGAATCGAGGTAGTTCTGAGAAGCTCAGTCACTGGAACTGAGACTGGACATCGCCAGAACCCCCTGTCTGTGTCTCATCTCTGCAGGCAAATTTTCTCCATGGAGTAAGGAAAGTGGCTGCTGGCAGAGGAGACTTGCATCCTTTCAGCTTAGAAGAAAGATCTGAGAAACCATCTCCTGTTATAAATATCCTGGAAGATAACTTTAATGTCCTGGCTTGGTTTATGCACACTCATGATCCAATCACTGAACCCTAAGGGTGGAGATGTACTAAGTGTCTAGACTGGTGGTGTGTGCCTTTTTCAGGCACCACTTGAGCACAAGTGCAATGCCTCTTGTCCTCACTTCTACATCTAGTCAGTACGGAAACATTCAATCCTCAGTGTATTTCCAGAGTCTTGTAGTTAGAACATCAACTAAACCAATGTATAAATGCTCCCCACTTTCATTTTCAGGCATACCAATTTTGGACATCAGTCCTGAGTGATGGTGGCTACCTTGATAATGGACCCTTGCATTAGTTTTCCATTTTCATCCTTTTGTTCCCTCAGCTCCTCAATCCTGCTCCCTCTGACCATTTTCCAAATAAACCATGTGCATGTCAGCCATTACCTCCATCTGTGCTTTTCTAGGGAGAGGGTGGGGGGAGGTCTCTGACTAACATGGAGCTTTATCTCTTTTGCTAGGGGCATCCTCTCCAAAACTTGGATTGAATACTGGGAACCTGTCGTTACCAGAAGAAAGAGAGAATGAAATGAAATGTAGGCAGATAAAAATAGCATAGGTTCTCCAGATCGAGGAAGGAGAAAAGAACACTTTTGACTGTCAATTGTTTTCCATCTCAATTGATATGAACTTGCTTCTTGCTGACATTGACAAATGCTTGCTGCAAATAGGTCAATTAAAACTGTACCAATTCCTTTCTTCATTCTTGTTGAAGAGACAACTAGCATTTCAACAGAGTCCGTTTACTCTTCTTTCTGGGCACATGGATAGGTTTCATTCCCCAGCATCCTTTGCAGGTAGGTGTGGTCTTGTGACACCTTCCAGACAATGGTATGTGAGTAGCAGTGGTATTTGACAGTTTTGATCCAGGCTGGTAATTCCGACCTGCGTTTTCCCTTGCTCTTTCTTTCCTGTGGCTGAGTACTAAGACAACATCCAGTCAATTTTGGGAGCCACATTTTAAGGATGGTAAAGCAACAGTCAACCTGGGACTGGAAATGTGACTTCAGAAAGAAAAGTTGCAACTCTTACTGACCTGGAAACATTCTGGAGTATTATATGGTGGAGAAAATAAAGTTCTATTTTGTCAATCCATGACATGACAAAGTCTGTTTGTTAACTGCAACTCAGCCCAACCTAAAACCTCCTTTTCCTTTCTTCTCCCTTTTTCCTTCAATATCATGTGCATTTCAAGATCCTTGTAACTCATAGACTTATGAGTTACACAGAAGCACACATTCTTCCATATTGGACATTTGAATATTATAATTATAGTTTTGTAGCATCTTGTGCCCTTTGTATGATACATAATTAACTGAATGTTGTAGTAAATAAATAGACTAAATAACACTTTCAATAGATTAGTGCCTGACACTGTAGAGTTCCTGGAAAATATGTCAAAATGTTATTCTAGTTTTAAAAAAAGCAGCATTCCTGAAAGTATGAATGCCAGGTCATCTACAAACTGAAGACATCTGAAAACTATTTCTTAAAGTCACATATTTATCTGCTTAGTGACACTCAGTTACTCAGAGGTAAAATAAGGCTAGAAATCCTGGACAGCTAGAGAAACTCACATATGTGCACAGGAAGACATGAATAGAAATTTTCATCATAGCACAGCTTGCAATAATAAAATATTGGAAACAAACGAGATGTCCATCAAAGAGAGAATAAACAAACTGTGATATAGTCATACAATGGAATACTATTCAGAAATAAATGAACAAATGAGAAATGGCTACACACCTCTAGTTGGAGACCTCTCAGAAACATCGCTTTGAGAAGAAAAAAATAAATTGTAGGATATATGACACTATATAAAGTTTAAAAATAGATAATAAATTATATATTGTTTATAAACACATATGTATGTGGTAAAACACACATACATATAAATTAAAAATGAAGTGAAAAATAACTTCAAAATACTAATTTCTGAATAAAGCAATTTCTGAGTAAGGAGGTAGGGGACAGAATCTGAAGAAGCACACTAGGTGCTTCNATAAACACATATGTATGTGGTAAAACACACATACATATAAATTAATAATGAAGTGAAAAATAACTTCAAAATACTAATTTCTGAATAAAGCAATTTCTGAGTAAGGAGGTAGGGGACAGAATCTGAAGAAGCACACTAGGTGCTTCAAATAAATCTGAACTATTTCATTTCTCTAAAAAATATGAGATGAAAATAAATGCTAAATACTAAAGTTTGACAAAAGCTGGGTAGCAAGCACAGTATTTTCAACATACTGATCTCTGTACTTTTGTGTGCTTATGATATTTCACAGTGTGTTAAATGTGGGAAAAAAGAATGAGCGTGTATATCTCACAACCTCAGCAGAGGGCCATGCAAGACTGTTGGTGGCTGTGTTTGTGTGATCTTAGACTTTGCTCTAGGGCATCCCTGGCAGCTCACTGGTAAAGAATCCACCTGCCAATGCAGGAGACTTGGGTTTGATCCCTGGGTCAGGAAGATCCCCTGGAGAAGGAAATGGCAAGCTTTTTGAGTATTCTTGCCCAGAAAATTCCATGAACAGAGAAGTCTGGTGGGCTACTGTCCATGATGGGTTACAGTCCAGTCAGACACAAGTTAGTGACTAAACAACAAGAAGACTTTGCTATAGCCAAGCGGGGAGCAAAAATGTTATAACACATTTTTAAGAGGACTTAGAAAAAGTTCTGCATATAACTTAACTCACCCAATCAAGCTTCTAGACATGTAAGAAACAATGCCCCTTAAAGATTTATACCAAGAATATTTTCCTTGGATTACTACTGTAAACCTAAATTTCTGCTTTCACAGGAAGGGTTTCCAGGAGTCTCCTATTATCTGGGCTGTATAGGTATCCTGTATATACACTGGAAATATATATATATATCCAATTATATTGTATATAAATAAATATATTCCATATACATGGAATATATATATGGAAGCTATATTCAAGATATAACTTCTATATCTTGAAGTTATTATTAGCCATTATCACTCCTGCATGGTCTTAAAGGCATAGGACATAGTTTTGATGCATGTGATGGAAGCAGAGGAGAAGTATGTGTGTGGGGTATGGGAATCCTGTGGCAGAATACCAAACATTGATGGAAAAACCTACAGAAGAGAATATAGGGAATAATACGATTAAATGGAAAAAGCATGGACCTTGTTTCTAGTCTCTGCTTTCTTATTTGTGGTGTAATCTTGGCAGGTTATTTATTCCCCATGAGCCTTTTTTCTTCTTTTGTAAAGTAATATCTACACTGTGGGCTTCCCTGATGAATCAGTGGTAAAAAATCCGCCTGCCAAACAGGAGACATGGGTTGGATCCTGGGTCAGGAAGATCCCCTGGAGGAGGAAATGGCAACCCACTCCAGTATTCTTGCCTGAAAAATCCCATGGACAAAGGAACCTGGCAGACTATAGCCCAGGGGGTCACAAAGAGTTGGAAATGACTGAGCACCTGAGCNCAGGAAGATCCCCTGGAGGAGGAAATGGCAACCCACTCCAGTATTCTTGCCTGAAAAATCCCATGGACAAAGGAACCTGGCAGACTATAGCCCAGGGGGTCACAAAGAGTTGGAAATGACTGAGCACCTGAGCATGAGCACAATTACCTATACCACAGAATGATGGAGGGATTAAACAAGGCATCCTATGGGAAGGATTAACATACTACTTAAATCACATCATAGATTTCCTTTTCTATTCATACTTACAAGTGATATCTCAGATACATCTCTACTGTGTCTCAGATACAGTAGACAGAGTCTTGGTTTGTAGGTTAGAAGGGCCAGATTCTGTGTGGTGACATAGCTGAAGGAATTCAAAGATGAGAGATATGTAGCAACCAATGACAGGAGGAGGAAAAACATGGAAAGGAAAAGAGGGAGTATATAGAATGTGTGTGACTGCCCTCTTCTTCCAGGAATTATATGCAAGATGTTTCTCCTGTTGCCTGTGCTGTGCTTAGTCGCTCAGTCATGTCCGACTCTTTGTGATCTCATGGACTGTAGCCCATCAGGCTCCTCTGTCCTCTGGCTCCTCCTCCAGGCAAGAACACTGGAGTGAGTTGCCATGCCCTCCTCCAGGGGATTGTCCCAACCCAGGGATTGAACCCAGGTCTCCCACATTGCGGGTGGATATTTTATAATCTGAGCCACCAGGGAAGCCCAAGAATACTGGAGTGGGTAGCTTGTCCCTTCTCCGGGGGAACTTCCTGACCTAGGAACTGAATCAGGGTCTCCTGAATTGCAGGATTCTTTGTCATCTAAGCTACCAGGGACGCCCCTCCTTTTGCCTCAGTTCAGTTCAGTTCAGTCATTCAGTCGTGTCCAACTCTTTGTGACTCCATAAATCACAGCATGCCAGGCCTCCCCATCCATCACCAACCCCCGGAGTCCACCCAAACTCATGTGCATCGAGTCAGTGATGCCATCCAGCCAGCTCACCCGCTGTCATCCCCTTCTCCTCCTGCTCCCAATCCCTCCCAGCATCAGGATCTTTTCCAATGAGCCAATTCTTCACATGAGGTGGCCAAAGTATTGGAGTTTCAGCCTCAGCATCAGTCCTTCCAATGAACACCCAGGACTGGTTTCCTTTGGAATGGACTGGTTGGATCTCCTTGCAGTCCAAGGGACTCTCAAGAGTCTTCTCCAACACCACAGTTCAAAAGTATCAATTCTTTGGCACTCAGCTTTCTTCACAGTCCAAGTCTCACATCCATACATGACCACTGGAAAAACCATTGCCTTGACTAGATGGATCTTTGTTGGCAAAGTAATATCTCTGCTTTTTAATATGCTATCTAGGTTGATTATAACTTTCCTTCCAAGGAGTAAGCGTCTTTTAATTTCACGTTGCTTGCTACTGCTGCTAAGTCGCTTCAGTCGTGTCCGACCCTGTGCAACCCCATAGACGGCAGCTCACCATCCCTGGGATTCTCCAGGCAGGAACACTGGAGTGGGTTGCCATTTCCTTCTCCAATGCATAAAAGAAAAAAGTGAAAGTGAAGTCACTCAGTCGTGTCCTACTCTTGGAGACCCCATGGACTGCAGCCTACCAGGCTCCTTGGTCCAGGGGAGTTTCCAGGCAAGAGTACTGGAGTGGGGTGCCATTGCCTTCTCTGTTACCTAGCTACTCTTAAAATTGAAGCTGTTTTCCCTCCTTGTCCTTTGGATACAAAAATGAAACAAAGTTTACAAGCTTCTTTTCCCCACCCCCTTGCAAATTCTACAGAACAGTGAGTGAAAAGAGTTTTGATTAATTTTTTTTTCTCTTTCGTAACACAAAACAGTCCAGCTCCACAGAGCTGATTCTTGAGTGAAGACAGAGCCCCCAGGTTATTTGACTTCAACCCCCTTTCCCTACTGTTTCTTGCTGTGCAACGCCCTTGATACTCAAGGATGGAGTGTTTGGTGTCGGTTAGCAGAGGAGAATTTCCCTCAGCCTGGACAGCACTCCTTATTCCTCCTGACCCCTTACCTTCCCCTTTTGGTCTTCAGGTGAGTTTTCAGTTTTCTTAAAGTTAACTATTTTTGTGTAGTGAGAAGAAAAGCAGCCACCATAGATACCTAAGAGAGATTACAAAATGTCCCTTCCTGAAGCTTTAAAAAAACTGAAGTAGGGGACTCTGTCCCACCTGCCCCTGCTGCCTCTCTCACCAGGTACCTAACTCAGCCCCTGTTCTCCCAGACAGAGAATGAACCTCCTTCTCCATCTTACCCCAACACCAAATGAATTGCTGATGGTCAGGTGGGATTCTGCTGTAGACAAGAGATGCACAAAACACAGGGGTAGAGTTTTGAAGAAAATGTAAATCAGTTGAATACTAGGCCAAAGAAACTGGTCTCTAGACAGATATTATAGACTGCTTCCCAGGTGGCTCAGTGGTGTAAAAAATCCACCTGCCATTGCAAGTGATACGGGATTGATCCCTGTATTGGGAAGATCTCTTGGAGAGGAAATGGCAACTCACTCCAGTAGTCTTGCTTGGGAAGTTCCATGAATAAAGGAGCCTGGAGGACTACATTCCATGTGGTCACATGGAGAGTCGGACATGACTNAATTCTTTGGCACTCAGCTTTCTTCACAGTCCAAGTCTCACATCCATACATGACCACTGGAAAAACCATTGCCTTGACTAGATGGATCTTTGTTGGCAAAGTAATATCTCTGCTTTTTAATATGCTATCTAGGTTGATTATAACTTTCCTTCCAAGGAGTAAGCGTCTTTTAATTTCACGTTGCTTGCTACTGCTGCTAAGTCGCTTCAGTCGTGTCCGACCCTGTGCAACCCCATAGACGGCAGCTCACCATCCCTGGGATTCTCCAGGCAGGAACACTGGAGTGGGTTGCCATTTCCTTCTCCAATGCATAAAAGAAAAAAGTGAAAGTGAAGTCACTCAGTCGTGTCCTACTCTTGGAGACCCCATGGACTGCAGCCTACCAGGCTCCTTGGTCCAGGGGAGTTTCCAGGCAAGAGTACTGGAGTGGGGTGCCATTGCCTTCTCTGTTACCTAGCTACTCTTAAAATTGAAGCTGTTTTCCCTCCTTGTCCTTTGGATACAAAAATGAAACAAAGTTTACAAGCTTCTTTTCCCCACCCCCTTGCAAATTCTACAGAACAGTGAGTGAAAAGAGTTTTGATTAATTTTTTTTTCTCTTTCGTAACACAAAACAGTCCAGCTCCACAGAGCTGATTCTTGAGTGAAGACAGAGCCCCCAGGTTATTTGACTTCAACCCCCTTTCCCTACTGTTTCTTGCTGTGCAACGCCCTTGATACTCAAGGATGGAGTGTTTGGTGTCGGTTAGCAGAGGAGAATTTCCCTCAGCCTGGACAGCACTCCTTATTCCTCCTGACCCCTTACCTTCCCCTTTTGGTCTTCAGGTGAGTTTTCAGTTTTCTTAAAGTTAACTATTTTTGTGTAGTGAGAAGAAAAGCAGCCACCATAGATACCTAAGAGAGATTACAAAATGTCCCTTCCTGAAGCTTTAAAAAAACTGAAGTAGGGGACTCTGTCCCACCTGCCCCTGCTGCCTCTCTCACCAGGTACCTAACTCAGCCCCTGTTCTCCCAGACAGAGAATGAACCTCCTTCTCCATCTTACCCCAACACCAAATGAATTGCTGATGGTCAGGTGGGATTCTGCTGTAGACAAGAGATGCACAAAACACAGGGGTAGAGTTTTGAAGAAAATGTAAATCAGTTGAATACTAGGCCAAAGAAACTGGTCTCTAGACAGATAATATAGACTGCTCCCCAGGTGGCTCAGTGGTGTAAAAAATCCACCTGCCATTGCAAGTGATACGGGATTGATCCCTGTATTGGGAAGATCTCTTGGAGAGGAAATGGCAACTCACTCCAGTAGTCTTGCTTGGGAAGTTCCATGAATAAAGNCCCAGGTGGCTCAGTGGTGTAAAAAATCCACCTGCCATTGCAAGTGATACGGGATTGATCCCTGTATTGGGAAGATCTCTTGGAGAGGAAATGGCAACTCACTCCAGTAGTCTTGCTTGGGAAGTTCCATGAATAAAGGAGCCTGGAGGACTACATTCCATGTGGTCACATGGAGAGTCGGACATGACTTAGCAACTAATCAACAATATTATAGACTTTAAAGTCAAGAGTACTCTTAGGATAGGATAGATCATTGCATAATGGTGGAAAAGAAAAACTCAACATGAAACCACAACAATTTTACATAATACTTAACAATATTTAATGACAGTCTTAAAATTTACAATCCATACACTGACGGAATTACAAAATAAAATTTAGAAAATCACAATACGAATTGGAAATTTTAACATACTTCTCTCAGTAAATGATAAACACTAAAAATTAGAAAGCTTATAGAAGAGTTGAACAAGACAATTCATAAGCTTTGTCTTTATACATAATTGATCATATAAAATAAATGTTAAATATCAAAGAACTCATATGAGTGAAAGAAAGTGAAAATGTTCATTGCTCAGTTGTATCTGACTCTGCGGATCCCGTGGGCTATAGCCCACCAGGTTCCCCTGTTCATGAAATTCTCCAGGCAAGAATACTGGAGTGGGTTGCCATTTCCTCCTCCAGGGGATCTTTCCAATTCAGGGATCGAAGCCGGGTCTCTTGCATTGCAAGCAGATTCTTTACTATCTGAGCCATCAGGGAAGCCCCATGTAGGCAGCATACTATATAAACTATCTTCTTATCATAAGTTATTAAATGCGATCAAAAGAACTATGATGGGGAAAAGACTACAGGCCATGTTTGAAGTTCATAGATAGCATTCAGTATTCCAGAAGAGTAGATTCAGGAAGGTACTTCAATGTTTTAAGGAAAGAAGATAATAGGCATTATACATATTTGGGTATACGGGATAAGCCCTACACCAGTCAAAGGTCCTGATAGTCTGGCTCCTGGAAGCTTCAGAGCAATTAACTCTTGTCCCTATTTTGCTGTATTGGGTTCAGGTACATACCCAGGACTAAACTCATAGGACTATAGGAGTTAAGGGAGGTGGTTGAATGTACTATATTGAATTGGTCCCAGCAATAATATATTATATAACAGTAAGTTTGATGATCTCAGGCTTATATTCTGATGAGCCTATGCTCAGGCCTCCTCTGGCTTGTATAAAACTGAGAATGCTCGGTTTCCTGAAAAGTGATATTACTCTCATTCCTTTAGACATTATAAGCCATAACTGCAGAATCTTAGGGTGTAGAAATTTGCCCTTCCATCTGTTTTAGAAAATGTGCTGTATATCCTGACATCAATAACTTTATTAAGGATCCTTTAGAAAACTGATCCCAGACTGATTTTCTAAAGCAATAGCTGTTTGAACATTTGTAAATTTAAGCCCCTTAATGAAATGTATTAAGTATTGTTTGACTTTGTTTCCCAGAAAACTATAGAGTGTATGCTTTTTGGAAAAAAAAGGAAACAAGAGAGTATGGCCACAAACAAGAGGATAGGATTTAGTCAGGTACTTTATGCTAAATTGGCAGGATTTGTAGACAGGTAGATTGGGATTTTCATTCCTGGGAGACATTTAAAAATTAGAAAACTAATTATAGTAGTCCTTACATACTTTTTTACCTGATGACTTTATCCTCAGACTGGTAGCTAGAAAGTTGAAAATGTCCAAGAGAATTTTTGAATAAGTTTCTCATTTTTCAACAGAAAAAATAAGGAATTTTGAGATAGATAATGATATAGTACAGTTCAATATAATTTTTGACTGACTGAATAGGATTTTTTCATTAGTATGTATTTTGAATCTATTACATGACATTCTAGAAAAGATAAATCTAACCTATAGGAATAGGAGTTCAGTGGGTTGCCTAGGGCTGGGGGTTGCGAGGAATGACTACAAAGGCTACAGGAGATATTCCTGAGGGATGGAACAATTCTCTACCCTGACCTGGGTGATGGCTCCATGATGGCACACATTTGGTACAGTTCATCAAGCCATACTCATAAGCTATGTATTTTTATGTAAATTATATTTCAATAAAAATTAAAAATAGTATGATTGTATAAATCTAAGAAAATGTTAGCAATATCAATAAATCATCTATAATAGTAGTAGAAACAGAAGTACCTTGATGACCCTGTGAAGAAAGGTTTAAATTGTAGGAAGGGGGAAACTAAGAACAGTTATTAATTAATGACTTGAGCTGCAAAGCAATGAACAAACTTTTGGTATGTGCTGGTTAATTCAATTAACTGGGCATTCATACCAAAAAAAAATTCCTATTGTAATTTCAGAGAATATTATTTATTCAGAATTGTTTTGAAGGCCTTAAGAATTAGGGTCTGCAAACAAGCAATTACAACTGTTATCATGATCCTAATTATTTTTAGTTACATTTTCACTTCCCTTGGTGAATAATATATCTTATGTTCACATGGAAGTTTCCTGAAATTTAAACACAATCTATCACTGGAAGATAATAACGTTGGTACCAAACACAAACAGAACCTGATTTTCCAATATGAGATAATGTGCTTTCATTTCACATGAATGGAAATCACAGATGGATAATGGAGAAAACCTAGGGTGTTACTTTTAAAAACAAAAATTCAAAGATAGACGTCAATCTATGAATATGAGAGCTTGATGGTAATTTAGGTAAAACCACAGACTGATCCTAGATGCTAAAATTTTCTCTGCTGAGACACAGGTTAGTTCTAGAAGCAAGCCTAACTCAAGAAGAGTTATACATTGTACTCTGTCCAGATGGAGGCTCACCTATTTTAGTGAAGGAAAAGTGACTTGTACATTTTATTCTAATTTTGAATTAGGTATCTATGAGGACAATTTTAAAATACCCTTTTTAGAGTATTCTGATATATTTTCAATGCTTGAATGGCTAGGCACCAATATGAGTAAAATGCCAGCAAGATGCCAGCTTCTGGTTAGCTAACTGTTCTTTGGGTTCACTGTGGAATATACTAACTCTCAAGTTCGTTGAGTTTCCAAACCTCTTGTGGCAAAGTTAAACTCAAAAAAGAGAAGAAACAACCCTTTGACATATTTGCTTGCTGGGCAGTCCTATCACATAGACTTCAGAATTAAATCATTAGTGTTGATGAATTTTCCTAATTATGCTTGGGAACCTGGTGCACAGTTTTGAGATTTGCTTCATGTTGTCCTGCCCAGCTTGAACTCTAAAAATTGTTCAATTGCTAAACCAAACATGCCCTAGGTTTGCCAAGGAAAATAATCTATTTTCCTATTTCCTGTGCTCCATCAGGGTACAAAACACAGAATAAGCCAAAATTCCTCCACAGTGGGCTTGCAGTCTTGAGGAGACCATTATTTTTGATGCAGAAAGTCAAATATTTTTTCCAGACCCAATTTTCTTGTTGACCACACCGAGCATTGAGAAATCAGCAAGGGCCTTCTTGGGAAAAATTGAATTGAAGAAGGAATTTGGCTTTAGAAAACAGGAAGTGGTTTTCTAATACTGTATAAGGCCAAGAGAGAAAGACATCTAAACCACATTGTCAAAGGTGTGTGAATAATCTCTAGAGGCAGTAACTATTCCTTCTGAAGCTTATCTAAACCAAAGCCATCTTTATCCATTATTCCTCATATAATGACAAAGTTAGGATAACACCAATGGACTTTTCTCTCTGTTCAAGGAAGAGGAGATCGAGTTGGGAAAGACCAGTTCAACACTTTTAAGAAGTCTTTAGTACAAACATATTTCATCCATTAGGGTAATGTTTTCCTCAGGCTTGTCCAGGAATAAATCCCAATCTTCTCCCCTTAACATCCCAAAGACACAGTTGATTTGTTTTTAGTTGGGGCAATGAAATGTTTAAATGGGAAACACATGTCCATTTGGTCTGGAGAGGACATGCTAGGAGCTTCTTGTTTACGAGGCCCCCACTCAGCAATAATCTGACAGCCACAGAAAGACTAAACAAGCAACTAGCAATTAACTCCTAAATAATAGTTCTTCCTGGGAAGATAGTGGATTTTAAATCCATGTAGAACACTCGGTACCTAATATAAGATTTAAAAGGCTCTTTATTTCAAAAAGGAGGAAGTGCTGTTAAAAACCTTACTTAGTTGTTGTCCTTCTCTTTCTTGGAACACAAACAATTTGATCTAACTGTTCCACTCAAATGCTCACGATGCTGCCTGTCCTAGGTGATATTTCCACCTAGATATTTCTTCCCAGCATTTCTTTGACCTTTGTATTCTTTTATAAATTCTAAAACCCAAAGCACAATCTGGGAAATTGGGAAGAAAAATATTATCTCCCAAGACAATTACCGGAGAAGGCAATGGCACCCCACTCCAGTACTCTTGCCTGGAAAATCCCATGGATGGAGGAGCCTGGTAGGCTGCAGTCCATGGGGTCACTAACAGTTGGACACAACTGAAGTGACTTAGCAGCAGCAACAGCGAGACAATTACACTGAATAAACAACATGGAGAGTTTCCTGAATCAAAAGAATCTCAGGAGATGGTGACATGTGGAGTGGAAGTTAAAGCTCAGGATTTTTGGTACCAGGACAAGAGCACATAGGGGGGATCACAGTTTGATCAGTCTTGCCTGTAGCTGTTACCATGGCATAAGTGTTTGCTCATGGCCCTGTGGGCTGTTAAGAGTGAGTCTGTCTTGTAAGTAAAATAAATATAGTAAGTAAAACACAAGGAATATTTTATACAACTGCTATGAGTGGTGTTTCTGGAAATAACAGGTTTTCGAGACAAAATAAGTTCTTAAACTGATAATGTTGACACATGATTTCGTGTATACTACTCTTAACCTTGTTAGAAGATCTAAATGTTACATTATTTAAATTCCACCCAATAGTGTTTTCCAGTGTTTGTGTATTTGCTATCAGACTATAGTTCTTTTTTAGTACTATTAAACTTAATATATATCATTTGTAAATAATGAACATTAATACAGTAATAATTAATAATAAATGTATTTATAAAGAAGGGTTTTGCAGGTTTCTTAGTGGTAAGAATCCACCTGCTAATGCAGGAGACATGAGTTCAATCTCTGGGTCCAGAAGATCCTCTGGAGAAGGAAATGGCAATTGCTCTAGTGTTTTTGCTTGGGAAACTCATGGACAGAGGAGCCTGGGAGGCTAAAGGTTTGACACAACTTAGTGACTGAGCATGCACACTTGTACATATTTATAGCCGAACATGTTTTGTATATTCATAATAAAAAGTAAAGAGCATACAGAATGTTGAAAATATTTGAAGAATAATTTATGAATTTGGGAATTTTAATTTTTTGTTTCTAAATCCTAAGATTAATACTTGGGAATTTGAGGCACTAGTCCTTGGTGAACTTGGGAGGAAACATCATTCATGAACAGAACCCCAAGTTTCAGTATTTAGTGCCTTAGCAAAGAATGGTCAAAATGTTTTGAACTTAGAAATTGGAAGAGCTAGATTAAAAACCTTCTTACAGAGACATACCCTATAGACAGCCTTCGGCAACCAACTGGCAATATGGAAATACTAACACTTTATTGGATTGTTGATGAGCTCAAAGACTAAGAATTTCATTTTGTACCCTATTATGTACTTCAGGTAAATTCAGGCAATTATCTCAAATAATCTTGCCAAATTTTGCATGCCCACTATAAAGTTGGAAGGAGCCAAAAGTGAGGTGGAAGGCTGACTGGGACATTGGTAGAAGGAGCTTTGTGGCTAGTTCCAAGTATTCTGCCCATAATAAAGAGACTTCTCCATCTGCAAAATGGGATCAGGAAGGGGCATGGTGAATGGCTCATGGATTTTGAGATTCTGGAGGTTTCTGCTGACTGCCTCCTACAAGTTTCCAGATTCAGTGGCCTTTATTTTCAATACTAGAAAACTAATGAGAAAACAACCAGAAAAGAATCAACGAGAACAAAAATCAAAAATCAAATGTGACCCAAGAGACTGACATATACACGCTGTTATATTTAAAACAGATAAGCAGCAAGGACCTACAGTAGAGCCAGGGAACTCTGCTCAATATTCTGCAATATCAGCTTAAAATAAAGAAAAAAATGTGACCCAAGCATACTATCCAAATATTTGAGGTCATTAGGATACCTTAACCATCCAGCTTTTCTACTGTTTCCAATTTCAACCATTTAAGTACTATATTAAACTTTCTACAATATCTGTATAACATCCGTACTCCTTTCTTTAATATTGCTCTTTAATTTCGTCCATTTCTAGTCTTGTCCAAAACAATAATAAACATGAAATTATTGATTCATGTGCAAATTTTATTTTCCTAAAACATATTTGTACAACTATTACACATGTCATAACACATTGGTACATAACTATTACAGTAAACTAAGGTCCATCTGTCTACCATTTCAGATTATCTTGTCTACCACTGGACCACACTTTGATAAAGAGGTCTAAAGACTATTTTCACTGAGTTTACTAACAAAACGTAAGGAAAGGCATTTTGTCTTAAGTGAGTAAATGAAAGCAGACCTGTGAAGTCACACAGGACCCCGTGCCCAGAAACGTCCCATGTTTGGTTTAATACTCTGCTTTCACCTTCCTAAAATTCTTAATAATATTTGAACAGGAAACCTCTCATTTTCATTTTGCATTAGTCAGTTCAGTCACTCAGTCATGCCGGACTCTTTGTGACCCCATGAATCACAGCATGCCAAGCCTCTCTGTCCATCACCATCTCCCGGAGTTCACTCAAACTCACGTCCATTGAGTCGGTGATGCCATCCAGCCATCTCATCCTCTGTCATCCCCTTCTCCTCCTGCCTCCAATCCCTCCCAGCATCAGAGTCTTTTCCAATGAGTCAACTCTTCACATGAGGTGGCCAAAATACTGGAGTTTCAGCTTTAGCATCATTCCTTCCAAAGAACACCCAGGGCTGATCTCCTTCAGAATGGACTGGTTGGATCTCCTTGCAGTCCATGGGAATCTCAGGAATCTTCTCCAGCACCACAGTTCAAAAGCATCAGTTCTTCGGTGCTCAGCTTTCTTCAGAGTCCAACTCTCACATCCATAGATGACCTCTGGAAAAACAATAGCCTTGACTAGACAGACCTTTGTTGGCAAAGTAATGTCTCTGATTTTTAATATGCTATCTAGGTTGGNATGGCTAACAAACACATGAAAAGATGCTCAACATCATTCATTATCAAAGAAATGCAAATCAAAACCACAATGAGGTACCATCTCATGCTGGTAAGAATGGCTGCTATCAAAAAGTCTACAAACAATAAATGCTGGAGAGGATGTAGGGAAAAGGAAAGCCCTCTTACATTGTTGGTGGGAATGCAAACTAGTAGAGCCACTATGGAGAACAGTGTGGAGATTCCTTAAAAATCTGGAAATAGAATTGCCATATGACCCAGCAATCCCACTGCTGGGCATACACACCAAGAAAACTAGAATTGAAAGAAATACATGCACCTCAATGTTCATCACAGCACTGTTTACAAGAACTAGGACATGGAAGCAACCTAGATGTCCATCAGTAGATGAATGGATAAGAAAGTTGTGGTACATACACACAATGGAATATTACTCAGCTATTAAAAAGAATGCATTTGAGTCAGTTCTAATGAGGTGGATGAAACTG
Organism: Neotragus pygmaeus; assembly: GCA_006410875.1. Classification (NCBI taxonomy): domain Eukaryota; kingdom Metazoa; phylum Chordata; class Mammalia; order Artiodactyla; family Bovidae; genus Neotragus; species Neotragus pygmaeus. The sequence continues at coordinate 2,077,745 of SJYV01025233.1, forward strand.
GAGCCTATTATACAAAGTGAAGTAAATCAGAAAGAAAAACACCAATATAGTATGTTAACACATACATATGGAATTTAGAAAGATGGCAATGATGACCCTTTATATGAGACAGCAAAAGAGACACAAAGAGCAGACTTTTGAACTCTGTGGGAGAAGGCAAGGGTGGGATAACTTGAGAGAATAGCATTGAAGCATGTATATTACCATATGTGAAATAGATGATCAGTCCAAGTTTGATGCATGAAACAGGGCACTCAAAGCCAGTGGGACAACCCAGAGGGATGGGATAGGGAGGGAGGTGGGAGNGGATGATTTGAGAGAATAGCATTGAAACATGTATATTACCATATGTGAAATAGATGATCAGTCCAAGTTTGATGCATGAAACAGGGCACTCAAAGCCAGTGGGACAACCCAGAGGGATGGGATAGGGAGGGAGGTGGGAGGGGGGTTCAAGACTGAGGGACACATGTATACTCATAGCTGATTCATGTCAGTGCATGGCAAAAACCACTACAATATTATAAAGAAATTAGCTTCCTATTAAAATAAATAAATAAATTTTTTAAATGATTGGCATTAGAAGATAGTTCAAATGTGACACTGAAATTTGTTTTTTATCAATAATTCTTTCCAATGAATCATTAAGTAATTACTAGAAAAAACTATCACCCTAGAATTATGCAAGACATACATGGAAGATTTTTTTTAAAAAGTAAGATATCTACTACTTTATACTAGAGCTTGTAGTTGGGTTGGGGAGTTAAGGTGATACTCATTAATCAATTAGCTACTCTATAATTAAGAGCTGAAGTACATAAAGTGGATAATAACTATAACAGTAATTTAGAAAAGAAAGTGGAGAAGGCAATGGCAACCCACTCCAGTACTCTTGCCTGGAAAATCCCATGGATGGAGGAGCCTGGTAGGCTGCAGTTCATGGGGTTGCTGAGGGTCGGATACAACTGAGCGACTTCACTTTCACTTTTCACTTTCCTGCAGTGGAGAAGGAAATGGCGACCCACTCCAGTGTTCTTGCCTGGAGAATCCCAGTGACGGGGGAGCCTGGTGGGTTGCCGTCTATGGGGTCACACAGAGTCAGACACGACTGATGTGACTTAGCAGCAGCAGAAAAGAAAGGCATCTCAGAGCAGGAACAGTTGGAAAAGATGTGAAAGGGAAAGATTTGAGCTACTTACCATCTCAGATATTTATTTTTAGAAATGTCTATGCTAAACTGTCATGTAAAGTCCTCCACAGGCTAGTCCCAACCTCTCTTTCCATCTTCTCTAACCAGGTTCCCCAAGGGACAGATCTGTCCCTAAAACTTGAAAAACTAAGGTCAAAAGTATCAATGGAGGCTCATATACCATGTATTTAGATGTTTAAAGTTATAAAGCAAGGTGAAAGTAGAAAGTGAAATGGTTAGTTGTTCGGTTGTGTCCAACTTTTTGTGACTCATAGACTGCAGCCCAACAGGCTCCTCTGTCCATGGGATTCTCCAGACAAGAATACTGGAGTGGATTACCATGCCCTTCTCCAGGGGATCTTCCTGACCCAGGGATTGAACTCAGGTCTCATCAAAGGTAGAATTTTTTTTACCAGCTGAGCTACCAGGGAAGCCCATAAAGCAAGGTAGTAAACTTAGATAACACCTGCCAGAGTATCCTGCCTGCACTGATTATCCTATCTCTATAACAGTCTGGAAGGCTAAGTTCAAATTTAGATTTCCTGGACTCTTAAGAATGGTGGGGTGGGAATAGCTGGCTCCCAGCCTCAGGCTTATAGCCTGTCCTGCTTCTGTTACTGTATCCTGCTCTAGCCCACAATGTAAAGAGCCTTATACATAGCATGTGTACTCCCAGCTCACACATCCAAATTCATCCATACCTGCTTGCCCCAAATATCTGCCTATTGTCCTCACTTGAGTACAGATGAGCTCACATCAGCAGCATGATGTGCCTTGGGAAGATGAATTTTGGGGAAAGGTCTGTGCAGGTCATCAAGCAGGATTAGGGACATTTGGGTAAGGAAAGTCTGGATCCCAGGAAACTAGACTGAGGTCTGCAAAGGGCAGAAGTGGGAAGGGAGTTTATAAGAGGTGGACATGTGCTATCGGTAGGCATATCTTTTTGCTCATGGACTTGTTCCATGGAAGGTATATCATTGAGGATGACTGAAGCCTGCTCCTGCAATACACAGAGCCTCAGGAAGGTACAGCCAACATACCCTACGTGCTCTGCTGTGCTTAGTCTCTCAGTTGTGTCTGGCTCTTTGTGACCCCATGGACTGTAGCCCGCCAGGCTCCTCTGTCCATGGAATTCTCCAGGCAAGTGGGTTGCCATGCCCTCCTCCAGGAGATCTTCCCAGCCCAGGGATCAAACCCAGGTCTTCCACACTGCAGGTGATTCTTTACCATATAAGCCACCAGGGAAGCCCCCAAGTACTGGAATGGGTAGCTATCCCTTTTCCAGGGGATTTTCCCAACTCAGGAATTCAGCCAGGGTCTCTTGCATTGCTGGCAGGTTGTTTATCAGCTGAGCTACCAGGAAAGCCCACCTTTTGTGCTACCCACTTCCTAAACTGAAAGTGTTAGTTGGTCAGTTGTGTTCAACTCTTTGTAACCCCATGTACTGTAGCCTCAGAGAATGCAATGGCACCCCACTCCAGTACTCTTGCCTGGAAAATCACATGGACGGAAGAGCCTGGTAGGCTGCAGTCCATGAGGTCACTAAGAGTCAGACACGACTGAGCAACTTCACTTTTCACTTTCATGCATTGGAGAAGGAAATGGCAACCCACTCCAGTGTTCCTGCCTGGAGAATCCCAGGGACGGCGGAGCCTGGTGGGCTGCCGTCTATGGGGTCACGCAGAGTCGGACACGACTGAAGTGACTTAGCAGCAGCAGCAGCAGCACCAGCAGTACTGTAGCCTACCAGCACCTTTGTCCATGGAATTCTCCAGGCAAGAATACTGGATTGGGCTGCCATGCCCTCCTCCAAGGGGATCTTCCCGACCTTGGGATCAAACCTAGGTCTCCTGCATTGGAGGCAGATTCTTTGAGCCACCAGGAAAGCCCACTTCCTAATTTCTCCTTTTTACTGAAAAAGTGTTTTTAAGTATCTCCTTGTCTTTATACACAGCACTCTGTCTCTTGTTCACCTAGTATAACCATGCATACTCTTTGAGTATGATAAGAAGTTGTTTGTATGCCAGTTGATCTTTAAAGATCTGCAATCTCTGTTAGATACAGATAGTTCATTTCTGCTTCGTGGTCCCTTGACATTTCATTTTTGCCTCTGTGACGGCCTTTATTACCATGTATTATAACTGCTATCTTCTCTACTGGATTATAGATGCTTTGTGCATGCTTGGTTTTTTGTACCAAAAGAGGGATTGGTGATACACAGTACTTTGTTTTAGAAATAGATTTACTAAGAGAATAAATGAATGAAATATACTCTCGTGGCCCCAAATGCACCATGCTATGTAGAAGTTTATTTGTCTTGGAGCATTACCAGTCTCTAGGAGTAGACTTAAGCATCTACATGGCACCATCCTGATGGAAACTGGAAACATTTAGTCATCCAGATGTTAGGTGTCATGGAGATAAATCCCCAGATGACTGACTGAATTTTTCAGTTTTCATCAGAATGATTGGCATTGTGTATATAGGGCTTTATGTTAAGAACCCTTGTACACACACTGGAGTAGGTTAAAAAAGTTACTATTAGAGACACAAACGCTCAGCAGGCTACTAATGGGATGCAGCATTCTTCATCATGTGCTACTCACGTGAAAGCTGACAAGTTTGGTGCCAAAGGTGATTTCAGTTCATCAGTTCTCATTGTCATTAGCAACTAGCATTTATTAGGCAGTCACATGTGCAAAGCACATTTTCAAATGAAAGACATCATGGCAAACACTAGCTGATGAGAGGTTTTTGTTTTTGTTTTTTAAAGCCATGGAATCAATTTTCCTTCTGCCTACCAGGCTATTTTATAAGAATTCTGCCTAAAGAATTCAGAGCATGTACTATACTTTGATTATTAAAATTGTACCCATTTTATGGGAGTCCTCTATTTCACCAGTTCCCTGCTCTCTGTTATATCCTTGTTCTGTCTTTTATCCTGTCTTTTATCCCTAAGTTTAATAATTGAGCATGCATTTGTTTGTTATGGGCTTCCCTGGTGGCTCAGATGGTAAAGAATTGGTCTGTAATACAGGAAACCTGGATTCGATCCCTGGGTCAGGAAGATTCTCTGGAAAATGGAATGGTTACCACTCCAGTATTACTGCCTGGAGAATTTCAAGGACAGAAGAGCCTGGTGGGCTACAGTCCATGGGATCGCAAATAGAATGACTGAGGAACTAACACTTTCACTTATATTTGTTTGTTATATTCCGCCACTTATCTTGGGTATCTGAAGTACAGTGGAAATGCAAGTGGAAATACTAAGAATCAGAAGCCTGAGTTCCTCTTTACTGCTGTCATTTGGGGATTTGCGGAAAATCCCTGAACCTCTCAGAAGTGAAGTTTCCTGATTTGTAGTTAGCAATACCTGCCTTATGGAGTTGCTGTGAGGATGAATGAGATACTGTATGAGAAAGCACTTTGAAAATTTCGAAGTAATGTTGTCCATAAGTATTCAGGGTTATCATTAATTGCATTTAAGTACACCTTTCTGGGGCTTCCCTGGTGGTTCAGTGGTAAAGAATCTGTCTACAACGCAGGAGCCATGGGTTTGATCCCTGGGTCAGAAAGATCTAACCTCTTCCAGTATTCTTGCCTGGAGAATCCCACGGTCAGAGGAGCCTGATGAGCTGTAATCCATGGGGTTGCAAAGAGTCGGATATGATTGATGGCGACTTAGCATGCACACCTTTCTATTTGAGTTAAGATTTTGTCCCTTTTCAAAAATGAACTGGTGATGTCTGAGTAATGGTTCTTTTGGGTGTCCAGATATAACAGCAAAAGAAGTCAAATAAAGCATAATATGAATAAATAGTAATGATGATGATTGAGATGGGTAGGAAGGATAATCTTTAAAGGACAGATGGGAAATTCCACACCTGGAATTTTCCAGAGATTTCCAAAGAGATCCCACGACTTCTGATGCAAATTCCAAAGCTCAGTGTGCTCCTTCTGTTGCACTGTCCTCCCCTTCGCAATAGTTTCCCTTAGGGAGTTATAAAGTGAGACCTAATTTTTCATGTGCTTTTATAAGGCTCTCATGATGGAAGAGCTGGAGAGCATCAGAAACCAGCTCTGGCCAGTGTGTCCAAGTGGTGCACAGAGCACAGGCCCTGGGGTATCTCATGCCAGGAGCCTGCCACCCAAGCACTGCTATTCCACGTGGTGCTGTGAGAAAAGATGGCAGCCAACAAATATAGAATTGTCCCCCTTCCTCGGAGCAGTGGCATGGGTAAATGTGTCTGGCAGCTTTTTCTGAACAAACACGCTTGGCTGGACATTTCCCTCAGCTTCTAGAGAAATTGGAGAACAAAGGTATTTTAAAAGTCCAACATTAGGGGGAGAATATAAGTGCATATTAGAGAATTGATAGATAGGATTCAGGAAAGAGCTGCTTAAGATTAGAACGAGTCCAGGGAAAGGCCCAACGGCTAAAAGCAGTAGTTGTTTTAATTGCATGATGATACCACATGGCGGCTCTGAAAAGAACTGCACTGAGAAGACAAAATGTCTAAAAGCTGTTTTCCCTGCAGCAACTTCTTTCTGCCAGACATGGTGAGAATTTCACAGAACAGGTGCAATTAAAAATAGGAAATCCACTGAATACTAGAAATTGCTTCCTAAATATTTCAAAGAATCATTTTATTTTTTAAATTTATTTTTAAAATATTATTTATTTATTTATTTGGCTGTTAGCTGTGGCACATGGGGTCTTCAAACTTCTTTTGGCATGAGGAATTTTTAGTTGTGGCATGAGAATTCTTAGTTGCAGCATATTAACTCTCAGCTGTGGCATGTGGGATCCAATTCCCTGACCAGGGATCAAACCCAGGCTCCCTGCATTGAGAATGCCGAGTCCCAGCCACTGGACCACCAAAGAAGTATTTTTAACTATTTTCTCTTATGAAACCTTTTCTAATAGTTCCCGGATGAGTAGGAACCTCACAGGACTGGATGTGGTAATCACCCATTTCACCCTTGTCTTTCTCACCCAGGAGGGGTAAATCCCTTAAGGACAGGGCAGTGTCTTTCATCTCTGAATGGCAGACTAGTGTAGTGGAGACAAAATCTATGAGACATCAGCCTCAGCCTGTTTCCAGGATTAACTGTGTGACCTTCAGAATATTATACACTTACTAGACTTAGTTTCCTACTTGAAAAAGTGAAGGTCAAATAACAACTTCAAAGAGTCATTGCCAGAAAGATAAGTTCATGGGTGAACACTGCCCAGTGTATAGCAGATACTTGATCAACATTTATTGAATGAATATAAGATGCATCTGTAAAACATCTGCTATTGTATTTTCTATTTTGAAATCTATATCTTCAGTACTTGATTCGGAAATGCAACTTAAAAAGAAGTATTAAAATAAAACTTTATCTTTGTGTATGCTTCCTGTTCTTTCTTTTGATCTTCTCTTATATCACTTCTGGAAAATACTTCTTGAGTTGTGCTTGTCTAATTTTTTTCAGCCTGTCTCTTTAATCTCTCTTCTTACTACACATATCAATACGTTAATAGATTTGTGACTTGAAAATACTCGCTTGACTTGCCACTCCATCAACTTAATCTTTTATCTTTCTCCATTTTACTATCAAAATTGTTAAGTGAGCTTTCTCCTTCTAATGATTTTCTGTGAAGAATACTACAAACTCTCAAAACAGGTTTATTACCCACTATGCTTCAGAAATGGAGAAGGCAATGGCACCCCACTCCAGTACTCTTGCCTGGAAAATCCCATGGATGGAGAAGCCTGGTAGGCTGCAGTCCATGGGGTCATGGAGAGTCAGACACGACTAAGCGACTTCACTTTCACTTTTCACTTTCCTGCACTGGAGAAGGAAATGGCAACCCACTCCAGTGTTCTTGCCTGGAGAATCCCNGACTTCTGATGCAAATTCCAAAGCTCAGTGTGCTCCTTCTGTTGCACTGTCCTCCCCTTCGCAATAGTTTCCCTTAGGGAGTTATAAAGTGAGACCTAATTTTTCATGTGCTTTTATAAGGCTCTCATGATGGAAGAGCTGGAGAGCATCAGAAACCAGCTCTGGCCAGTGTGTCCAAGTGGTGCACAGAGCACAGGCCCTGGGGTATCTCATGCCAGGAGCCTGCCACCCAAGCACTGCTATTCCACGTGGTGCTGTGAGAAAAGATGGCAGCCAACAAATATAGAATTGTCCCCCTTCCTCGGAGCAGTGGCATGGGTAAATGTGTCTGGCAGCTTTTTCTGAACAAACACGCTTGGCTGGACATTTCCCTCAGCTTCTAGAGAAATTGGAGAACAAAGGTATTTTAAAAGTCCAACATTAGGGGGAGAATATAAGTGCATATTAGAGAATTGATAGATAGGATTCAGGAAAGAGCTGCTTAAGATTAGAACGAGTCCAGGGAAAGGCCCAACGGCTAAAAGCAGTAGTTGTTTTAATTGCACGATGATACCACGTGGCGGCTCTGAAAAGAACTGCACTGAGAAGACAAAATGTCTAAAAGCTGTTTTCCCTGCAGCAACTTCTTTCTGCCAGACATGGTGAGAATTTCACAGAACAGGTGCAATTAAAAATAGGAAATCCACTGAATACTAGAAATTGCTTCCTAAATATTTCAAAGAATCATTTTATTTTTTAAATTTATTTTTAAAATATTATTTATTTATTTATTTGGCTGTTAGCTGTGGCACATGGGGTCTTCAAACTTCTTTTGGCATGAGGAATTTTTAGTTGTGGCATGAGAATTCTTAGTTGCAGCATATTAACTCTCAGCTGTGGCATGTGGGATCCAATTCCCTGACCAGGGATCAAACCCAGGCTCCCTGCATTGAGAATGCCGAGTCCCAGCCACTGGACCACCAAAGAAGTATTTTTAACTATTTTCTCTTATGAAACCTTTTCTAATAGTTCCCGGATGAGTAGGAACCTCACAGGACTGGATGTGGTAATCACCCATTTCACCCTTGTCTTTCTCACCCAGGAGGGGTAAATCCCTTAAGGACAGGGCAGTGTCTTTCATCTCTGAATGGCAGACTAGTGTAGTGGAGACAAAATCTATGAGACATCAGCCTCAGCCTGTTTCCAGGATTAACTGTGTGACCTTCAGAATATTATACACTTACTAGACTTAGTTTCCTACTTGAAAAAGTGAAGGTCAAATAACAACTTCAAAGAGTCATTGCCAGAAAGATAAGTTCATGGGTGAACACTGCCCAGTGTATAGCAGATACTTGATCAACAAACATTGAATGAATGTAAGATGCATCTGTAAAACATCTGCTATTGTATTTTCTATTTTGAAATCTATATCTTCAGTACTTGATTCGGAAATGCAACTTAAAAAGAAGTATTAAAATAAAACTTTATCTTTGTGTATGCTTCCTGTTCTTTCTTTTGATCTTCTCTTATATCACTTCTGGAAAATACTTCTTGAGTTGTGCTTGTCTAATTTTTTTCAGTCTGTCTCTTTAATCTCTCTTCTTACTACACATATCAATACGTTAATAGATTTGTGACTTGAAAATACTCGCTTGACTTGCCACTCCATCAACTTAATCTTTTATCTTTCTCCATTTTACTATCAAAATTGTTAAGTGAGCTTTCTCCTTCTAATGATTTTCTGTGAAGAATACTACAAACTCTCAAAACAGGTTTATTACCCACTATGCTTCAGANCTTGCCACTCCATCAACTTAATCTTTTATCTTTCTCCATTTTACTATCAAAATTGTTAAGTGAGCTTTCTCCTTCTAATGATTTTCTGTGAAGAATACTACAAACTCTCAAAACAGGTTTATTACCCACTATGCTTCAGAAATGGAGAAGGCAATGGCACCCCACTCCAGTACTCTTGCCTGGAAAATCCCATGGATGGAGAAGCCTGGTAGGCTGCAGTCCATGGGGTCATGGAGAGTCAGACACGACTAAGCGACTTCACTTTCACTTTTCACTTTCCTGCACTGGAGAAGGAAATGGCAACCCACTCCAGTGTTCTTGCCTGGAGAATCCCAGTGACGGGGAAGCCTGGTGGGTTGCGGTCTACGGGGTCGCACAGAGTCGGACATGACTGAAGTGACTTAGCAGCAACAGCAGCATGTTACAGAAAGCAAATATATTCTTTAATATCTTCAATGACTTTGTAATCACTGAATTTATGGACTTTAGATATTATATCTTAATTTTTAATAAACTCCTTTAAGAATAAAAATTATATGTTATAGGTGCAAAGCCATAATTTCTTTGTTTTATACTATCAAATAAGTCTCCTTAAAGGCCTTTGGACTTAAATATATATACTTTACCAAGATATAAGAATAAAGTGAGGTAGGGTATATGAAAGTTCTTTGAACACTAAGAAGTGTTCTATTCATATTAAGAATTATTGCTCTTATTACTGTTATCAGGGACACAAGATGAGTTAGAAACAGATCTTATTCTGAAGGACCCTACTGTCTACTTATGAAGAAAGACCTATGCAAGATAATTTAGAAATAGGCAGACGATTACCGAAAGAACCAGTATAAAAGTTTTCTGGAAAACATAAAATGACTAGGCTGGAGTGGATAAGGAGTAGGTATTTGATTACCCTCAGAGTTGATCAAAAAATGATATTGATACAGAGAATAAATCTTTGAGTAGAATCTTAAAGATGGATAAGAAAAATGGTGGGAAAATAACTTCAGGTAAATAGCCCTGTAGGATATATATGGTGCAGCAGTGGGTGAAAATCTTGGAAAACTAAGAGCCATAGGAGTGATACAACTAAATCACTGTATAATTCCAAGTTAGCCTGAAGACTTTCATATGGTACATAAGTGGCCAGATGTCCAGTTCCAAGGAAGCAAATATTCTGATCGATTTACTTTTGGGGTCATAAAACATTCCTTATAGCTCTAGCATAAGTATAACTTTTTATAGTATATTAGCATTTACATTTAAGCAGAATAAAGCACTTTTCGATTTATTATATAGACAATTAATTGAAGAAAGACTAATATTTCTTTGTTATAGTTTAACCCAGCAGACTTGACTCCAGTGGAAGGCCCAGTGGAATCCAGTTCTTAACTCCCTTACTTCTGTTTGAAGCTGTCTGTCAAGGCTGTCATTCAGTCAGAAAGGAATCCCTAAGGCTAGAGAATCTGGTGCTCTAGGAAAGCTGTTCCATGCTGAGGCTTGGGAACCTGCCCATCCTCCCCATAGGTCTGATAGCTATAATTATATGTGGGGAGGACAGTGCCATAATCTTGGAAATGAGTACAGATTCCTGTTATGCTCAGAAACAAGAGATAATAGTAGCAGTGTTAGTCGCTCTGTGTGTGTATGTAGTGTGTGTCTGTGTGTGTGTCTGTGTGTGTGCTCTGTCGTGGCCGACTCTTTGCAAACTCAAGGACTGTAGCCTGCCAGGCTTCTCTGTCCTCAGGATTTCCCAGGTAAGAATACTGGAACAGGTTGCTATTTCCTTCTCCAGGGGATCTTCCTAACCCAGGGATTGAACCCGTGTCTCTCGCTTAGTCATGTTCAACTGTTTGCAACCCCACAGACTGTAGACCACCAGGCGCTTAGTCATGTTCAACTCTTTGCAACCCCACAGACTGTAGACTGCCAGACTCCTCTGTCCGTGGGATTCTCCAGGCAAGAACACTGGAGTGTTCCCTCCTCCAGAGGATCTTCCTAACCCAGGGATTGAGCCTGGGTCTCCTGCATTGCAGGCAGATTCTTTAATGTCTGAGCTACATACATATATATATAATACATGTACATACTTAAATAAATGCCTATCTGCTAGATTAGAGGGTGGATCATAGCCTGTGCACATGTATTGAAATTCAAGAGAGAAAACAGTTTTTGGTTACTTTAGAAAGAATGATTATATATTAAAAGTTTGTTATATATGTAATTGTATATTAGCAAGGCACATTAACAATGGAATGGTAATTAAAATACGTCACCAAAGTATCAGTATTTTATAACACTTTTTAGACTTAATTTTTGTTACCATCTGAATTATAAAACAATCTATTAGAAAAGTTTATTATTTTGAGTAGTCACTTCCTTCACCCTTGAGTTAAATCAAATTGTTCAAATTTTTACTATGTCTTATCACAGTGCATGATTTTTTTTTTGAAGAGCAGCTCTATTTGCTATAGAAAGATGAGAGATAATTTTTTTTAATGTACTAGATTAGAATAGGATATCAAGTATCCCTTCTGACACTATCATAGCATAATTGTTTTTGAACTCTACTAAATTGTCCTGCCCCTTAGATTTCAGCATCCTCATCTATTAGGTAAAGATTGTACAACCTCTAAGTTCCTGACAGCTCTGTGGTTCTTTGAAATTACTATCCTTTTCTTCTTCTTCTCTCTTCTGCTCTCATTACTTCTATTTTTTCAGATAAAAAATTTTTTTTGGCCAACCTTGTTTACTTATCTGTTCTTTTTTGATCACCTTTGCTTAGCCCAGCTTATTGACTAATATAGTCATAAAAGATTCCCCTCCTTCAGCCTATGTTAATCTCATGTTGATTACTGAAGTTCAGTTTAACACTATCAAAGAACAGAGGTTTGGAGGCAGGCAGACCTGGTTTGAATCCTGGCTCTCCTACTTATTGTTTCACTCTGGGCGAGTCACATTCATTTCTTGCCCATCTGGAAATAGGGGCAAGAATGTCTTCTTTTAAAATTTGTTGTAAGAATGACTTGATCTGTATACCTATGCCAACACATCCACCTTGTCAGTGTTGAATTTCTACCTTCAAGCAACCTTCTTCTTTCCATCAAAACATGTTTATTCAGTGCTTACCATATGAAAGCATGCTTCTAGATGCTTGGGTACTTTGATGGAGCATATGTCTCAGAGATAGACAGTAATCAATGCATATAATAAGTTTTATAGTGTATTAAAAGGTAATAATTGTTATGGAAAATAGAGAACAAAACAGAGTAAGGAGAGTCAGTAATGCCAGGGGAGGAAGCAAGTTGTAATTCTAATGTAGTACTTGCCTCTGGAGCAGAATAAGCATTATAGAGGCTGATAGATTGACATCAGAGAGCTAATGGGTAGTTGGATAATACAAGGCCCATAGGTCATTGTAGAAAGTTTGGTTTTAGCATAAGTGACATGGAATTTTGCCGCATGTTTAATAGAGGAGTGAGTGCCCAGATTTAATTTTGTTTTAAAAAAGGATCACTCTAGCAGCTGTGATGAAGATAAACAAGGATATCCCAACTTCAGCACTGTTGACATTTCAAGTCAGATGATTATTTGTTGTGGTGCTGTTCTGTGCATTTATAGTATTTAAAGCATCTGACTGCTACCCACTAGAGGCCAGTAGCATCACCTCCCCAGTAGTGACCATCAGAAATGGTCTCCAGATATTACCAAATGTCCCTTGGCAGAAGGCACAAAATTGCCCTCAGTTGAAAGCCACCTGGATAGACTACTGAGGGGCAAGAATAGAAGTAGGAAGATATTTCAGGGGACTATTGTAATAATTCTGACTAGAGATCATGGTAGTTCAGAGTGGGATGGTAGCAGAAGATGTGATAAGTAATGGTTAAATTCCAGATAGATTTTGAAGGTAAAGACAAATAGAATTACTGATGGAATAGATGTCTGATGTGAGAAGAAGAGTTAAACAGAGAAAAGATATTTTTGAGAATGGCTAAAAAACTTTGGCCTGCACAAATGGAAGTGTGGAATTGATGTTAACAGAGGTATGTATTGCTATGGGAGAAACAGGTTTAGGGAGAGCAGCAAAGAAAATGAGGAGTTTAGTTTGGAACAGGAAACTCTGAACCTGCAACACTTTGAGGTAAGGAGACCAGGAGAAACCAACAAAAGGAAGTTGAGAAGGAGCAATAGCAAGAGAAAATGCAAGAAAGTTGATGCTGTGAAAGCCTAAAGAAGGTATGTTAAGGAGAAGTTATCAATAGTCTCAAATATTGCTAATGGTTCAAGTAAGATAAAGCATGAGAATTGATCATTTGGGTTTAGCAGTGGAGAAGTTAGTAGTGATTATGTCAAGGGTGGTTTTGATCAGGGTGGAGGTACTAGCTTGAGTAAAATGACTTTAAGAAATGAGAGGAATCAGAAATACCAACTACAGACAACACTTAGCTGCAGAGGGAAGCAAAGGAATGGGGCTAGTGATATAGATGAAGCAATATTTTTGTTTTTGGTCTTAAGATGAAAGAAATAATAAGATATTTGTATGCTGATTGGAATTTTCTAGTAGAAAGGGGAAAACTGATGTTATAGGAGTGAGGGGGAGAACTGGAGTAATGTCCCTGAACAAATGAGAAGGGGTGAAATCTATGTAAATAGATAACTTGGCCTTACATAGGAGCATAGACAGGGTTATATGTTTGACAATATGCAGTAAGGCAGAGTATATGCCTGTATCACATCATACAAGTTGATGTGACAATGGGAATCTGAAAATTCTCCTCTGTTTTCTTCAGTTTTCTCAGTAAAACAGGGAGCAAGGTCGTCAGCTGAAAGTGGGGATGAGGGAGGAGATGTTGAACATTTGAGGAGGAAAAGAAAAGGTGTTAAATATTCATCTGGGACACTAGAAGAGTAAATGAAATAGGTGCGGATACCTTGACTTGCTAACAGCATTAAGGCCAATGTGAGGTTCTTGGTTATAAAGTTAAGATCTTTTTCCAGCCATGCTCAACTACCTGAGTGCAGGCATAGAATAGAGGGCATGGAACAGATGGGATAGTTGGGCTTATGGGCTGCAGCTTTGACAAAGTGGGAAAGGGCAAGGTTACTGAGAGTATAAACAATGGAATGATTCTAATGATTAGCTATAAATTTAATTATGTAAGGAAAAGGAAAAAACATCAAAGGAGTGAGATCCAGTGAGAAAGTGGTAGAGTTATCAATTATGATGAGTTTGAAGGACTGATGGTTTGGATTAGATTGATGAAGGGAGTGAGTGGGAAAAATAGAATAAGAATTAAAAACATTTAATAAGGATTTAAAACAATTAATTAAAAATAATTGCAGTTATTGGTAGTGACAAAGTCCTGGGAATGATCATGGGAAGGTGTGACTGGGGTCATGGAGGATAAGATTATTGACAGAAGAAAAGTCAAGGACCTGAGTGGTCACTGTCATTCTAGATGTGTGAGCATAGAGAAGCTGAGAAGTAGAATAACGTGCTTAGTGTGTTAGTCACTCAGTCATGTCTGACTCTCTGCAACCCCATGGACTAACTCGCCTGGATCCTCTGTCCATGAAATTCTTTAGGCAAGAATACTGAAGTGGGTAGCCATTTCCTTCTTGAGGGGATCTTCACACCCTAACCCAGGTCTCCTGCATTGCAGGCAGATTCTTTACTCTCTGAGCCACAAGGGAAGCCCATGTTTAAGAGGCCCTCAATAAATTGATCTTAATTTTCCTGAGCCTTTATTTTATCATCTATAAAATGAAGATTTTAGCCTCTTTCTACATACTTTAGAGGGCAATTGTAAGGATCAAATGGTACAATATATCAGGAAATGCTTTGTAAATAATGTACCAATGTACAAGCATGAAAACTTTGTTACATTTGTTTTTGTTCATGGCGTCATGGTATGGGGCAGAAATTCAGTGAAGTACTGAAGATTTTAGATCTTAAAGGATTAATAATAGGGATCTATTTTAGAATCCTAAGCAAGAAAGTGACATAGTCAAACACAATCGGTAAGATTTTCTCATTTACATTGGCTAGAGATTAATTTGTAATTATTTACTAGTTATCTCTCTTCTCTTTTTTCTTGTACAAATTTTACAGTATCCCTAAACAAACAGATTGGATCATCACTGTTTCTTAATATCACCTTAATATTCTCATTGTTTACATGATAACATCTATATTCCTTTGCTTGGTGTTCAGTAGCCTCCAAGATCTGATGTAAGTGTGCCTTTCTGCTCACCTGCTGTGCACCCTAATCTCCTCCAAGATTTCAGAATATCACTTCATGCTATTCCACACATCTGATTCTATTTGATACCACATGCCACCTACTCAATAAAGCCTTTGACCAAAGCTCATTTTTCTTTATTTTTTGTGTCTTTATTATTGAATACATGTATAGTCATATAATTATTAATCAATGGGGCGGTGATCCTGAGGAGCCACGCCAAGCCCCCAGGCCAGGGGTGGCAGCTGGGTGGAGCCACCCACACCCGAGGCCAGGGCCCGGGGCCGGGAGGAGCAACCTGAGGAGCAACTTGAGGAGTGGTGACTGTGCAGGCGCAGGAGGGCCTAGAGGAGCTATCCCACATTGAAGGTCAGGAATGGTAGTGGCAGGGAGATACCCCTCGTCCAAGGTAAGGAGCAGTGGCTGTGCTTTGCTGAAGCAGCCTTAAAGAGATAGCCACACCCAAGGTAAGAGAAATCCAAGATGGTAGGTGTTGCAAAAGGGCATCAGAGGGCATTTCTGTGAAACCATTCTCACAGAAAACTAGTGAATCTAATCAGACTAGGACCACAGCCTTGTCTAACTCAGTGAAACCAAGCCATGCCTGTGGGGCAACCCAAGACAGGCAGGTCATGGTGGAGAGGGCTGACAGAACGTGGTCCACTGGAGACGGGAATGGCAAGCCACTTCAGTATTCTTGCCTTGAGAACCCCATGAACAGTATGAAAAGGCAAAATAATAGGATGCCAAAAGAGGAACTCCCCAGGTCATTAGGTGCCCAATATGCTACTGGAGATTAGTGGAGAAATAACTCCAAAAAGAATGAAGGGATGGAGCCAAAGCAAAAACAATACCCAGTTGTGCATGTGACTGGTGAAATAAGCAAGATCCAATGCTATAAAGAGCAGTATTGCATAGGAACCTGGAATGTCAGGTCCATGAATCAAGGCAAATTGGAAGTGGTCAAACAAGAGATGGCAAGGGTGAACAT
>SJYV01025233.1:2095979-2118776 GCA_006410875.1 Neotragus pygmaeus
ATTGAAGGCAGGAGGAGAAGGGGACGACTGAGGATGAGATGGCTGGATGGCATCACGGACTCGATGGACGTGAGTCTGAGTGAACTCCGAGAGATGGTGATGGACAGGGAGGCCTGGCGTGCTGCAATTCATGGGGTCGCAAGGAGTCGGACACAACTGAGTGACTGAACTGAATGGAACTGATTGTATATGTCCCCCAGACCTGTAAGCTCCTTTAGGGCAGGGTCATACTGTATTTATCTTAGTAGAAATGAGCAATGAATTTCATACTTATAAGAATCTCTTATGTTTTTTATGCGCAATAAGTATCTGTTAGCTGAACAAATGAATGGAAGACTGATCAAAGGCCCCCTACTTTCAAAGGGCCATGCTGAATGTTGTGTTGACTGTTTTACACTTGATCTTAGCCAAAAGGCCAAGAAGCAAAGTGTTGAATATTTTAAAAAGGAAAAATAGGTATATATGCTCAATAAAACTTGATTCATTTAAGTGTTTCAATTTCAAAGAGTTTCCCTGCTAAATTGAAAACTGCTGGCACAGTTAGAGAAAATGGAGTTTGACATGTCAATGAAGTGAGACAAGGCAGCTGTGGAGTAATGGAAAGAGAACTAAACTAGAATCAGAAGCTCTAGTTTCCAATACCATTCACCTGCTAGCTCTATGACTTCAGCCACCTTGTCTCTGAATATCAATGTCCTCATGTGAAAATAAAGAAGACTGAGCGCCCTAGAATTGATGTTTTCAAATTGTAGTGTTGGAGAAGACTCTTGAGAGTCCCTTGGACAGCAAGGAGATCAAAACAATCAATCTTAAAGGAAATCAAGCTTGAATATTCACTGGGAGAACTGATGCTAAACCTCCAACACTTTGGCCACCTGATGTGAAGAGCTGACTCATTAGAAAACAACCTGATGCTGGGAAAGAGAGGGCACGAGGAGAAGGGAGCAACAGAGGATGAGATGGTTAGATGGGCATCATTGACTCAATGAGCATAAATTTGAGCAAACTCTAGGAGATAGTGAAGGGCAAGGGAAGCTTGGCATGCTGCAGTCTATGTGGTCACAAAGAGTCCGATATGACATATTGACTGAACAACATCAAAAAATGAGATATTTAGATTATGTGACCTCTGAGGTCTTTTCCAGTGTTAATACTTCATAATTCTAAAATGCAATGAAATAATCAGATTGCTATCAAACCCAAAATCAAGTTTTGCCAAGGAGAGCCATTTACAAATTTCTGGGCATCCAGTAAACTTTACTAAACAACATAACTATTCACAAGACAGAATAACAAATTATAATTCTTTTATTTTTTTCCACTATCTAAGGCAAGATGACTGGTTCTACAAGTTATACACTGTTCTCAGCTTAAAGTCCCAAGTTTTATGCCCCACTTCTGGTCTAGAAGGCATGAATACATGCATATCTTCTTCAGGCTAGATGGAAAATGTGTACCCCACCTCTGTTTCAGTGGGCAGGCATGAGCAAACGCACATCTTATTCAATCTAGATGGAAAATATGATGTATTTCAGGTTAAGCTCCAACCAATGTGCAGAGAATCACTCCTGGAACCTTGAGAAATATATAAAAAAATAACGCTGCACAATTTCAACCAAATTGGATTTGATGTTTGCTGCAGAGCCTGGAGACTTGCCTCTTGGCAGAAGTAGATTTTTCCCAGTTGGTTTCAAAAGTCTAGTGATATGAAACAACAGCTTGCCTTGTAATTTCTAATAGACTACATCTGCCTCTGATGTTTGAGAGTGACCACGACAGAACTCCCGGTAGGGATCTCACCATGCCCAAGAAGATAGCCTTGTTCTTTTAAAGAGTAATATATCATTTTGTGCACATATGCTCGTGATTGAAGAATCTAGGATTGACAGTGGAGAGACACACAGAGAAAAAAAGAGTAAGGTTTTATTTGCTTAGGGCAAAAACTAAATACCTCAAAATTCAGCTTCTTAAACCATGATTGATTGTGCTTTTATTTCATCGCCACATAATAAGTAGCATGATAAAATGAAAAGAAAAAAAAACAAACAAACTGTGGGCTTTGGAGGCAAGTGACTCTGGGCTTAACTAGTAGCTTCTCAAATTTACTAGTTAGGTGTCCTTGAAGAAGTTATAGGATTTCCCTTGGTCTTTTTATTCATCTGTAAAATAGGGACACATTTCTAACACACAGAATTCTGAATTAGGTGTGTTGCTGGATAAAACAAATAGATACTTTAGGAAGAGCTAGTGGTAAAGAAGGCAATGGCACCCCACTCCAGTACTCTTGCCTGGAAAATCCCATGAACAGAGGAGCCTGGTGGGCTGCAGTCCATGGGGTCGCTAAGAGTTGGACACAACTGAGCGACTTCACTTTCACTTTTCACTTTCATGCATTGGAGAGGGAAATGGCAACCCACTCCAGTGTTCTTGCCTGGAGAATCCCAGGGACAGCAGAGCTTGGTGGGCTTCTTTCTATGGGATCTCACAGAGTCGGACACAACTGAAGTGACTTAGCAGCAGCAGCAGTGGTAAAGAACCTGCCTGCCAATGCAGGAGATAAAAGAGATGCAGATTCAGTCCCTGGGTCCAGAAGATCCTTTGGAGGAAGGCGTGGCAACCCACTCCAGTATTCTTGCCTGGGGAATCCCCATAGACAGAGGAGCCTGGTGGGCTATAGTCTATAGGGTCACAAAGAGTCAGACGTAACTGAAGTGACTTAGCACACACACATGGACTTTACATATGTTAAATCCCCAAATTCTGCATTGTGATAATAGTAGTGAGGATTGCTATTTTAAACAAATTAAATGTGTTGTTTTAAAGTTAAGAATTGAATTTTTAATCTAACAAACAGAAAAGTGAAGCAGCCTTTCTATCAAGCGATTATTAACTGTGGACAGGGGGTGACTGCCTTTTGCCTCTTAGGAAAGAGAATTAGCAAGGCTGACTTCATGGGTGTTCTTCAGTGCAGTTGCAAAGGGCCCTGTGCTTAGAAGGGCCTCATGCTTGGTTTAATGCTCTACTGTCGACACCTTGAAATTCTTAATAATTTTTAAACAGGGGTGATGCATTCTCATTTTACACTGGTTCCTGAAAATTACATAGTAAGTCCTGAGATTTAGAAAGGAAATGCAATGCTGTATGTATGCTTGCTCACATTTATGAAAAAGAATGCACACATGTGAAGGAACTATTCTACCTCAAAATAAGAAGAGATATTAGCATTTATGTATTTGGTTTCTGAAGGTAAAGTTAATTCTGAGTTGGTTTTGTAGAGTCTAAGTAGAGTAGATTCAATATTTACCTACATAAACATAACAAAGATCAAAGGGTGGCAAGAACATTCATATACAAAAGCTTTCAAATCAAAAGCATTTTTTAGCTAGACTGCCTGGTTTCAAATCCCAGCTCTGCTTACCAGCTGTGTAAAATTGTGATCTCATTGTACTATTGTAAGATGCTAAGAACACTGACTATTACCTATTACCATCACCTAAAAGGCAGAGGAACCAGAGATCAAATTGCCAACATCTGCTGGATCATTGAAAAAGCAAGAGAATTCCAGAAAAACATCTATTTCTGTTTTATTGACTATGCCAAAGCCTTTGACTGTGTGGATCACAATAAACTGGAAAATTCTGAGAGAGATGGGAATACCAGACCACCTGACCTGCCTCTTGAGAAATCTGTATACAGGTCAGGAAGCAACAGTTAGAACTGGACATGGAACAACAGACTGGTTCCAAATAGGAAAAGGAGTACATCAAGGCTTTATATTGTCACCCTGCTTAGATGGCTGGATGGCATCATGGACTCGATGGACGTGAGTCTGAGTGAACTCCAAGAGATGGTAATGAATAGGGAGGCCTGGCGTGCTGCGATTCATGGGGTCACAAAGAGTCAGACATGACTGAGCAACTGAACTGAACTGAACTGAGTACATCATGAGAAACGCTGGACTGGAAGAAACACAAGCTGGAATCCAGATTGCTGGGAGAAATATCAATAACCTCAGATACANCTGATGCTGGGAGGGATTGGGGGCAGGAGAAGAAGGGGACAACTGAGGATGAGATGGCTGTATGGAATCACAGACTCGATGGACGTGAGTCTGAGTGAAGTCTGGGAGTTGGTGATGGACAGGGAGGCCTGGCATGCTGCAGTTCATGGGGTTGCAAAGAGTCGGACACGACTGAGTGACTGAACTGAACTGAACTGATACTTAGCCAGGTTTCACTAATAATACTTTCGAATTTTATTGCCATCATAGGTAATACCCACTTGAGAATAATGTTCATGCTTTTTAATTTGCAAAGGGAAATATCAGTAAGTAGCTTAATAACTGGGAATAAATGTTTACGTGTGAGTCATTCATTTACATATGTATGTGTATATATATTTAAGAGTTAATCACTCAGTGTTTGTTATATGGTAGGTTCTGGGTCAGATGCTACTGGTAAGCTGCTGCTGCTGATGTTTATTCTCTCAAATAACTCATCATCTAATAGAATATACAAACCTGCAATCAAAAAATTACAACTAGAGTATGAAAAGACCTACAGAGGGGTTAAGTACCTGGTATAATGAAATCAAAGAGATGTGCCCCTAATTCTTTCTTGAGGCAGCAGGGAGTCAGGAAAGGCTTCAAATAGGAAAGAAAATCTAAGATGAAACCTAAGAGATCATTGGAAGTTAACTATGTGAAAAAAGAGAAAAAGCATAAGCAAAGTCCTAGAATTGTTCATAAAAATTACCCAAGGTTCAGTAAGAATGTAGAGTGTAAGGTGGAAGAGTAGAGAGATAAAAGGCTGAATTATAGAGGGGCTAAACTATTGACTTTGTAAGTCTTATTCAGTTTAGACCCGATCCTGAGGGCAGGTTGAGTCATTGAAATTTTTAAGCAATTGAGGGACATGATTAAGTTATAGTTTAGAAAACTGACTATAGTATGAGTAATGCATTGGAAGGGGAAAATTATTGTTATTAGGTAGATAGATGGCCATGATATAATCCAGGTGAGAGATGATAAAGACTTGAACTAAGGTAATGTAAAGTCACCAGATAACAAATATATAGAGTCATTAGGACACTGAGGAATAGAGAGGGGAAAAGGAAAGGGTGATCACAAAGTTTTGGGTTTAAGGAATTGTTTGGTTGGTGATAAATCATTGATAGCAGTGCTTAAGAGGATGAGTAAGATTGGGAAAAGTGAAGGCTTAGTAATTAATTTAATTTGGGACATGATGTGTTTGAAGTGTCCTTGGGACATAAAATAGAAATGTTCAACAGGTGGTTAGGCATGTAGTCTGAGATTTGGGTAAGAGATTTTAGCTTAGGCAACTATTTGAATATTATTAGCATAGATATGAAAAGTGAAGCTATGAAAGTAAGGGAACGTGTTTAGAATGAGAAGAGATTAGGATTTAGGAAAGAACCTTGAGTCAAATAGAGGCAGATAGAAGAAAAAGAAATTATAAATCAAGAAGCAGGCAAGAA
Source organism: Neotragus pygmaeus (assembly GCA_006410875.1). NCBI lineage: Eukaryota > Metazoa > Chordata > Mammalia > Artiodactyla > Bovidae > Neotragus > Neotragus pygmaeus. Next base: position 2,101,476 of record SJYV01025233.1, read on the forward strand.
AATAGAAGAAATACCAGAAAAGTGTTATCAAAGACTGTAAGGAAAGAAAGTGTTTTAAGAAGTGGGGAACAGCCAAAAATGTACAAACGTATCAAGTAAGGTTAAAGACTGAGATATAGCCATTAATGTCTACAACAAGGACATGGCTAATCTTGGAAAGAAAACTACAGTGATGTTGAAAGCCACCTTATTCATCACTGAAGAAAGAATAGAAAGTGAGGAAGAACACAGGAAGACAGATAATGTGGGCTGCCTGTAGATAATGTAGGTTGCCTACAGTGGAATCTATTCATACATTCTGAGAACAATGGAAATTTTAAAAGATAGAAGATAAATTACCCATGGCCTTTGCCAACCACATAATAAGGAAACAGAGAAAATGCAAAGTCCAATTAACATATAAGTGGAGAAACGAATAATTGAGATTAACAGAATTGGTTCCAGAACTCACAATACAGCTGAGAGGCAGTTAGGGACTGAACAGAAGAGAATGTTATCACAGAGTAGGATCCTTGCAGTGACAGAGCACAGTTAACATCAACTAAACCACCCAAGAAGAGGAATCCACTTTGGAAAATACTGAAGACAGAATAGAAGATCCCATGAGTCAAAGCATTGAGTTCTTGGGAGTCAAAAAGGAACAAACTTGGAAAATGTGCAGAAACAGGATTTGGAAGGGAGGAGACATTTTGGGAGCTGGAGATTCCTTTGGAGGCTGGGTGGTAGAGGTAAAACAAAATTTAAAGCTAAGTGGTGTTTTAATGAACTATCTTACTATTTATTTTCTGTTTGTCTATTCTATTTTTTGCTTTTTTTTCTCCATTTGTATCCTCTTTTGGGCTTTTATTGTGCTTATCTTTGCATGACATGTTCTCTTGGCATCTCTAATTTTCTTGAAGAGATCTCTATTCTTTCCCATTTATTGTTTTCCTCTATTTCTTTGTATTGATCATTGAGGAAGCCTTTATTATCACTCCTTGCTATTCTTTGAAACTCTGCATTCAAATGGGTATATCTTTCCTTTTCTATTTTGCCTTTAGCTCCTCTTCCTTTCATAGCTGTTTATAAGGCCTCTTCAGACAACCATTTTGCCTTTGCACATTTCTTTTTCTTGGGGATCATCTTGATCACTGCCTCCTATACGATGTCACAAACCTCCATCCATAGTTCTTCAGGCACTCTATCAGATATAATCCCTTGAATCTATTTCTCACTTCCAATCTAGAAGTTTAAGGGATTTGATTTAGGTCATACCTGTATGGCCTATGGATTTTCCCTCCTTTCTTCAATTTAAGTCTGAATTTGGCAATATGGAGTTCATGATCTGAGACACAGTCAGCTCCCGGTCTTATTTTTGCTGATGGTATAGCACTTCTCCATCTTTGGCTGCAAAGAATGTAATCAATCTGATTTTTGTATTGACCATCTGGTGATGTCCATGTGTAGAGTCTTCTCTTGCGTTGTTGGAAGAGGCAAAAGATATTAAGAAAAGGTGGCAAGAATACACAAAAGAACTATATAAAACAGATCTTCATGACCCAGGTAGCCACAATGGCATGATCACTCACCCAGAGCCAGACATCTTAGAATGGGAAGTCAAGTGGGCTTTAGGAAGCATCACTATGAACAAAGCTAGTGGAGGTGATGGAATTCCAGTTGAGCTATTTCAAATCCTAAAAGATGATGTTGTGAAAGCGCTGCACTCAATATGCCAGCAAATTTGGAAAACTCAGCAGTGGACACAGGACTGGAAAAGTTCAGTTTTCATTCCAATCCCAAAGAAAGGCAATACCAAANAAAGATGATGCTGTGAAAGTGCTGCACTCAATATGCCAGCAAATTTGGAAAACTCAGCAGTGGCCACAGGACTGGAAAAGTTCAGTTTTCATTCCAATCCCAAAGAAAGGCAATACCAAAGAATGCTCAAACTACTGCACAATTGCACTCATCTCACATGCTAGCAAAGTAATGCTCAAAATTCTCCAAGCCAGGCTTCAACAGTACATGAACCATGAACTTTCAGATGTTCAAGATACTTTTAGGAAATGCAGAGGAACCAGAGATCAAATTGCCAACATCCGCTGGATCATTGAAAAACTAACAAGAGTTCCAGAAAAACATCTACTTTTGCTTTATTGACTATGCCAAAGCATTTGACTGTGTAGACCACACAAACTGTGGAAAATTCTTAGAGATGGGAATACCAGACCACCTGACCTGCCTCCTGAGAAATCTGTATGCAGGTCAAGAAGAAACAGTTAGAACGGGATGTGGAACAACAGACTGGTTCCAAATTGGGAAAGGAGTAGGTCAAGGTTGTATATTGTTACCCTGCTCATTTAACTTCTATGCAGAGTACATCATGCCAAATGCTGGGCTGGATGAAGCACAAGCTGGAATCAAGATTTCCAGGAGAAATATCAATAACCTCAGATACACAGATGACACCAATCTTATGGCAGAAAGCAAAGAAGAACCAAAAATCCTCTTGATGAAAATGAAAGAGAGTGAAAAAGTTGGCTTGAAAGTCAACATTCAGAAAACTAAGATCATGGGATCCAGTCCTATCACTTCATGGCAAATAGATGGGGAAACAATGGTAACAGTCAAAGACTATTTTTGTAGGCTCCAAAATCACTACACATGATTTTGAAGTGACTGCAGGTGACTGCAACCAGGAAATTAAAAGGCGCTTGCTCCTTGGAAGAAAGGCTATGACTAACCTAGACAGCATATTAAAAAGCAGAGACATCATTACTTTACCAACAAAGGTCCATCTAGTCAAAGCTATTGGAGAAGGCAATGGCAACCCACTCCATTACTCTTGCCTGGCAAATCCCATGGACGGAGGAGCCTGGTAGGCTGCAGTCTATGGGGTTGCTAGGAGTCGGACACGACTGAGCGACTTCACTTTCATACATTGAAGAAGGAAATGACAATCCACTCCAGTGTTCTTGCCTGGAGAATCCCAGGGACGGGGGAGCCTGGTGGGCTGCCATCTCTGGGGTTTCACAGAGTCGGACAAGGCTGAAGTGACTTAGCAGCAGCAGTCAAAGCTATGGTTTTTCCAGTGGTCATGTATGGATATGAGAGCTGGACCATAAAGAAAGCTGACTGCCGAAGAATTGATGCTTTTGAACTGTGGTGCTGGGGAAGATTCTTGAGAGTCCCTTGGACTGTAAGGAGATCCAAACAGTCAATCCTAAGGGAAATCAGTCCTGAATATTCATTGGAAGGACTTATGATGAAGCTGAAACTCCAATATTTTGGCCACCTGATATGAATAACTGACTCACTGGAAAAGACAATGATGCTGGAAAAGATTGAAGGCGGGAAGAGAAGGGGACAACAGAGGATAAGATGGCTGGGTGGCGTCACCTATGCAATGGACATGAGTTTGAGTAGGTTCCGGGAGTTGGTGATGGACAGGGAAGCCTGGAGTGCTGCAGTCCATGGGGTCGCAAGGTGTCAGACATGACTGAACGAATGAATTGAACTGAACTTGTGCTTTTAAAAGATTGCATTTCATCTTCATTGTTGGATTATTAGCTATAACTCTTTGTCTTCTTATTTTAGGACTTGTTTTAAAGGTTTCTAATATACATCTTTAATTTTTCACTGTCAACCTTCAAATGATATTACTCCATGTATTTTACAACAACTTTACAAAAGTATACTTCTTTTTGTCCTCTACTGATTTTATGCTACTGTTGTAATACTTTTTACTTTTTCAGATTTATAAATCTTACACTATATCATTTTTATTTTTGTTTAAAACTAAAATCATCTTTAAAAATTTAAATAATAAGAGAAACATTCTTATTGGTTTATACAAGAATAAAGGTGGTTTTCTCTCCTTTGTGTAGATGCATACTTTCATCTGGTGTTATTTTCTTTCTGATTGAAGGAATTCCTTTAATATTTCTTGTACGGTGAATCTGTCTGATGCCTTTTCTTAGGTTTTATATGTCTGAGAATATCTTTCTTTTTACATTTTAAAATTGATGTATAGTTGATTTATCTTATGTTTATTATTGCTATATAGCAAAGCAATTCAGTCATATATATATGTATTCTGCTTCATATTCTTTTCCAATATGGTTTATCACAGAATATTGAATATAGTTCCCTGTACTATATAGTAGGACCTTGTTGTTTCTCCATTCTATATATAACATTTTGCATCTGCTTATCCAAAACTCCAAATCTATCCCTCTCCCACACCTTCCCTCTGGGCAACCTCCAGTCTATTCTCCAGGTCCCTGGTTTTGTTTCTGTTTCATAGGTAGGCGCACTTGTGTCACATTTTAGATTTCACATATAAGTGATATCATATGGAAATTTTTTTCTCTTTCTGACTTAGTTCACTGAGCATGATCATCTCTAGTTTTACCCAGGCTGCTATGAATGACATGATTTCATTCTTTTTAAGGCTAAGTAGTATTCCATCTCTTTCTAGTTTAAAGAAATGCCCTTTATTTTTGAAAGATGATTTAACTAGGTATAGAATTCTATGTTGACATTCTTTTTGTCCCTCTCAGTACTTTAAAGATGTTGCTACACGGGCTTCACACTTGCACTGTTTCTGACAATAAATCTGTAGCCATCCTTACCTTTATTTCTATATTTGTAATGTGTCTTTGTTTTGCAAATGCTTTTTGGTTTTTCTCCTAATCACTGATTATATGCAATTGTATTATGATATATATTGGAATGATTTTAATCAAGACTCTTGTGCTAGAGGGTTTGTTTTTTTGCTGTTGTTGAGATTTTAAGATTTGTGTATTTATAGTATTTATCAAATTTGGGACCATTCTGGCCATTATATCTTTAAGTACTTTTTCTGTGACCATTTCACCTTTTAGGGCTCCAATTATACATATAAAAAAGACCACTTAAAGTTGTCCCACAATACACTAATGGTCCTTTTATTTTTACCTTTTTTTTCTGTCTGTGTTTTACTTCGGAGAGTTTATATTGTTATGTCCTCAAACTTACTAATGTTTTTTCTGTGATGTCTTGTTGTTCAGTTGCGACCCCATGGACTGGTGTCACAAAGAGTTAGACATGACTGCGCGACTGAACTGAAATGATAGAAAAGAGACAGTGAAAGGGACAGAGAACTTATTTAAAGAAAAATAGCTAAAAACTTTTCTTACCTGGGGAAGGAAACACTCATCTAGGTCCAGGAATCACACAGAGTCCTTACAAGATCAACAGAAAGACCACACCAAGATCAACAGAGGACCACACTAGGATACACTATTAAAATGCAAAATTTCAAGATAAAGAGAAAATCTCAAAAGCAACCAGAGAAAAGCAGCTAGTTACATTCAAGGAACTCCTGTGAGACCATAAGCAGCTTTTCAGCAGAAACTTTTCAGGCAGAACTGAGTGGCACAATACATTAAAAATGATAAAAGAGAAAACCCCTAAAATCAAGAATACTCTACCCAGAAATATTACTATTTAGATTAGAAGGTAGACTAACTGCTCCAATAAAAATAGAGTAGGTAAATGGATACACAAAAAAGACCCATATATATTCTGCCTTCAAGAGACTCAGTTCAGACCTAAAGACACATAGCTACTCTGAAAATAAAAGAATGAAAGAAGTATTTTATGTAAATTAAAGTGAAGAGCAAGCTAAGGTAGCAATATTTTTGTAAAACAAACTAGAATTTAAAACACAGACTGTAACCAAGGGACAAAAGAGGGAATACATAATGATAAAGAGATAAATAAGAAGATATAATTGTAAATATATATGTACCCACATGGGAGCATATAAATACATAAATCATGTCTTTAAAGAAAAGAAGAAACTGACAATAATAGTAGGAGACTTTAATGACTTACTTACATTAATGAGCATATCATCCGCACAGAAAATCAATAAGAAACACAGGTCCAAAATGATCTATTTGATCAAGTGAAATTAATATATATAGATATAAATATACAGAACTTCCCATTCAAAATCAGAAGAACACATATTTTTCTTGAGTGCACATGGAATATTCTCCAGGATAAATCACATGACAGGCCACAAAACAAGTTTGAATAAATATAAGAAGATTGAAATCGTATCAGACATTCTGACCACAACAGTATGAGACCAGGAATGAACTTCAAGAAATAAATGCAAAAAATCCCATAAACATGTGAAGATAACATTATGCTACTAAATAACTACTGGGTCACTGAAGAAGTCAAAGAGAGAGGGCGGTCCTAAGATGGTGGAGAAATAGGTCGGGGAGACCACTTTCTCCTTCATAAATTCATCAAAAGAACATTTCAGTGCTGAGTAAATTCCACAAAACAACTTCTGAATGCTGGCAGAGAACATCAGGCACCCAGAAAAGTAGATCATTGTCTTCAAAAACAGGTAGGAAAAAATGTAAAAGACGAAAAAAGAGACAAAAGAGGTAGGGAGGGAGCTCTGTCCTAGGAAGGGAGTCTTAAAAAGAGAGAAGTTTCCAAACACTAGGAAACACTCTTGTGGTCGAGTCTGCAGCGAGCCTTGGAAGCACAGAGGGCAACATAACAAGGAAGAAAAATAAATAAATAATTAAAACCAACAGATTATGAGCCCAACGGTAACTCCCCCAGCAGAGAAGCAGTGCAGATGCCTGCATCTGCCATTAGCAAGCGGGGGCTGGGCAGGGAGGTGCGAGCTGCAGTGATTTTCAGAATCGGGCCAGAATGCCCCGAGCATAACCAGAGCAAACTAACTTGGGCTAGCAAATCAGACTATGAGATAGCTACCACGCAAAAAGCTCTGACATGACACCACTAGGCCTGCACACAGAACAAAGGATGGAGCAGAATTAGCTGGCTGCAGACCATCCCCCTCCAGTGACAGGCAGCCAGAACTGGAAGGGCTGGAAGGGGGCAATCGCAGCCCCAGAGAGACATTAACTACCAAACTGCAAGCAAGCTTCTTTTCTAACCAAGACTTCTTGTGGTTCTGGACAGTCACCATACGCTGTAGAAGGGGTGCCAGTTGTACTCCCAGAAAACTGAGCAGCAGGGATGGGAAAGGTGATAAGTCGCAGCAACCGTACTCGCCAAACACCTGAGCTACTTGGACCTGGGAAGGGCACAAAATGCAGACCCAACTGAGTCTGCACCTCTGAGGACTACCTGAGTGCCTGAGCCTGAGCAGCTTAGACCGGGGAAGTGCATGCAGCCTAGGGAAGGCCTCAGGCTGTTCCCAGCAGAGCAACCTAGAGCCTGAGTGGTGTGCGCTGTGAGCAGGGGCAGGCCCAGCATGGCTGAGACATTGCAAGCACACATCGGTGTTATTTGTTTGCAGCATCCCTCCCTCCCCACAGCGTGACTGAACAAGTGAGCCTAAAAAGAAAAAAAAAAGTGTCCACCCCTTCCCCCTTTGTGTCAGGGTGGAAATTAGACACTGAAGAAACCAGCAAACAGAAGAAGCTAAAACAGAGGGAACTGCCTTGGAAGTGACAGGTGCAACAGATTAAAACCCTGTCGTTAGTACCGACTACACAGGAAGGGGCCTTTAGATCTTGAGAAATATAAGCTGGACCAAGGAACTATCCAAAAATGAACTGANGCTTGCTCCTTGGAAGAAAAGCTATGACAAACCTAGACAGTGTATTAAAAAGCAGAGACATTACTTTACAAAGGTCCATCTAATCAAAGCTATGGTTTTTCCAGTAGTCTTGCATGGATGTGAGAGTTTGACCATAAAGAAGGCTGTTGTTGTTGTTGTTGTTCAGTCGCTCAGTCATATGCAGCTCTTTGTGACCCCATGGACTGCATCACACCCGGCTTCCCTGTCCTTTACCATCTCCCGGAGCTTGCTCAAACTCATGTCCATTGAGTCAGCGATGCCATCCAATCATCTCTTCCTCTGTCGTCCNAGTCGCTCAGTCATATGCAGCTCTTTGTGACCCCATGGACTGCATCACACCCGGCTTCCCTGTCCTTTACCATCTCCCGGAGCTTGCTCAAACTCATGTCCATTGAGTCAGCGATGCCATCCAATCATCTCTTCCTCTGTCGTCCCCTTCTCCTCCCATCTTCAATCTTTCCCAGCATCAGGGTCTTTTCCAATGAGTCAGTTTTTCGCATCAGGTGGCCAAAGTACTGGAGCTTCAGCTTCAGCATCACTCCTTCCAATGAATATTCAGGACTGATTTCCTTTAGGATGGACTGGTTAGATCTCCTTGCAGTCCAAGGAACTCTCAAGAGTCTTCTCCAACACCACAGTTCAAACATCAATTCTTCAGCGCTCAGCTTTCTTTATAGTTCAACTCTCACGTCCATCCATGATTGCTGGAAAAACCAAAGCCTTGACTCGACGGATCTTGTTGGCAAAGTAATGTCTCTGCTTTTTAACATGCTGTCAAGGTTGGTCATAACGTTTTTTCCAAGGAGCAAGCATCTTTTAATGTCATGGCTGCAGTCACCATCTGCAGTGGTTTTAGAGACCCCCCGCAAAAAAGTCTGTCTCTGTTTCCCCATGTACTTGCCATGAAGTGATGGGACCAGATGCCATAATATTCATTTTCTGAATGTTGAGGTTTAAGCCAAATTTTTCACTCTCCTCTTTCACTTTCATCAAGAGGCTCTTTAGTTCTTCTTCACTTTCTGTCATAAGGGTGGTGTCATCTGCACATCTGAGGTTATTGATATTTCTCCAGGCAATCTTGATCCCAGCTTGTGCTTCTTCCAGCCTAGCGTTTCTCATGATGTCCTCTGCATACAAGTTAAATAACAGGGTGACAATATACAGTCTTGATGTACTTTCTTTCCCTATTTGGAACCAGTCTGTTGTTCCATGTCCAGTTCTAACTGTTGCTTCCTGACCTGCATACNGTTGAGCTTTAAGCCAACTTTTTCACTCTCCTCTTTCACTTTCTTCAAGAGGCTTTTTAGCTCCTCTTCACTTTCTGCCATAAGGGTGGTGTCATCTGCATATCTGAGGTTATTGATATTTCTCCCAGCAATCTTGATTCCAGCTTGTGTTTCTTCCAGTCCAGCATTTCTCATGATGTACTCTGCATAGAAGTTAAATAAGCAGGGTGACAATATACAACCTTGACGTACTCCTTTTCCGATTTAGAACCAGTCTGTTGTTCCATGTCCAGTTTGAACTGTTGCTTCCTGACCTGCATACAGATTTCTCAAGAGGCAGGTCAGGTGGTATGGTATTCCCATCTCTTTCAGAATTTTCCACAGTTTATTGTGATCCACACAGTCAAAGGCTTTGGCATAGTCAATAAAGCAGAAATAGATGTTTTTCTGGAACTCTCTTGCTTTTTTGATGATCCATTGGATGTTGGCAATTTGATCTCTGGTTCCTCTGCCTTTTCTAAAACCAGCTTGAACATCATGGTCAGTAATATTTTACTAAATGTATATGGGGACAGATATCTGGTCATTTGTCTTATTGTGGTGATTATTTCACAATGTATGCAAATGTTAAATCACTCTGCAGTATATCTGAAACTAACAAAATACTGTCTATCAACTGCTTTTCCATTTTTAAAGACAGGAAAGAAAGACACAGAATGGCTACATGGATTAAAAAACTAGACAACTATGAACTGCCTACAACAGACTCTTTTCAGCTTTAAGGACAATGTAAATTTAAAGTAAAGGGATTAGAAAAGATATTCTGTGTAAATGAAAACCAAAAAATAAAGATAAGTTATACTTATGTCAGACAAAATAGACCTTAAGCCAAATACAGGAATGAAAGACAATGAAAATCGAAAGTTAGTAGAGAGAAGGAAATGACAAATATCGGAATGAAAATAGATAAAACGGTGACTAAAAAGATGATAGAAAGATCAATTTTAAAAGACCTGATTTAAAAGTTATAAACAGAATTTATAAACTGTTAGCTAGAGTAGGAAAAGAGGGAGGCCTCAACAATAAAATTTGAAATGAAAGGGGAGAAAAGTGATTCAGCAGAACAAGGATCATGAGAGACTGTTAGGAACAATTACACAACAACAAAGTTATACACCGACAAGTTTGAAAACTTAGATAAGCTGGATAATTCCTGAAAACATATAGCCTACCAACACTAAATCATGAAGAAATAGAAACTCTGAAGACCAATGACTATTAAGGAGATTAAATCAGCAATTAAAAATCTCCCAGAAAAAATATTCCAGATGGCTTCAATGTTAAATTTTACCAAATATTTAAAGAAAAAGTGATACCAACTCTTCTCAAACTCTTCTCAGAAATACAATAGAGGGAACACTTTCAAACTCATTTTAGGAAGTCATTAGTCAATACCAAATCAGACATTATACTCTAAGAAAATCATAAGCTAATATTTCTGATGAACATAGCTATAAAATTTTCAACAAAACATTAGGAAAGAGAATTCAATAGTACTAAAAGGATCATACACCACAATCAAGTGGGATTTATTCCAGAAATGCAAGGACAGTTCAAAATCTATAAATCAATAAAGGTAATATATGACATTGATAGAATGAAAGATAAAACAGTATGGTATTTGCATAAAAACAGACACATAGATCAATGGAATAGAAATAAACCCATCTCTATATGGTAAACTAATTTTTCACAAAGGAACCAAGAATATACAAGGAAAAGTCTCTTCAATAAATGGTGTTGGGAAAACTATAGGGCCACATGCAAAAAAAAAAAAAAAAAAAAGGCCCCCTATCTTGCACCATATTCAAAAATCAACTCAAAATTCATTAAAGACTTGAACATAAGACTTCGAACCATAAAACTCCTAGAATAAAACATAGGGAATATTTCCTTTAACATTCATATTGGCAATATGTTTTTGGATTTGACATTAAAAACAAAGGCAATAATAGCAAAATCAAGGACATACGAAGATGGTGGAGGAGTAGGTGAATGTGGAGTACATCTCTTTCCATGGATACATCTATTATACACCTTCAGACACAGAAGTGCATGCAGAACAACAGCTAAAAGTGGACAGGAGTACCTGACCAGGGGAAAAGAATATATTGAACCATGCAAAACTCAGTGGGATGAAGGAACTAGGAGGGAAAACAGGAGTGTTAGTAGGACTGGACCTACTCTTGTGGGTGGGGGAACTGAAGCAGGGGTCTGATCCCCACAGTGGGGCAATTGTCTGAGTGAGAGGAGAAGCATTTAAGGCTGAGAGTGAAATAGTTATCTGTGGCAGCCTAAATGGAATGAGAATCAGGCAGTCCTTGCCACAGCCATACATACGCTGGACAGGAACGCTTGGTCCCCTGGAAGCCACAGCAACTAGGAGCAGGAGTTTAGGGATTGTGGAACAATCCCAGGGCGAGGGATGCTGTTGACTGTGGAGAGATGGATTGACGAGATGTGAGGGAGATCATGGTGGGAAATGCCAGTGCAAGAAAGCCAGGCAGACATGTCTGGCAATACTGCTGAGTCACGCATAAGGGGTGGAGCCATCACCCCTCTCTCCCCCCACACACCAGCATTGGCAGGTGGACAATTGGACAGGCTGGCCTATCAAACACCTGACCCACTGAACTACAGAGTAGGACCCCACCCAGGGTGCTCCTTTAAGTGACTGATGCACCAAACTACAGAGTAGGACCTCAGCTTCAGGCCCCTCTATGTGCCTGATGTGCCAAACAACAGAGAAGTACCCCAGGCAAGGGAGCCCTCTAAGTACCCAAATGGGCGGAGCTACCGAGAAAGACTGGCCAAAGAGGCCTTCTGATTTCCAGCTACAAGAGGCTCGAGAAAAGACTCTGATAAGGCCGTAACTCCTGCCATGGAGGTAGTCTGTGTCCCTGCACACTTGGCACCACCAGCGTCCCCACAAGCCAAGCAGGTGTGCCACCTTCATGCTCAACTCTCACTGGGACAGAGCTTCCTCAGGCAAAAAAAAGTTGCTTCACTCGTGTCCAACTCTTTGTGACCCTGTAGACTGTGGCCTGTCAGGCTTCTCTGTCAGGAAGGGGGAATCTCCAGGCAAGAATACTGGAGTGTGTTGGCCAATACCGGTTGCCATATTCTTCTAGAGCATTATATTTCCTGCTGCCCTAGCCGCCAACCCTCCTGAATACCTGGTGCTGCCAGAACCCTTGCAACCCAAGCAGCTGCACCACCTCCACTCCTGGCCCTCACAGGGGCAAACCCAAATCCCACAGGGCAGCCTCAGAAGCAAACCACAGTGGATGACCCACATGCAGAGGTGGAAATAAAACCACAGTTGAAACCCAGGGGCAGTGTGGCTAAGGAAGAAGACCCAAAACCTTCCCGCAAGCTGTACAAGCTGCAGATTAAATCCACATGATCATCTAGGCAGACTCTTTGTCTACTGAATATATAAAAGGCCATTGAGAGCTCCCACAAAAGAAAACACACTAGTTCTGATAGCTGTGTACAGTGGAGGCAAGAATACACAGGAGTAGGACTGGATTAGAATCTGAGCTGCCTCCACAGCAGATTTAGAGATCAGCACAATGTTGGAGGGCATCCTAGGAAGGTAAGATGAACTATGACTCCCAGCAAGGGAAAGGACTCTGATCGCAGTGACTCAAGGAAAATATTTATTAATATCTTAGTTTATCTTAGTTTTTGACTTATTCTGTAGGTTCTTTTTTCTTTTTTTTTTTCCTTTTTGACCCCTCTGTTGTAGTTGTCAATTTTATTGGCACTAAGAAATCCAATTAAGTATTTGAGCTTTTTTTTTTTTCTCAGTCACATTTTTAATTGTTGTTATAAAGCTCTGCTTCTACATTGGATTTTTGCAGTTCTGTGGAATTTCCCCACATTTTTTTTCCTTTTCTCTTTTTTAAAATTTTAATTTTTAAACCTATTACTACTTTTTCTACATTTATTTCTTTGTTTTCTTTTTCTACTGTTCTTTTCCCCTTGCAGTTAATCTTTAATGTGTATAAATCTTCTTTATCTACCTCTATTTAACTTTTCATATCTATTCTTTCTTTCTTTCTCTCCTTTCCTCTCAACATATTTGGTAGTTTTATTTTCATTACTCTATTTCCCTTATTGGCACTTTGTTACAGTTTTGTTTTCCAGTTTGTGCTTTAGTTAGTTTTGTTCTGGTAGATAAAATTTTTGGTTTTCTTTGTTTGCTGGGTCAATCTATTGTACTTTATTTTTGTAAGACTGTTTTGATTTTGCTTATGGGTGTATATGTATATGTGTATATTCAATCGCACTTTTTAATTATTGCTATAAACCTCACCTCTACATTTGGGCTTTTGCAATTCTGTGGAGTTTACCTTTTTTCCCCTTGTTTCTTTCTTCTTCCTTTCTTTCCTTTTCTCTTTCTTATAATTTTAATTTTTAAACCTATTATATTTGTTTACATATATTCCTTTGTTTTCTTTCCCTACTGTTCTTTTCCCCTTGCAGTTAATCTTTAATGTATATAAATCTTCTTTATCTACCTCTATTTAACTTTGCATATCTATTATTTCTTTCCTTTCCTCTCAACATATTTGTTAGGTTTGTTTTCATTGCTTTACTCCCCACTTGGCACCTTGCTTTAGTTTTGTTTTCCAGTGTGTGCTTTAGTTAGTTTTGTTCTTAACTGGTAAATATAATTTGATAAATCCACTGTACTTTATTTTTGTTGGACTGTTTTGACTTTGCTCATGGGTGTATATGTATATCTATATGTTCCATTGTTTTAATTATTATTTGCCTGATTTTGTAACTGTCATTTGTCTGGGATTCATCTTTGGTTTCTTATTTTTGGATATTTGTTTTAATCTCACTTAATGCCAAAACATGGCATTTGTGGAAAATTCGTTCCTGACAAGAGATCAAGCCCTAAGCCTTTGGGTGGGAGCACTGACTCCAAGACCCTAAAACACCAGAGAACTAACCCCAGGGAGTATCACATAGTGAGAACTCACACAAAGGAAACCACTTAAATCCAAGATTTGGCATCACCCAAACACCAGTAGCATCCTGTGCAGGACACCTCATCTAAACAACAAACAAAACAAAACTACAAACCCAATCATCAGCAGACAAGAGTACCTCCTCACTTAGTCTTGCTTATCAGAGGAAAAAAAAAAAAAAAAAACAAATAAAAACTCAGCACAAATATCACCCTATATGAAGCTTACATAAACCACTGGACCAACTTTAGGAGGGCAGAAACCAAAAGGAAGAAAGAATTCAACCTTCTTCAAGAAAAGAATTCAACTTTCCTTAAGGCCTGGGAAAAGGAGACCTCAAACACAATAAGTTAAAAAAAATAATAATGAAAAGGCAGAGAAATAGTATACAAATAAAGGAAGAAACTAGAAACACAGAAGTCCAAATAAATGAAGGGGCAATAGACAAACTACCTGAAAAAGAATTCAGAATAATGATAGTAAAGATGATCAGAAACCTTGAAAACAAAATGGAGAAAATGCAAGAATCAATTAACAAAGACCTAGAAAAATCAAAGAATAAACATACAGAGACAAACAACACAATTACTGAAAATAAAAATACTCTAGAAGTACTGGGATGACCCAGAGGGATGGGATGGGGAGAAAGGTGGGAGGAGGGTTCAGGATGAGGAACACATGTACACCTGTGGTAGATTCATGTCAATGTATGGCAAAACCAATACAATATTGTAAATTAATTAGCCTCAAATTAAAATAAATAAATTAATAAAACTGGAGCATAACTGTTAGAAGCAGTCAAAATGTTTGGACCTATACATGGATCACCATGAATGTGGCAACTAAATATGCAGACTGATACCACAAACAATTGCCATTGGTGATGTGATATTCTAAGATAATAGTGTTGAATAAACTTCTGAACAAAAGGAAAAAATTAAAATATTAATGTAAAAAATACTCTAGAAGGAATCAATAGCAGAATTTCTGAAGCAGGAGAACAAGTCAGTGAGCTGGAAGATAAAATGGTGAAAACAACTTTTGAAGAACAGAATAAAGTAAAANACACACACACAGACACACACACAGACACACAGACAACACACACACACTAGACAACAAACAGACACACAGACACACACACAGGCACACAGACACACACAGACACACACACAGACAGCACACAGACACACACACTAGACAACACACACACAGGCACACACACAGACACACAGACAACACACACACACGTATTAGACACACAGACAATACGTACACAGACACACACACAGAGACACATAGACACACAGATACTAGACACACAGGCACACACACACAGAAACACACACAGGCACACAGACAACAGGCACAGACACACACAGACACAAACACATACACACACACAGACAGACACACAGACACACACACAGCTGCACGCCCGCGAGCTTGGCGCTGGGCACTTACACACTGACACACACAGACACACGGACACACAGAGACACACACAGACATACACACACACAGACACAGAGACACACACACACACATACTAGGCACACACACACAGAAACACACACAGGCACACAGGCACACAGACACACAGACAATACGCATACTAGACACACAGACAACACACACACAGACACACATATATTAGGCACAGAGACAATACGCACACAGACACACACACAGAGACACATAGACACACACTAGACACACGGACACACACACAGACACACAGAGACACACAGACACACAGACACACACATACTAGACACACAGACAACACACAGACACACACAAACACGCACACTAGAACTACTCAGACACACATACACAGACATGAGACACACACCAATACACAGACAGACACAGACACAAGCACATACAGTGACACACGAATATTAGATGTGCGTGAACACACACACACAAAGAAACAGCAGAAAACACGCTCTGCCGAGTGTTCAGAGCGAGAGGCCCGCACTGCGCTCCTCTAGGCGTAACCCCGGGGGCCTGCAGGACTCGCATGCCACCAGCATAACCACCCTGTCTCCAAAAGGACGCGGAGGGCCAAACCCTGATCAGGATGGAGGTGGGGCGGTGCTGGGGAGATGGTCCCCTGACAGGAAGCCAGTCTCCTCGCCCCGCCCCGCCTCCCCAAGGGCACAGGCCAGGGCCGCCCGCGAGGTGGGCAGACAAGGGGGCTGACCTCCCCAGAGCCCCTCAGCCTCAGGGCCCTGGGCACCTCCCACCCCCAGGCCTGCACACCCGCCCAGCCAGCAGCAGGAGGGCCGGGGGCCCAGAGCAGACAAGCGAGGCCGAGCCCATGCTGTGGGCGCCGCTGAGACCCTGGCCGAGGCCCTGCCGCGCCCTCGCCTGCCTCCTCCCGGGGCAGCCGCGCAGCTGACGCTGCGGTGCCCACCTCCCCGGGCCCAGGGCAGGCCGGGCCGCGCCCCTGAGCTCCTCCTGCCCAGATGGGCAGGCTGGCGGGTGGTGCTCACGGTCCCTTGGCCAGGCAGGCCCCGCCAGCCCAGCGGAAGGCCCCTCCCGGAAGTGACGGAAGTGACAGGCCGCTGTCCACTGGCCCTGACAGGCAGGGCCTGGCCCTCACTTCTAGAACCTTCTGCTCAGGGCCTGTTTCAAGGGCAGCCCGCCCAGGCCACAGAGACACGGAGGTAGCCGAGGGCAGGCTGGCCGCTGGGAGGCGTGACCCTCAGCGTGGGGACACACGGAGGCGGGAAGGGGAAGCGGGGGTCTGGAAAGCCTGCCGACCCCACCAGAGGGCCGCCCCGGGGTCTCTCCACAGCACCCCTCTCCCGGGAGGGGAGTCCCCATGCTCGCTGCCGGCCGGGTCCTCCCCGACCACCCGTGACCCTGCACACCCCCCGCGCCGGGCCCCTCCCAGGCGAGCTGCGTGGCTGCCTACCCGCCCTGCGCGCAGGACCACGTCAGTGACCAGCCCAGCCCGCAGCTCCTCAGTCAGTCGTCAGCGGCCGGGAGGCCAGGGCGGGCTCCCAACAGCCTCGGCCTGGGCCCCGCCGTGAGGAGGCACCCCTGGGTCACCCCACCACCTGCGGCGAAGGGCAGCTCGGGACAGGTGCCTCCGAGTGCTCCCTGGCTCGGCCCCGGGCGCGCCGGTGAGACCCACACTCGCTGCTTTCAGCCTAGTCTGCGTCGTCCTCTTGATGGCAGCGTCAAATAACAGGGCCTTTGTTCTCATCCAGTGGGAACGACAGAAAATCGTAGGGTTGATCCTCGGCGGGCGCTGTGCCCGGGAACTCCCGCACCGCTGGAGCCTAGCTGTCTATCGGCCGGGCGGCCGGGCAGCGGCCCCGGACTCAGCGCGGTTCCCACCCCTGAGGGCTGGACGCTGAGCAGGCCGGGGGGCGGGGGGTGGGGAGCCTGAGCCCAAACAGCTGCCCCACCG
>SJYV01025233.1:2133212-2190038 GCA_006410875.1 Neotragus pygmaeus
TGTGTGTGTGTGTGTGTGTGTGTGTGTGTGTGTATTTAATTTCTGGGCTTCCACATTGGCTCAAGTGGTAAAGAATCTGCCTGCCAGTGCAGGAGTCATGGGAGATGTGGGTTCAGTCCCTGGGTTGGGAATATCCCCTGGAGGAGGCAATGACAACCTACTCCAGTATTTTTGCCTGAAGAAGTCCACAGACAGAGGAGCCTGGCGCACTAGAGTCCATGAGGTTGCAGAGTCAGACACTACTGAGCGTGCACTGTGCTGCTTGTATATTTCTATTTCTCTGTTGAGATCATCTGTCCATTCATTTCAGGGGTGTTTATCTTGAGGATTATTATTTAATAAATGTTTATTTGAGGATTTTTATTTAATAGCTATTTAAAAGTGAAAGTGGAGAGTGAAAAAGTTGGCCTAAAGCTCAACATTCAGAAAACGAAGATCATGGCATCTGGTCCTATCACTTCATGGCAAATAGATGGGGAAACAATGGAAACAGTGTCAGACTTTATTTTTTGGGGCTTCAAAATCACTGCAGATGGTGAGTGCAGCCATGAAATTAAAAGACGCTTACTCCTTGGAAGAAAAGTTATGACCAACCTAGATATTATATTCAAAAGCAGAGACATTACTTTGCCGACTAAGGTCCATCTAGTCAAGGCTATGGTTTTTCCTGTGGTCATGTATGGATGTGAGAATTGGACTGTGAAGAAGGCTGAGCGCTGAAGAATTGATGCTTTTGAACTGTGGTGTTGGAGAAGACTCTTGAGAGTCCCTTGGACTGCAAGGAGATCCAACCAGTCCATTCTGAAGGAGATCAACCCTGGGATNGTGGTCATGTATGGATGTGGGAATTGGACTGTGAAGAAGGCTGAGCGCTGAAGAATTGATGCTTTTGAACTGTGGGGTTGGAGAAGACTCTTGAGAGTCCCTTGGACTTCAAGGAGATCCAACCAGTCCATTCCGAAGGAGATCAGCCCTGGGATTTCTTTGGAAGGAACGATGCTGAAGCTGAAACTCCAGTACTTTGACCACCTCATGTGAAGAGTTGACTCACTGGAAAAGACTCTGATGCTGGGAGGGATTGGGGGCAGGAGGAGAAGGGGCTGACCGAGGATGAGATGGCTGGATGGCATCACGGACTCAATGGACATGAGTCTGAGTGAACTTCGAGAGGCCTGGCGTGCTGCAATTCATGGAGTCGCAAAGAGTCGGACACAACTGAGCGACTGAACTGAACTGAACTGATTGCCACCTGGGAAGCCCATCCTTCAATATAAGCGTACCTAATAAATTCTTTTCAGGTTGATTTTTCAACATTATTCTCATAATGATGACAGTCTCTAAATATGGAAACATTTTCTTCCCTGTCTGTTGTTTTTGTTCCAAAACATAGAAAAGAAAATGTGCCTTGGGGAAAACCTTCAGTTACAGCATTCACCAAAAGAGAGTAAGCAACTGACAGAAGGGACAAAGCTGATAGTTTTATTTTACTTTCCAGCAACAGAGTGAGATACTAATAATGCAGTTTTAAAAATAATCCCTTGAAATGAAAATGCAGTTCAAATGAACTTTTGCTTTATATATTTCTTTAGAGTAAAGATGGCTGAAATTTAATCCTCTATCATTTTCAATACACTGAGTAGTATAAATCCTAACCAGGTTTGGATTCGTTTCTTTGAGGAAACTCTTTTCTTTATGTCTCATTTCCTGAATCCTACTCTGCAGTCCAGTTTGCTGCTATCCTGAGTGCTATTTTCAAAATTGATCTAATTGCAAATGGAGACTGCTTGGATCATGGAAACTTATTACCCATGATAATTTGCTACTTATTAAAAAAAGATATATTGAATACACTTTATCTAACTTGCTCATCTACTTAATATTTTATATAATATATTCAAAATATGATAATAGTTAACCAATTAATCAATAACCTTCCTCATTTATTGAGGAAGTGCTACATTCTAGGGACAGGATTAAAAACTTTACCTGCTGACTTTTTACCTAGTCTTAATTCTGTGAGATAATTCATACTATTTTGTATAGAGAAAGAAATGCGTCTATTGTAAGTAAGTGAATAAAGCATAACTCAAATAGGATTCTTTGTGGCTACAATGTCTCTGGCCTTAATTTATTTGCTATGTAAAATTTCACTGACACTGTGGTCAATTTGACTTGTATTCAAAGACTGCTCTGCCTTTACTGATTATCAGCATGCAAGGGGAGCTTGAATGATTGATGGGCTACACTGACATTGGTGAACAGTTTGGCAGCTGATCACTGGGGATGATTGCTAAGACTTTTTAGATAGAAAGAGTAATAGTATTTGGAGTCACAAGACTTGCATTTAAATTCTAAATCTAAGAATCCCTTGGACAAGTTACTTAATGAGCTTGAGCCTTAACTTTCTTGTCAGTAGAGTTAATAGTATTAATATTTTCCCCCAGAGATGCTTCAGGTATTGTGTTACATGAAATTATATTGAGGATGGGAAAATCTAAGCTTGAGTTTAAGTAGAAGTTCACAATGATTGTCAAACTGGTGGAAAGATTTACCTTCCAGAAATCTATTCTCATGGATACTTGGGAATTTTCTGGCATGTCTGGGGAAATGGTGGGATAACCTCAACATAGATTCTTTTGCAGGGTAATGAGGAACCTTCAGGAAGAAAATTCATCCTCAAGGAAGAAGGATCTAATACCCAGTCTCCTACATTGCAGGCAGATTCTTTACCATCTGAGCCACCAGGGAAGTCTGCAATATATTTAATCAAATAATAAAAACAATTATTGTAAGGGCTTCCTGGGTGGTGCTAGTTGCTAAAGAACCTGCCTGCCAGTGGTCCACATAAGAGACATGGAATCTGTCTGCAGTGCAGGAGACCCAGGCTCAGTCCCTGGGTCGGGAAGATCCCTCGGAGGAGAGCATGGCAACCCATCCAGTCTTCTTGCCTCGAGAATCCCATGGACAGAGGAGTCTGGTGGGATACAGTTCACAGGGTCATAAAAGAGTCAGACACGACTGAAGCGACTTAGCACACACACATAATTACTGTAAAGAAGGAAGAATTCTAAATAGAGCTCGGTGTCCATCAGTAAAAATTATCTCCCAACCTAGTCACCCCTGAACTTTAGACCAAAAGCTAGGTAGAGCACAAAAGTGGAAAGAACTGTTTACTAAATTCCTTATAGAATTTTGTAGCACAAGAAAAAGTTGCCCTGGGATTTGTCTGACAGAGGGAAATACAGGAAAACTCTCCCTTTACCGCAGACCATCTCAGAAGTTTAGAAACTTGGCGTTTTTAAAAAATTGTGTCAAAAACACAGGAAGCACTGATGGCACCAGAAGAAAAGACAATTTCCATATCCCCTTGATTTATCTAAGGGATGCCAGATTGCGGGTGAAAGTATTTCTGGGTGGATGTGTGACACTGTTTCCAGAAGAGATTAGCATTTGAATCAGTGAACAGAGTGTCCCACCCCAATGCAGGTGGGCATCATTCAATCTTTTGAGGACTCAAATAAAACAAAAAATTGCAGGAAGGGTGAATTTGCTCTCTTTCTGCTTGAGGTGAGCCATCCATCTTCGCCTGCCCAGACACTGGCACTCCTGCTTCTTAGGCTTTCAGACTCAAGTGCAATCGTGATTCAACGGAACACAGAACATTTTTTCCAGTGAGTGGTACAATTGAATACCGTATGCAAAAAGTAATAAACTTCAACCACATACGCAAATTGGTTCATAGATCTAAATGTAAAAGGTAAAGCTTTAAAACTTTTAAAAGAAAATGTAGAAAAAAATCTTCATGACCTGGGATTAGGCAAAGAATTCTTAGATATTATACCAAATGATGATCCACTTGTAAAATGACAAATGGACTTCATCAAAATTTAAAACATTTGGACTGAAAAAGAGTGTTAAGAGAATGAAAAGACAAAATATTCCAAAATATTTTCTGGAAGAAAATAAAATCATGTATTAGACAAAGTACTTGTAACCAGAACATAAAACTATCAAAACTCAACAGTCAAAACACAAACTACACAGTTAGAAATGGCAAATGATTTGAACAGATACTTCATTGAGGGGACATATGGATATCAAATAAACACATGAAAAAAAGATTCACATCTTTAGCCATTGGGTTAATGCAAATTAAAACTATGATGAGATAACACTAGACAGCTGGCAAAGACACAGAATAACTGAAACTCTCATTCATTGCTGTTGATGATGCAAAATGGTACAGTCACTGTGGAAAACAGTTTAGTAGTTGTCATAAAGCTAAAAATACACTTAACATATGACCCAAGAATTCTATTGCTAGGTATTAACTTTAGTAAAATGAAAACATATATTCACACAAAAACCTGAGATGAATGTTTATAGCAGCTCTATTCATAATTGCTCCAAACTAGAAATAGTCCAACTGTCCTTTAACAACTGAATGGATAAACAAACCGAGGTTCATCCCCACAATGGCATACTACTCAGCAATGAAAATGAGTGAACTATTAATAAATTATTTGGATAAGTCTCAATGATATTATGCTGACTGAAAGAAGCCAGTCTCAAAATTTTACATACTGTATGATTCTGTGAATATGATATTCTCAAAAGGACAAACTGATAGTGACAGTGGATGCCAGGGTTTAGGAATGGGGAGTGGGAATAGCTATAGAGGGGCATCATTAGGAATTATTTAGGATGAGGAAACTGATGTGTGTCCTGACTGTGGTGGTGATTACATGAATCTCTACATGTGTTAAAATTCATAGACCTGTACACAAAAAACTGACTTTGGTGGTGGTGGCTTAGTCGCTAAGTCACTCAGTCATGTCTGACTCTTGCAAACCCATGGGCTGTAGCCCATCAGGCTCCTCTGTCCATGGGATTTCCTAGGCAGGATTACTGGAGTGGGTTGCCATTTCCTTCTCCAGGGGATCTTCTCCACCCAGGGACTGAACTCACATCTCCTGCACTGCAAGCAGATTCTTCACCAACTGAGCCACCAGGGAAGCCCCCAGATTAATTTTACTGTATATTAATAATTAAAAAATCACAAAGGGCAGCACTCTTCCAGGCTGTCTGCATCATCGAACGCTGTCCTATTCTTGCACTCTATCGCCACATTACCATCTTTTCCAAAAGTGATTCAAACCCACTTCTTTTACCTACTCCATAATATTCAGCACATTATTCTCTGTCTCACTGAAACTGCTCCGTAAAGGCACTCATGATCCCTATTCTTCTGCCCATGAGGACTTCCTTAATAATTCTGCTCACTCTGCCCTTGACTCCTATAACTCTTTCTGTATCTTTCTTCTTGGCACATGTTCTAACACTTCGGTTATTCAAAAAATGTTTTAGGTGCATATATTGATCTGTCATAACCAAAAATCTTTTTCTTCAAAGAGCATGTAGATAGAGGACAAAGCCCAGACTTGCTGGAGCCACAGTAATCAGAACGTTATGTCGAAAAAAGAGCCAATATTATTTCTATGAGTGTGAGACTTTGGGGAGGATAGCTGAGGACAAAATACCTAACTCTGATTGTCTACCAAATTATTAATTACAAAATTTCATTGAAGAATATACATACACATAACCACATATGTACATGTGTGCACACACATAACTCTACTAAGCATATTTGTTATCACTGGCCATTCAAAATAACTGGTTATGGTTACAGTGAGGTGGGGTGGTAGTTTTTTATTTTTATTTTTTAGATTAAACACTTGTAAAATTTCATCTTCATATCTCTTTTATAGAATGCCTACCATGTTTGCTTTGGCCTCTCTTCTAATTTAATTATTTTGATCATTTATATTTTTGCAATCAAGAGATGGAAGGGTCCAGAATATTTTGACATTGGTGAAGTTGCAAAATATTTTTACTCCAAACATCCTATCTTCAGCCAGACTAGTCACATGTGGTTTTCTCTGCTGGAAATGTTCATTCCACATCCATTCAATACACCCTGATTGACAGCTTGCCACGTGCCAGGCACCATGTCAGCTGATGTGAGTAGAATGATGAATAAAACAGAAATAGCACCTGCGTTCATGGGGTCTACAGTCTAGTGACCATAGACAGACAAGTGAGCCAGTATCTGCAGGGCCAGTGTGTTAAGGGTATGCAAGTTGAGGATGCACATAGAAGAGGTGCCTGACCCAGTCACTGGAAGTCAGAGATGGTTTCCTGGAGGGAATGATGCTTGGCTGAGTTTTCAGAATAAATAACACTTTTAGAGGCCAAGAATGATGGGGAGGGATTGACAGAAGAAAAACATGTGACAACATTAGGTCCGAGAGTCCTGGGATTTGATACCATCTTAACTTGACCAATCAGAAACTTGGCGTCATTCTCCTGCAAAGTCCTCCCTTGCTTCTCTGAAACACAGGCTCTTCTGTCCTGTGAACTAAGCAGAATATTTTGCCTGAATCTATCTTTTGGCATGTCTGTGTTGCCTGAAAGCAGAATATCTTTTCTAATGGGTGAGCCAGTTAGGATCACAGGCTCTCGGGTAAGAGTCCCTAGGTTTGCTCTGGATTTGAATTTCAACTGTGTGATATTTTACTATCTATTATCCTCTCTAGAGGCTTCAGTTTCATCATCTGTAAGATCTGAGTAATAATACCTACTGTACAGGGGTATTAACAAAGGTTAAGTGAGGTCACAAACGCAACAGCTCATTTCCTTAACAGTGCACGTGCTAATGTTAAGCATCCAAAATAAATGTTACCTATTACTAATA
Organism: Neotragus pygmaeus; assembly: GCA_006410875.1. Classification (NCBI taxonomy): domain Eukaryota; kingdom Metazoa; phylum Chordata; class Mammalia; order Artiodactyla; family Bovidae; genus Neotragus; species Neotragus pygmaeus. The sequence goes on from SJYV01025233.1 coordinate 2,139,970, forward strand.
TGTAATTGTAAGTTCCTGGAAGGCAAAACCAAGTTTTAATCAAAAAAGGCTAAGAGTATTCCACACAAAATTGTATTGAATTCCTTCAATAATTCCCTGAGTTTTATATTATTTTTCTGTTGTTTCAGATGTGAAGGCTGAGGCTCAGAGATGTTAATTTAAGGTTGCCAGCGAGTAAATGGGAGAATTAATCCCACATCCCTGTCACTGAAAAGACCCTGCCATTTCCATGACATAATGAAATAAGAGAAGCAAAATGTATCACTCTGGGGTTTGGGGTTACAAACAACAGAAATGGAGATTGACTTATATAAGCCGAAAGGAAATGATTGGAAGGTTACCTGGTAGCTCTCAGATTAATGGAATGGCTGGAGGGCAAGGTCTGAGAAGGGAAGCTGAGTATCTAGAAACACAATCTGGTTAGTGTGCTTCCATAGTCCCCAGTCTGAGACACCAAAGCAGAGTCTAAACATACCCTGCCTTTTCCTGACAATTCTGTAGAATTGCTCACTGGCTCAGTCATGGCCAACTCTGTGACCCCATGGACTGTAGCCTGCCAGGCTCCTCTGTCCTTGAAATTTTCCAGGCAAAATTACTGGAGTGGGTTGCGTTTCCTTCTTGAGTGGATCTTCCCTGACCAGGGATCGAACTCACATCTCCTGCATTGGCAGGTGGATTCTTTACCACTGAGCCACCTGGGAAGTTGTAGTTTTACCCAAAGCAGTAAATATGCTTTAAATCTAGGAACTAGTGAGACTGCTTTATCTGTTCTCTGGCTGTGCCTGGATTCCAAGCCAGTTTGCCAGCCTAAGAGAAAGGAAAGATTGGGGTTTTAAGTGTTGGCTGTTTCTCTGTAGAATTCTGGGAACTGAGATGATACAGAGTAAGCACAGAGAGGAGAAAGGGACTGGGATTCTAGCTGCTGTGAAAGATTCAAGAAAAAGTTCGAGTATAAGGCAAATGAGAAAGAAAAGGAAATATGAACACCGAGATTAAGTCTAGGAAAAGATCCTAAGAGGAATAAGAAAACAAGACTAGTTTTATATAATGTTTGTGAATAAGAAAAAAAAAAGAGAATCAATATCTAATAATATGGGATATACTGATTTAGGGATCAAAATAGAAACAATCAGGCTAATTATAGGAAGACTTTAGAGAGGACCAAAGAAAAAGACTTTGGGGTACTGTGACAGTTATTAAAAGGAAATTAAGAGTTCCACTCCACCACAAAACTGAAAGGTTGTTAAGGCCTCATGTTTTCCAGTAAGACCATGGATTTCTAACTGAGTCACATGAGCACTAAATCCTTTCATATTTCCTTTGATATGTAAGTGTGTGAGGTGGGGTGTCCAACCTCTCTCTGGGCCATTAGCTTCAAGGACAGAAACACAGAGAATGGAGAGGGAAGAAAACAACCATCTAGCTGTTCAAAGTATACAAATTTAATAGTAGAGGTGAGTGTTGAGTTTGTGTGTGTGTGTGTTTTTCATGAAAATGCACGTTATTTTAAATATAGCAGTAAGGACAGAGAGTTGGACCATAAAGGAAGGCTGAACACCAAAGAATTGATGCTTTAGAATTGTGAAAACTCTCCCTTGGACTGCAAGGAGATCAAACCAGTCAATCCTAAGGAAAATCAACTCTGAATATTCATTGGAATAACTAATGTTGAAGCTGAAGCTCCAAGACTGGCAACCTGATGCAAAGAGCAGACTCATTGGAAAAAGACCCTGATACTGGGAAAGATTGAGACAAGGAGGAGAAGGGCAACATCAGAGGATGAGATGGTTGGATAGCATCACCAACTCAATGGACATGAGTTTGAGCAAACTGTGGGAGATCGTGAAGGACAGGGAAGCCTGGCATGCTGGCATGGTGTCACAAAGAGTCAGGCACAACTGAATGACAGAACAAAAACATGTCAGTCCTAGACCAGTGTTGTTTTTATTGAGATCCTCCACTGTAAGCTATGCCTGCATCAATATATTTTATTATCGGACTTTTCTCCATGTGTACGGGGAGAATTGTTAGAATCACTTTTTCATTTCCTGAGGACTTCACATCAAGCATTATTCTAGATGTCTTCACTAAATCCTTATGTCAGTCTATGGGGTGACTGTCTCCATTATGCAGAAGAGGACAACCGAAGCTTGTGGATTTAGATAATGTGCACAAGTTCACACATAAAGAAATCTGGGACTCTAACATGTTTCAGAACACTTTGGCAGTTAGCTGACTTCTGCTATAGATAAAAGAATACCAGTCCTTTAAATCCTAAGGCATAAGTTGTTCAGCAAAGATCTGGAGGCAGGCTGTTCAGCAATGCAGTGATGTCATCAAGGACTGGGGTTTATATCTTTCTACTTGGCTATATGTGTTGGTGCTATCTCATGTCCAAGAGCATGAACAATATGTTGCAGTTTTAGGCGTCCCACGGAGACATCACCATGTCTGTTTGAAAAGAGGAAGGGGCATGTCCTCCATAAATCTCTTTTTTATTAGTGAGAAAATCCACCCCTCACCAGTGTCTCATGTAAGTTTCTCCACATATACGGTTGACTAAGGCAGAGCCTGGTGGGCTGACGTCTATGGGGTCGCACAGATTCAGACACGACTGAAGTGACTTAGCAGCAGCAGCAGCAGTATTAAGTCACATGCCTATGCCTAAATCCAGTTGCCTTCCATGATCAGGGAATTACTATGATTGGTTTTGATCAATGATGATTCACTGGCTGAGATGGCTATGGGGTCAGCTTCCCTTGAAAAAGAAGGGCGTTCATAGTGAAAAGTGTGGGGTGATGGCAGCTGGGAAGGCAAGTGAATTTCTCTGCCATAGATATCACAAAATTCTTGTTCTAGGAACTAACTTAGTTCTAATACAAGTGATGGAAATGAAGGAGAGAAGAGGAAGGAAAAGCAAAGTGGAAAAGGGGGAAGGGAAAGGAGGTAACACTTGTTATTTCATTGCTAAGTTGTATCCAACTTTTTGCAACCCCATGGACAAACCCACAGGACTATAGCTCACCAGGTGGTGGCTCTGTCCCTGGGATTTCAGACGCAAGAATACTGGAGTGGGTTGACATTTCCTCCTCCAGGGGATCTTCCCAACCCAAGGATCTAACTCAAGTCTTTTGTGTATCTTGCCATTGGCAGGCAGATTCTTTATTACTGAGTCAGCTGGGAAGCCTGAGGTAACCCTTACAGATCATTCATTGTGTAAATTATTTAAGTCCCTTTCACATAGTTCACCATATGTTCTTTCTATGGTACTTTTATTGAACCCATTTTCAAGAAGCTCTATAGAGACTTTCAAATCACATGTCCCCACAATGGAGAAATGAACATTTTAATCCAAACTGATTGATTAGAAAGTACATGTTCTATTGCTCTTAGGGAAGATTGATTAGAAATTATCCACTATTGATTCAAGTATAAAGGAGACTTATATCAAAGAAAAACTGCCGTCTTTTTCTGGAAAACTAGTCTGACACCTTCACCTCTCTCTACACGCCCAATCAAGCTAAGTCACTAATTCACTACTTATATGCATGCAGTGTGCACTAGTCTATGTTGTAGTTCTTGGTATTGGATAATTGAGGAAGAGGAGACTTCTGACCCTCCACTAGATCTTTATTTCCATATATCAGAAGCTATGACAACCATAGACCATACTGGTAGGGAGCCAAGAAAAAAAAAGAAAAACACAAGCAGGAGTGGTACAAGGAACTCCAAGAGAGGGTTCTCATATTTCATTGTTATTGAAAATTACACTTCATAAAAAGTCTTGTTCATTTAAAGTTTGAAGAGTGACAGAAAAATGACTTTCAGACTTAGGTCTGCTAAATGTAGGATAAATCAGAAAAGATGGAACAAGGAGAAACTTCAAGAAAAACAAAACAGAAAGTCAGTATGCAGTATAAATAACACTTCATTAGTGCTGTAGTGCCTTACCAAACAGCCTAGAAAATTCCACTGTGTAATCATAGTATACGGTGTAGGAGAGAATAATTTACTATCATTTGGGGTCTGTAATCCCTACCATGGAAAGGGGAATGTTCACATATAACTCTCTAATGATAGTGGGCTTGCAGGCATAAATCCCTAAATGATGAGATGTGAATATATTTTAGAAATTCAAGTTTCTGTTGGGTTAGAAAGAGTTAGGCTCTCTGGTTTGATTGGCTTTCAATCTATTGCTTATCTGGTGAGAACTGCAGTCTTGGGAGTGAGCTACATCCATTCTGTATCTTAAGAGGGGCCACCTCCAGGGTAGGGCATGGTGGTTTAGTCTCTTTCTCATCAGGCACACATCAACACTATAAACACACAAGTTTTAGTTAGTCGTAGTCAATGCCATAGCCATGGCAGCCTGCCACACCATCCAAAAACACTCTCAGCAATCAACCAAGTGTTTTCTGTCAGGAAAGCTTTTTCTGTGCTAAGTTTTAGATGTTCTGCTTAGAGTGGGTCCAGAGGAAAAAAATGAAGAACAGGGAAAATTAATAATAATTAATTAATAATTTCACTCTTCACCCTTCAAACTCCCCTTTCCTCTCTTAGCAAAGGTTCTTATCTCAGTACTGCTTAATTCTCAAACTCTCTTCTATGAAGTCGTCTCTCAAGCAAAGATCTAAAACTCATTAACATGGGAATGTAAATGAAAGACAGGAGTTTAAGTGTTACTTCTCTCAGAGGCATTTTTTTAGAATTTCAAATCTCAATCTGATCCTTAAGCTAAGCAAGACTTAGAAAGTTTTCCAAAGGAATATTCACCAGACAAAGACGATTAGGTATTGTACAAGAAGTAGAGAGCTCCTGGAGGCTGGATTAGACCATATGATGTCTGTGTGGCATGCTTATTTGTGGCGAGGGATCATTAGGGTTTAACCGGAGAACCATATAATTACAGTAGATCCTTGAACAACACAGGGGCTAGTGGTACTGGCCCCTATGTAGCTGAAAATCCATGACCTTATAACTGGCCTTCCATAACTGCGGTTCCACATCCCCAGATTCAACCCACAGTGGATCTTGTAGTACGGTAGTACATATTTATTGAAAATGAATCCACATATAAGTGGACCTGAATAGTTCAAAACCATGTTGTTGAAGGATCTCTCATATAATCAAGCAGGAGCAAGATGTCTAAAGGAGAGACAAATGTGAAAAATCAGATTCAGATACCAGGCAGAAGGGGTAGAGGCTGGGGAGTGATAAAACTAGTGATCCAGCATCAGTGATTTAGGAGGAGGCTGTGAATGACACAGAGAATGCCAGAAACCCCCTGTGAAATGACACAGGCTACACAAGATGGGCTGGGTTAAATCGGAGCTTATTTATCTGGTGGGACGGGCGGCAGAGAAGAGTGAACAGTGGTCCATGGACAGCTTTCAGGAAGTCTGAAAACACCTTAAACTCTTACTTATAATGTTGTGCACAAAGACTTGAAGTTTTAAGTTCTCAGAGCAGTTCCACCCTACAGAGTCTAAGTACAGCCTGTCAGTGAAAGGGGTCTTGGTGGGCCCCTGCAATCCGCTGCAGCGGTAGTGGTCCACTGTCAGGCATGTGTTCAGCCTGGTTCCCACCTTCTAATTCCATCTTCTTTCAGCACCTGTAGCAGAACTGATAGTCCATGTTTATTTCCTCCTTCCTTCTGGCACCATGAAAGGGGGGAAATGTTTACTTGACTAGTACTGCTTTGCAGTAGCATCTCTCTCTCTCCCCATGAAAATGAAACGGCGTGTCCTCCCACTGTTCCACCCTGGAAATGCAGCTTGTCCCCTCTGCCCTGTCACTGCTCTGCTGGCAGATCAACAAGTTAGCTACAGGCTCTTGTCTTTCAGACTTCTCAGGTGTGAGCCAGATGTCACTCTACGTGCAGAATACCAGAGAACACATAAACACATATCAAGCTCTCCAAAACACCCCTTTCCCTAGAATTACAGTTGGAGGCGAGGTGAGGATAGGATACTCAGTACACTAATAGCACTTTCAAAAATCTTTTTTGACTTCACACCTTAATTTTTTATATCAAAACTCCTTTTTGATTTCCTTTGGCACTTTAACTTCAAATGTTTTATGCTATCATGTGGGTGCCAGGTGAAGGTATTGAAACCTGTAATGAGGTATCTTCTTGCAAAGCTTCCTTGGATAATCTTCCAGTGGGGTATGGAAGGAGTTGGAAACTTTCCTTGGAGCTATGTGTAAAACTAAGACTGAAATTGTTTCATTTTGACCACCTGTGACTTGTGGGTATGTTAGCGGGTGGCATGGGTTCCATGACTAGAAGCAGAATCCACTGGAGACAAGAACCAGCCTCTAAAAGCACAAAGTGCTCCGAAGAAATCAGTCCTGGAAGAACCATGGCTTCCTCTGGCAAAAATGGGCAAACATTTGGTTTACACCTGAAGAGGAGGCTTGCCTGGTCTGCATTTTACTATTTCATGAGGGGTAAACATGTTCTTTCAGGGCACATGCTTCTTCCTTTACTGGATGTTTAGAGCCACATATCCCTGTTGATGGGGTACACACAGTGGGATGGAGAGGCTGAAGAGCCCGAAGAGAAGAGAGGAAGAGGGGTTTCCAGGCAGATCCTTTAGGGAAACTTTTATGTTTGCAAACAGCAGCAACAATAATGATGAAATATCACGCAGGGGCTGACTTGAATTTCTGTTCTAAAACAGTATTTGCCATCCAGAGGGTTTTTAGTATTCCAGTCTGTAGCAGGAGTGGCTTGCGGCCAGTCTCAACATTGCTAGAGAAGCCCAGAGGGTTTTCTTAAAAGTCCCAAATTGTTTGTGTTCTTTTCAAAACAGAATCAAATACAGAGATATCTCACTTATCCAGCCCTACGGGAAACAGACCATTCCACTGAAATGCATTTTTCAGCTTGTGTAATGATTTAATAAAGTTTGCAAAACTGTTTTTGGTTGGCTTTTTTTTTTTTTTTTTTGATTCACCCTATTTTATTCCAATCTTCACAACAACCCATAGAACAGGATATGAGAGGCTTTCTTATCCCACCTGTAACCTGACTTGCCAGCATGACACAGGTAGAATAACTCATGCTTGCCTTCCATGGCTCTGGGTCTTCTGATCCCACGGGTAGTTCAGAAGTCTTTCCAATATATCATATATAGGATACTTTGGGAAAATTCTATTTTTATTCACTACTAGTGAAGAGAAGTTGTTGTTCAGTTGCTCAATCGTATCCAACTCTTTGCAACCCCATGGACAGCAGCACACCAGGCTTCCCTGTCCTTCACTGTCTCCCAGAGCTTGCTCAAACTCATGTGCATTGATTTGGTGATGCCATCCAACCATCTCATCCTCTAATTCCCCCCTTCTCCTCCTGGTCTCAATCTTTCCCAGCATCAGGGTCTTTTCCAGTGAGTCGGCTCTGTGCATCAGGTGGCCAAAGTATTGGAGCTTCAGCTTCAGCATCAGTCCTTCCAATGAATATTCATGACTGATTTTCTTTAGGACTGACTGTTTTGATCTCCTTGATATCCAAGGGACTCTCAAGAGTCTTCTCCAGCACCACAGTTTGAAAGCATCAATTCTTCAGTGTTCAGCCTTCTTTATGGTTCAATTCACATCAGTACATGACTACTGGAAAACCCATAGCTTTCACTACATGAACCTTTGTTGTCAAAGTGATGTCTCTACTTTTTAGTGAAGAGAAGAATTTAATTATATTAAGTGTTTGCAGTCAACTTTTTAAGTGCCAAGTTCTGTTAGGTACTGTTGAAGTTATTTAGGTTTAATCAATAATAGAGAGAGAGAGAGAGNAACCTTTGTTGTCAAAGTGATGTCTCTACTTTTTAGTGAAGAGAAGAATTTAATTATATTAAGTGTTTGCAGTCAACTTTTTAAGTGCCAAGTTCTGTTAGGTACTGTTGAAGTTATTTAGGTTTAATCAATAATAGAGAGAGAGAGAGAGACACTGGACTTAGAAAAGTCTGGGATTTCCAGCTGGTGTTAGTGATAAAGAACCTGGCTGCCAATGCAGGAGATGTAACAGATGAGGGTTCGATTCCTGGGTCAGGAAGATAACCTGGAGGAGAGCAGGGCAACCCACTTCAGTGTTCTGGCCTAGAGAATCCCAGGGACAGCATAGCCTGGCAGGCTATAGTCTATAGGGTCTATAGAGTCGGACACCACTGCACCAGCTTAGCACAGGATGCAATCAGTGGGGTGGCTGGAATGCTATGGCTGTGGCAGAGCCTGGCAGGCAGGTCACTACTAAGAGGGCAAGCTAGGAAGGAAAAACAGAATTGAGAGTTGGAAGGGCAGATCATGAACCTGAGAGTGGAATGGAGTCTTTAGTAAGACAGAGACAAAGCTAGGCAAGAAACAGCAAGGTCATGTGAATAGGCACCTGCTGCTCACTAATTAGCAGTTCCTTCATATGTGGATCACCTTGACTGGCCCACTCTTCAAGCACCCAACCCCAGAGCCTCTGGGGTTTTAAGAGGATTCTCATGGAAAGAGACACGTGGTTCCTGATCTCAAACTTTTTACCATCCTAAGTTGAGCCCGAAATTTGTTATTTCCTATGGCTATATCATCAAGTTCCATTAGCTTTTGAAAAACTAAAATTATCTTACTGGAATTTTTTGGAGGTCTCCTACTCTGTTAAGCATTTTCAGTACACTCATTTGGAAATTTGTAAATCCTACTCTATCAAACATTTAAAGTTGAATTATGGGTTGTTCATTGCCCTTTTGAGAGTTGAAGAGTAGAGACATTTGCTGAAAGGAGAAAAGGCAGTACTGTGTCAGACGTCAAAAGCACCCTATTCCAGGGAATCTCTTCATGGTCCAGTGGCTAGGACTCTGCCTCCCCTGCTGGGGCCCAGGCTCAACCCTTCGTTGGGGAAGTAGGATCCCTGGTTGGGGAACTAAGATCCCACAACCACACAGCATGGCCAAAAAAAAAAAAAAAAAAGCAAAAAGCAGCATATTCCTGAGATAAATTTCTAACCAGAAGGATATATAGGCACATCCTTTGAACACCAAAGAAAAGTCCCCTTTCTTCATACTTAGATTACTTCCACATAAAGAAATCTGTGTCTGCCATCTCCTGAGATTCTTCCCTGTTTTTGCCTTCTCCCCTCTTCCCTGGTGGCTCAGACAGTAAAGAATCTGCCTCCAATGCAGGAGGTTTGATCCTCCAATACCTGGGTTTAATCCCTGGGTTGGGAAGATCCCCTGGAGAAGAAAATGGCAATCCACTGCAGTATTCTCATCTGGAGAATTCCATGGACAGAGAAGCCTGGTGAGCTACGGTCCATAGGGTCACAAAGAGTCGGACACGACTGAGCGACTAACACTGCCTCCTCCCATGGGCAGGCTATATCCTTGAGCTCCCTTAACTCAGTCACCTCCAGCATTGACTGAAAGAGTTCCTGCATTTGTTCAGAACTCCCAGCTCCTTCCAACAGTGAGTTCACACTGATAATGGAGCTTGGGGAATGTGAGATCCTTGTTTTTGAGCCAGAGTCAGTATTAGCATGTTAAACGCACACTCCCAGAAACCACCAGCTTTCCCAGTTCACACTGGAGCTTCTGTTCTGGGCCTTCTGCTGAGGAACTAAATTTCCAGGTCCTTTCTTCAGTTCTTGCCTTTTCCTTCCCCAGACAAAGGAGTTCTCTTCTGCAGCCAGGCCAGGGGCTAGTACCTGGGTACCCAATCACCAAGCCCCTGATAACCGTCTGCAAGCTGGTTTCTATTATAGGAAACCAACTCTGAATATTCATTGGAAGGACTGATGTTGAAGCTGAAGCTCCAATACCTTGGCTACCTGATGAGAAGAGCTGACTCCCTGGAAAAGACCCTGATGCTAGAAAAGACTGAGGGTGAGAGGACAAGGGGGTGACAGAGAATGAGATGGTTGAATGGCATCATTGACTCAATGGACCTGAGTCTGAACAAACTCCTGGAGATGGCTAAGGACAGGGAAGCCTGGCATGCTATATCCCATGGGGTCACAAAGAGTCAGACATGTCTGAACAACTGAACAACAGCAACAAATAGGATGTGAGTGTCACCTATTGCCAGGATCCCAAGATGTTGGGTCCTACAGGATGCTGTAATATCATCCTAGGCGCCAGACATATACCTGAAACTTCGCTGAAGACCAAAACAATTGTTATCTCCCCTATTTTAGTCAAGATGAAGCACTCTTTTTGGTCCCTAACAGTAACAGGCCATCATTTGTCTGCTGCCAGCACTGGGCCCCTCTCCTTATAGCTCCTGTCTTCCTTGGTTACTTACAAATCCTAATGGAAAATAGTTGCTATGGGGTATTAAGATATCTTCCTATAAGGTACAAAGACTTTCAGTAAGACATAAAATAGTGTGACTTTAGTGTTAACTGAATATCAGATTATTTTTCAGAGGAAAATTACAGGCAGCATTGAAGTACAGTAAGAAACCTGGATTTAGGTCTGTGTTGGGAGATGGAAGGATACCTGAGAAGACTATAAATACAAGTACAGAAGATTAGCTTTTCTCAGTTTTCCCAACACTGGCATGAGGGAGTTAAATTTCTGCCTATTAAATGTTTTAAAGCATAAAAATATTTTCCTTGTCAGTTAACTTAGTTCTGAAAATTCTAAGGGGAGACTTTCAAATAAGCACAATTAAGCATTCAGCGTCAGCCATTCTGAAACACTTAAATTATTATCTGAAATAATGGGAAAGTCAAATGATACCTTTCATGTAAGTTCTCTGATATATATTTCTATACTCAAAATTGTGGGTTTCTCCGGTAGCTCAGCTAGTAAAGAAACTGCCTGCCAGTTTAGGAGACACAACAGACGTAGGTTCAGTCCCTGGGTCAGGAAGATCTCCTGGAGAAGGAAATGGCAACCCACTACAGTATTCTTGCCTGGAGAATTCTATGGACAGAGGAGCCTGGCTGGCTACACTCCATGGGATCACAAAGAGTTGGGCACAACTGAACGCCCATGCACAGATCAAAATTGTCAAGTATAGAGGAGAGATAATTTCATGAAGCTTTGCATCTTGAGAACTCTGGAACTGAACAAAATAAGTTCTGTGTTGGAAAATGAAGGCTGTTTGTTTCTGGGATCTAATTGCTCATTTTGAAATGCCTCTTGGAGCTCCTAGTTCTATGATTTAAACTTGGTAGGTGCTGAATAATGTTTATTAAAATAGATTGAAATCAACATAACAACATATGGGCCCATTTTACCTATATTTCTAGGGCAAGATTAACTTTGTTTTTTCTGTTGTGCGATGAAAGCAAGTTGGCAGAGAGCTAGCAACCTTTCATTCCCTGGAATCATTTTTATTATTTATTTACTATTTGTAGTACAAACATGATTCCAGGAACTTAAGCAACTAAAATGTAGTTTTCTACTTAAATTCAATCCCTCTGTTTAGAAACCTTCTATCTATCAGGGAGACTTTGGCAAAATTCAGAAACTAGTAAGAAAAAAAAAAAAAATGATGGCAACTATTCTTGGGATAGAAGAGAAAAGAGAGGAGAAATATTTATTGAATCCCTTCATACTTAACAGACCCATAACTGTTTCCAGAACCAGTTCAAACTAATTCTGTGTCTTGCACGATTTTATTTTGGGTTTAACAAACTTTAGGACCATGGAAGGGAGAACTGGTTGGCAAAACATTTCAGACTATTCTTTTCTCTCCTCTCTTTCTCTTAAATGGTTTGGGCCTTGGCAAAACCAAAAAGTGCTTTTTTCCTAATGCTTTTTAATTTCTTGTGTGTTTAATTTTTAACTAAATGTGCATTTCAAAGGAAATGTAACCCAGCTGTTTCTTATTCTTTTGCACTCAACAAAATGGTACTTTGTAAAAGCCATTCAATGTCCAAGAAGCCTTGAGCCCCTTTTTTTAAAAAAAGTACAGCTTTCTTTTCTTTGAACCAAGAATGCAAGCTTCGCCAAGAGAAGAACTGGAACCAAGAAAGACTGGGATTTGGTTTAATTTAAACTCAGAATTTATAAGTGAGAGAATGATTGCAGCCTTGGCAGGATGTAGATATTTCCAGGTAACTGAAATTTAACTCTTTTATTTATGAGCCCTGACCACATCCAATAGTAGCACTTCTATATTCCCTTCCCTGAGGACTTCCCAGAAGGGAAAATAGTGTCTATGTGTCTATGGATGCTGGGGGCAGAGAGGCGTGGGCAGGATGTAATTGGAAGGACAGAAATCTTACATCTACAGTTACATTAGAAAAAAGAGTAGAATGAACCCTGATTATTTGGGACTTTGGTGTTCAAGAAAATAATCATATTCACAAGAGTAAAGATGGAATTTACCTTTAAAGTGTTTACATGTAGCTTACTAAACAAATATAACTCAACAAAAATGCAAAGAGATATGCTTAACTTACTTATGAGAAAGGAAGTTTCCAAATTTTGGAAAGACTTATTTTTAATACATACATTTGTTTTTTGATTACAAACTTTCATGTACTTACTAAAGTAGACTGCTGAAGTTCCTCCACTTGGAAACATTTTGTTGTTCTAATTAAAAGTTATTGAGTAATTGGAAGCAAAAAAAAAATGTATCTCTAAAGACATTTTATAATTCTAACTTTCACTCATAGAGAACAAATTTTCCTCATTTTCCTATTGCTCTGAATTAAATTTTATTGAGTTAAAGAGAGATGTATAAAATATCCTTACAGATTTTGCTTTGACAAAAAGTTGTTTACGTGGTAAGCCTGAATTTGATAAGAATTCTATTGATGCTGCAGCAAATTTTGCCAACACACAAAATTTCCTACTGGCACAATATAGGGTCACTAAAAAACATACCACTTTCTAAGACTAGTTTGCATCTCTTGTCTCAAATATTCTTTTTGTATTGCATGATAATGCTTTATGCTTGTTTCTTTCTTGTAAAACTTTTATTCTAGGTGAGGTTCAGCACACATGTACTGAGAGGGCAAAGAGGTACCAGGGGCTCTAACTCATTAGACTTCTGTGGGAAGTAGGAAAAGGTTCCTGTTCAGGGGTGATGTAGCTGCCAGGCATGGTTTGCCAAGTTGACAGTGCCTATGTGCAAACAGAAAGGAGCTCTTTCCTTTCAGTGACTATAGCCCTCAGCATGGAGAAGGCAGCCCAGGCTGGATTTCAGGCTCTGTTTAGCCTACTGCTGAACTAGCACAACTGCTCAAACCTGAGAACTGCATTCACTGTCTGGGGAAATAAAAAGAATTCGGAGAAAAACTTAATGTTTCATGAAGAAGTTTAAGACCTTTACTTGTGGGCTTTCACATTTAAACTCCCAACTCAATCTCCCCTTGCAAAAACTTCAGGCAAGTCTCTATTATTCAATAATACTATTGGTGCTGAGGATTCCTTTCCTCTGGAGAATATCAATTAGTATAGAAATTTGCATCCAAATGAATTTGAAGTTTCAATGAGGACAGGAGACATCTGAATCAGAAAGTTAACTAAGTCATTTCCCTGTCTAATTGTGGGAGATGGACAACCTAAAGAAGTAATTTGTATCAACCTGGTAATATTCATATACTCCATATGCAGAGGGTATTCTCAGATAGCAGAAGCCAGGTCTAAGCTCTGTCCTGGATAACCCCTAGCAATGTTTGAGGTATATGGTGAATAACTATCTACAGAACTGAATGAAAGAAATATTGCAACTCTAGATCTATGTGCCAATTCATGCCCCTCACCTTCAAAAATTTCTCTTGAAGTGAATGAGTTATTGTTGTATTTACTTTCCCTCAGATCCAAAGGAAATGAAATATTTTTGGGGAAAAAAAAGTGATTGGGCAACTCTGAGGCATTTTTGAGAACCATGTGTGTTTTCACTTCTTCTTTCCTTACTGCTTAGGAAATAAATACCTGAATGAAATTTAAATNGACATTTTATAATTCTAACTTTCACTCATAGAGAACAAATTTTCCTCATTTTCCTATTGCTCTGAATTAAATTTTATTGAGTTAAAGAGAGATGTATAAAATATCCTTACAGATTTTGCTTTGACAAAAAGTTGTTTACGTGGTAAGCCTGAATTTGATAAGAATTCTATTGATGCTGCAGCAAATTTTGCCAACACACAAAATTTCCTACTGGCACAATATAGGGTCACTAAAAAACATACCACTTTCTAAGACTAGTTTGCATCTCTTGTCTCAAATATTCTTTTTGTATTGCATGATAATGCTTTATGCTTGTTTCTTTCTTGTAAAACTTTTATTCTAGGTGAGGTTCAGCACACATGTACTGAGAGGGCAAAGAGGTACCAGGGGCTCTAACTCATTAGACTTCTGTGGGAAGTAGGAAAAGGTTCCTGTTCAGGGGTGATGTAGCTGCCAGGCATGGTTTGCCAAGTTGACAGTGCCTATGTGCAAACAGAAAGGAGCTCTTTCCTTTCAGTGACTATAGCCCTCAGCATGGAGAAGGCAGCCCAGGCTGGATTTCAGGCTCTGTTTAGCCTACTGCTGAACTAGCACAACTGCTCAAACCTGAGAACTGCATTCACTGTCTGGGGAAATAAAAAGAATTCGGAGAAAAACTTAATGTTTCATGAAGAAGTTTAAGACCTTTACTTGTGGGCTTTCACATTTAAACTCCCAACTCAATCTCCCCTTGCAAAAACTTCAGGCAAGTCTCTATTATTCAATAATACTATTGGTGCTGAGGATTCCTTTCCTCTGGAGAATATCAATTAGTATAGAAATTTGCATCCAAATGAATTTGAAGTTTCAATGAGGACAGGAGACATCTGAATCAGAAAGTTAACTAAGTCATTTCCCTGTCTAATTGTGGGAGATGGACAACCTAAAGAAGTAATTTGTATCAACCTGGTAATATTCATATACTCCATATGCAGAGGGTATTCTCAGATAGCAGAAGCCAGGTCTAAGCTCTGTCCTGGATAACCCCTAGCAATGTTTGAGGTATATGGTGAATAACTATCTACAGAACTGAATGAAAGAAATATTGCAACTCTAGATCTATGTGCCAATTCATGCCCCTCACCTTCAAAAATTTCTCTTGAAGTGAATGAGTTATTGTTGTATTTACTTTCCCTCAGATCCAAAGGAAATGAAATATTTTTGGGGAAAAAAAAGTGATTGGGCAACTCTGAGGCATTTTTGAGAACCATGTGTGTTTTCACTTCTTCTTTCCTTACTGCTTAGGAAATAAATACCTGAATGAAATTTAAATTTGATAATGTGTGAAGATTTTTTTTTAAATCAGAAATAGAAAGTACTATGAAAGCTTTGCATTATGAGAAATTTGGGCTACTTTGGGCACTTATTTCATAGTAATGAGTGTATGACAGAAAGAAAAGGATAAAAAAAGAGCTATGACAACATGGACTTATCACCCTTCCAGCCCGGCACACGAGCTCTCAGAACAGCTTAGAGACAAATGCAGTGAACAATGAAATCTGTTAGTAAAGGGACTCGGGCTGGTGGGGCCAAATGAGGATGGAGCAAGTTGGTGATGACTGGCTTGAGCAAGAAACAGAGGATCTGGAAAATTTAGAACCCTCAGGCTACCTGGCTACTTGATACTGTGGAAAAGATGGAAAGGCTAAAAAAGGCCTGCATCCAAAAAGTCTTTCCAAAATGTTATCATTATCATTATAGTGCCCATAAGTCTTTAAGACTTTCCTTTCTCCTTGGGGTTTTGAAGTCCCAGTACTCTTGGTTTTCATAACCTTTCAGCCAATGAGTTGACAACCAAGTGTTGCTTTTTACCTCTGACAACTCAAAAAGGCCAATCTGTGTGGGGGCTGGAGAAGGCAGGCTAGAAGGCAAAGTGTGAGAATGCCAAAGGAAATCTATGCCTGCTTCACAAATTTGTACAAGAATAGCCTTAATTCTGCAAAACTGACACCATCTTCATGATCACACTTACATAATCAATATTTAAACTCATCTAACTTTTTTCCTGCTTGCTTGGAAAGAAGGAAGAAAATGAACATATATTAAGTATCTATCAAGTACTAGTTGTTTTAATAAATAATCTCTTGTGTATTTTTCATAACAGCTGTTTGTGGCACTATCATTAGTCTACTATCTTTTCCATAGGTAGCAAAGAAGAACTGGAAGTTAAACCAAGACTTCAAACTATAAGTCCAACTGTCTTTTTGCTCTTCCAAGATGCCTCAAGGCTAAGCACTAAGCTTATTCACCTCAGATTCTACTTTTTTTTTCCCATTTTGATTTTTCTGCTACTGGAATTTTGTATATCCTTAGAGTGTAAGTTTCTTAGAACAGTTCCTTGGGTTAGGTATTATTGCCCCAATTTTTAAAAAGTCGATCCATTTTTAAAAAACTTTTTATTTTGTATTGTGGTATAATCAATTAACAACATTGTGATAGATTCAGGTGAAGAGCAAAGGAATTCAGTCATGCATATACATGTATCCATTCTCCCCCAAACTCCCCTCCCATCCAGGCTGCCATACAATATTGAGCAGAGTTCCATGTGGTAGGTCCTTGTTGGTTGTCCATTTTGAATATAGCAGTGTGTACCTGTCCATCCAAAACTCCTTAACTATCCCTTCCCCCCATTCTTCCCCTCCACTACAACTACAAGTTCATTGTCTAAGTCTGTGAGTCTCTTTCTGTTTTGTAAGTAAGTTCATTTGTTTCATTTCTTTTTAGATTCTACATATAAGGGATGTCATACCATATTTCTCCTCTGACTTACCTCACTCAGTATGACTGTCTATAGGTCCATCCATCTTACTCCATGATTTCATTATTTTTAATGTATTGCCCCAATTTTTAAGTAAGGCAACTGAGCCACAAAGATTAAAGCCCAAGGTTGCAGAACTATATAACAGTGCAGGCAGGATGCAGTTTCAGGCATACTTACTGCAAAGCCCATGCTCTGAACCACTGGGGACTCCTCTGCCTCACTGTCTCTAGGGAACTACCACCCAGTGTTGACTATGACTTCCCCGGCATCCTGGAGGCCTGCTAGCTGATTTGCTGTGGGTATCAGCACAGACTTGAGAAAAGTATCTATTGACCTTCACACTGAGGCTTTCTGCACTTTGATGCACACAGCATGCCCACTGCAAGTCTCCTCAGCAAGGTCAAATCAATGATGGGAACGCTGAAGACTTTATGGAGTTCCTATGACTGTTTTCACCCTTTCTTGTCCAAGATTGATCAGAATTTTAATAGGAACCAGAGTGATAGGAAACATTTTGCAGACAAAAAGGAACGAGTTCAGACTTCTCATTTTATTCTAATGAAAAAACCTATCAAGGAAAAATTTCAGGGAGTGAACATTACTGTCTCCTCTCCACCCTCCATGGAAAGCAATCCAGCAGTAGAATACAGGGTATCTCTTATAACTCTACCCCTCACTGGGGTGTAAATCATTCTCCAACTGCAGATCAGGCATAAATTGTTCTGAAACCACGGTGCTCACTAAATGTTATTGCGTTATTAAGACATAAATCCTATGTCAGTTCGATGAAATGTCTGAAGCCATCGAGTTAAACAAGTCAAGGCAGCTACTTAATGATTTCCAAACATTCTATTATTAAAGTCCAGACAAGAAGTTTCGGAGGAAAGCCATGTTCATATGGACTCTACCCAGCCATTTATCACATTTGTTCAGCGACCAATAGCCATAATTACTCCCCCAGCTCTGAACTCCAATCTCAGGAAAAGGGCCTAGAATGGGTGATCTATGTCACCAAGGAGAAGAAGCCCAGAAACTGGGGAGCCTTCTTTGACCTTTACAACCTTTATCACATGAATTACATGGCTATATGAATCACAGGCTTGCTGCCACTCTCAGATGTCTCTCTTTTAAAAATCTGTATCTAGGGCATCTTCTAGAAGGTAGAGAATGAAAAGGACTCATTTTGCCAAAAAGATGTGATCCCAATGAGCTGATTATAGCCCCAATTTATGTAAATACAAAATAATGACTTATAGTTGGATAGCTCTTAAGAGTTTTATCTGTATCCTCCCTTCTCGTTACTTTACAGGAAAATAGAACCTTCCCGATACCTAACCTCCACTTTCAATTTATCTGCATTTCCTTTTCCATCCCTGAGGTCAGGATGGGAAAACTGTTTTTCCATCTCCCCAAGATGCACCACTCCACAAATCGTGGAATCGCATCACTTTCCCCATTCTCTTTCCTGAGATACTCTATGAAAAACTTTCTCCCCTGGTTCTACTTGCAGCCTCTTTTTTTTTTTTTTTTAAACTGGCCCCTTCCTATTAGCATTTAAATAAGTTCAAGTCCTCCATATAGTTGACTAAACAATCATACTTTTGTCAAACTCCACCCCCTGTCTGCTGCCTTATCTATGTCCTTCTTTCACTGCTAAACTTTTTGAAAGAGTCTCTCTCACTCACTGTTTTCTATACTTCACTTCTCATTCAATCCTGAATGAGAGTACTTTCAAATCATTCAATCTGATTTCTGCCCCTAAAAACTCCTCTGGAATTAATCTTGCCAAAGTCACTGTGTAGATTAGAAGTCTCTGGCTGCAAGCAACAGAAAACCCAATGCAGACTGAGCTAAATTGCAAGGGAGTTTGAGACTCATGTAATAGGGGAACCAGGAGTAGAACAATGGTCAGTGAGTGGCTCCAGGTCTGCACGTCCATGAGTCAGCTGAATGCAAAATGGCTGCAGTAGATCTGGGCTTCACATCATATCGCACAATGATATTCAGAAGAGGAAAAGTCATCTCTTCTAGTGGTTCTCCTTTGGGAGTATATCACTATCTCCTAGAAACTCCCAGGAAACTTTTTTTCAAATTCCTCTTTAATGTGAATTGTACATGTTATGCTCACTCCTAAAATAAGGCTTAAGGCCAAGGGAATGCTATGTGATTGCCGTACTTGTAAGAGTTGAAATTCTACTTAAATCAGTGGTTCTCAGCAATTATTTTGTCCCCAGATGGACAAGTAGCAATATCTGGAGTCAGTTTTGATTGTTATGACTGTAACTGTGGTACTGATGGCATTCGGTGGGTATAAGTCAGAGATGCTATTAAACATCTCATGGTACATAGGACAGCCCCCAGCAACAAAGGATGATCTGGCCCAAATGTCAGTAGTATCATTACCCTTCTTTATTATCCCCACATATCATCAATCGCAGTCTGTCAGTGCCAAAATACAAATACCTATAGTTTTGTAGTTTGTCCATCTCTCTGCTTGCTCAGGGCCTCTTTCCTCATTTGGGTCACTACACTTTTCATGTTTTGACTAATTTTTATATTGTTTTACTAGCATCATTTTTCCAAGTGGGATGTCAAATTTTGCTGCCATCCAATCCACTTAAAGCTGTGCAGCCTCTTTCAGTTAAGGTTTGGCCACATATGAAAGGGAATGTCTACTACAGGGCAACTTTGCTTTGTTTTGTTTAATGGACACAGTTAGCAGTTGGGCCATTTCTGTCTCTACATGCCATCATTAGCATTTTATCCCAGAACTTGCTATAGTTGTCTGAGGTCCACAAGGAGTGGCAAAATGCTGAGGATGGCAAAAGGGAAAAATGGAACAAATACTTTTGATTCTCGATGACATTGAGTGCTCATTTAGCACATTTAGAGTGCTAAGTGAGTCAACTCCAAAACGATCCTACTTCAGGACTTATTATGTGCAAAACTGAGCATTACTTATTACTTGAGCCACTTAAAATTTCATTTTCTTCTTGCAACCAAAAGCTTTCTAAATGGATCACCAACCCTAACATGCATTGTTTTGTTGTTGCTATTGTCGTTGTGTGCTCAGCTATGTCTGACCCTTTGTGACCCCACAGACTGTAGTCCACTAGGCTCCTCTGTCCATGGAATTTTCCAGGCAAGAATATTGGAGTGGATTGCCATTTCCTTCTCCAGGGGATCTGCCCGACTCAGGGATAGAACCCATGTCTCCTGCATTGGCAGGTGATTTCTTTACCCCTGCACCACCTGGGGGAACTCATTAAGATGAATTGTACTGACTCATCTGTAATGATAATAACATTGCTAGATGGTTCTTAAGTCTCAGTTTAAAAACAATAATGATGCTCTCACATTAAGTGCTGAATACATACTATTGCTGCAGGAATATGTCAGATCATCCCTAAATTGTACCCAGTTCCTAAACCCAGTTCCTGGAAAACCTGTGCCAGGCTGCTATTACATTGAGGATGACCTTACAGGATACTTCATCCTGAGATTCTAGTTTTCTGTTCTCCAGTCTTTCATACAAATAACATTTCCCCATATATGCCTTGGTTTAAAAGCATTTAAAAACTTGGAGGATAAGTCTCTGGGTCACTATCTTTCTAAAAAGCATACATTGCTTCAAAATAAAAACCTGCTGTGAAAATGGTCCATTTTCCACACTCCATTTCCCATCAGAATTTTAATTCATGTTTTTAGCTTGCTTCACATCTTCCTCTGGAGAATACGAAACACGCCACGTTTGAAAATAATATTGGTTTGTGCAAGAGAAATTCATCAGTCATGTTTTCAGGTATAAATCCTAAATCATATACTTAAAATATGCCCTCTCCTCTTGGGAAGTATGCATAGCTTGACATGGGAACCTGAAATAGCCTGAAGGTTGTACTTGGCTAAGGAATGATTTGTATGCTTTCTTGTTGTTGTTCATCTCCTATTACAGTAGAAAGAAATTATCTGAGTAGATGAGATTATTTTAGGTCTGGGTTCTAAATATATCCTGGATATCATGCAGTCTAACATCATTTTACATGAACCTGAGTCCTAATAGCAGTCAATGCAGGAAGCCCTGAGAACGAAATCTTTATAGTTTCTGGGGTCACTCTGCAGTTCTGGGGGAGGAGGAGAAGAAGAGAGACAGTCAATGAGTTGGACTATGTAAATTAGTATAAACAGGAGCTACAATGGTAGTTATAGGGCAACATATAAGATGAGAAAACATGAGGGCAACAATGAGAAAGAGGAAGACAGATGGAGGCAGTGCTTTCTGTAGAGTTTAAGATGAGGGTTCCAGGCACAGAACTGTGTGCTTAGGTTCAAATCCAAGCTTCTCCATTTGGTAACTGTATTAGTGTCCATATAAGTTCAGATATAAATCTAGGCTTCTGTAACAAAAGAATAGTATAATAAGAGTTCTAAAAAAAAAGCACACACTTGAAAAAATAAATAAGAGCCAACTTGAAGGAACTCCCGAAGACTAAACTGGGAGAATCTGAACAGAAAGGAGAGAAGGGCAAAGGGAGGAAAGGAGAGGAAGAAGAAGAAAGAGGGGAAAAGGAGAAAAAACAGGTAAGGAAGAAGAAAGGAAGGAAAGCAGGAAAGCAGATAGCTATAGAAACTCGCCACAGTAACAGTTGTGGCAGGCAAGAATCATAATGGATATTAAAATCAGTAAACAAAAGTATTATGAGACACAGATTTGCAGTTTCTCAAAGTATCTTTCCACAAGATGTCTATTAATTTCGAGGATGAAAAACTTGTATAGAACTTTGGAAGTCACCACCTTAACCACGGCACCAAGGGTAGCATCAGCAGTGATGAGACAGATTAGTAAAAGGTGTCTTCTGATAGGATGCACTGAGAAGGGAGAAAAATCCTGTCAGTGGTATCCTTGCCAAAAATGAATACACTGAATTAATCATAAGAAAGATTCTGATAAATAAAATTGAGGGACTCATTGAAGCTTCAAGGTCATAAAATACAGAGAAAGATGGAGGAAGAGTCTTAGGTTGAATAAGTCTGAGGAGACATGACAGCTAAACAGATCCTGGAGGATCCAAACAGAGGACATTGGTAGGACCACTAATAACATTTGAATGAGGTATGTATGTAGATGAGTTAACAGTATTGTATAAGGGTTTTCTGTGTATGTCAGGAGTTGATAATTATACTACAACTACATTAGATGTAATATATGGTAAAATATATAGTAAAGGGTAGATCTTTAAAAATTATAAATCATTATACTGTACATCCATAATGTTATACATTAAGAAAATTGGAGATGTCAAGGGAACACTTCATGCAAGGATGGGACCAATAAAGGACAGAAACAGTAAGGACCTAACAGAAACAGAAGAGAATAAGAAGAGATGGCTATAATACACAGAAGAACTACACAAAAAAAGTCTTGATGGCCTGGATACCTAAAGCCTGGTATCCTAGAGTGTGAAGTCAAGTTGGTCTTAGGAAGCATCACTATGAACAAAGCTAGAGGAGGTGATAGAATTCCAGCTAAGCTATTTCAAAACCTAAAAGATGATGCTGTGAAAGTGTACTCAACATGTCAACAAATTTGGAAAACTCAGCAGTGGTTATAGGACTAGAAAAGGTCAGTTTTCATTCCAGTCTCAAAAAAGAATGTTTAAAATACCATACAATTATGCTCATTTCACATGCTAGTGAGGTTATGCTCAAAATCTTTCAAGCTAGGCTTCCCTGATAGTTCAGTTGCTAAAGGACCTGCCTACAGTGCAGGAGACTGTGGTTCGATTCCTGGGTCAGGAAAATCTGCTGGAGAAGGGATAGGCTACACTCCAATATTCTCGGGCTTCCCTTGTGGCTCAGCTGGTAAAGAATCTGCCTGCAATGTGGGAGACTTGGGTTCAAGCCCTGGGTTGGGAAGATCCCCTGGAGAAGGGAAAGGCTATCTACTCCAGTATTCTGGCCTGGAAGATTCCATGGACTATAATAACAAAGAGTCAGACGCAACTGAGCAACTGTCACTTTCAGCAGTACATGAACCAAGAACTTCCAGATATACAAACTGGGTTTAGAAAAGGCAGAGGAACCAGAGACCAAATTGCCAACATTTATTGGATCATAGAGAAAGCAAGAGAATTCCAGAAAAACATCTACTTCAGGTTCATTGACTACACTAAAGCCTTTGACAGTGTGGATCACAACAAACCAGAAAATTCTTAAAGAGATGGGAATATCAGACCACCTCCTGAGAAAATGTATGCAGGCCAAGAAGCAACAGTTAGAATCAGGCATGGCACAACTGACTGGTTCAAAGTTAGGAAAGGAATATGATGAGGCTTATATTGTCCCTGTGCATATTTAAATTCTATGCAGAATGCATCATGCAAAATGCTGGGCTGGATGAATCACAAGCTGGAATCAAGATTTCCAGGAGAAATATCAGCAACCCCAGATATGCAGATGATACCACCCTAATGGCAGAAAGTGAATAGGAATTAAAGAGTCTCTTGATGAGTGTAAAAGAGGAGAATGAAAAAGTTGGCCTGAAACTCAATATTCAGAAAATTAAGATCATGACATCCGATTCCATCACTTCACGGTAAACAGAAGGGGGAAAAGTGAAAACAATAACAGATTTTATATTCTTGGGCTCCAAAAACGCTGTGGATGGTGACTGCAGCCATGAAATTAAAAGATACTTGCTCCTTGGAAGAAAAGCTATGACCAACCTAGACAGTATATTAAAACACAGAGACATCACTTTGCCAACAAAGGTCTATCTAGTCAAAGATAGATGGTTTTTCAGGTAGTTATGTATGGATGTGAGAGTTGGACCATAAAGAACGCTGAGTGCCAAAGAACTGATGCTTTTGAACTGTGGTGTTTGAGAAAACTCTTGAGAGTCTGTTTGACAGCAAGGAGATCAAACCAGTCAATCCTAAAGGAAATCAGTCCTGACTATTCATTGGAAGGACTGATGCTGAAGCTGAAACTCCAATACTTTGACCACCTGATGTGAAGAACTGACTCACTGGAAAAGACCCTGATGCTGGGAAAGACTGAAGGCAGGAGGATAAGTGGTTGACAGAGGGTGAGATGGTTGGATGACATTACTGACTTGATGGACATGAGTTTGAGCAAGCCCTAGGAGCTGGTGATGGACAGGGAAGCCTGATGTGCTACAGGCCATGGGGTTGCAGAGTCAGACACAACTGAGTGACTGAACTGACTGACTGACTGACACTTCAATTAAAAAAAACCATAGTGTTGGGCAAATTGAAGGAATTTAATAAATATTTGTTGGATAGATTTTACTAAGCTAGTAACACTGGACTAGGAATTTCCAAGAAATATGGAGCTCCTTCAGAAAACTGACCAAAGTCCCTCTTTTGGGAAGGCATTGGGATTTCTGGGTAGAAAACAGTGGGAATTATTATACATAGATGCCATTATTAAAAGTTTGATCCTACAAGAGCAGCCATCTTGAGGTTGTTGACAACAGAGCCAGAGCTTCCCTGATGGAAGGTTTTGTTGGTAGAAATTGCCTTAATAAAGGCAAGAAACTTTTGTTTAAAAAAAAAAGACCAAAGCACTTCATACTGTTTGGCAAATTTTTAATGAGTCTAAAATTATTTTTAAATTAAAAAATAATACTAATTAACAAGAAACATAAATAAACCAAGCAGGAATCTCAGATATAGAGAAATGGGCAATGAGAGCCCAGTCTCAGATGTTAAAAAAACAACAGCAACAACAACTGGAACCCCACCAATTGTATAAACTTCAAACAATATTTCACTAATCAGCTCTGCATCTAAATGAAGGAATAGAAACTTTTAGCAAGTTACTCCAAAATGGAATCCGTTTTTCTACAGCTTCTTTTTCTTTATGTAGTTTTATGTGCTTCAGATCTCAGTCATTTATTTTTGGAATGTGCAATCTTGCCTATAATTCTTGCATAGTTAGCATTCTTGCCATTCCCTGTCCTTATTGACTGCCATTTGAGTTCATTGCCTTGTTATTTGATGCCTACATTTAGAGCTTCATTCCTTTGACTTACAGCAAATTATTCTTGCTAACAAAAAAAGAAGAACATCTCCTTGTATAAGTTATTGAACCTTCAATCACTCTCAAAAGGAATTTTTGAGTAATAATAATCATCATTTTTTTACAGAGGGTGATAGAAATAGCACAAGGATATTGTGTCTCTGAAGTGGAAGATGAGACAATAAAGAGGAGGAGAAACAAGAATTCAGGACTGGGAGACAAGATAATGGAGCAGAAGGACTTGTGCTCATCTGTTCTCAGGAAAACACCAAAATCACAACTAATGGCTGAATAATCATCAAAAAAATATTGGAAGCTACCAAAAAAGATAGATATTCTACGTTAAAAGACAATGAAGAAGCCATGAGACAGTAGGAGGGGCACATTTGTGATACAATCAACGCCATACATACCAGGTAGGCAATCCCCAAACTGGAAAATGATTATGTTGCAGAGTTTTCTTATAGGAATGAGAGTTCTGAGCCCCATATCAGGATTCCCAGTCTGAGTGTCTGGCATCAGGAGGAGGAGCTCCTAGAGCATTTGGTTTTGAAGGCCAGTGGGCCTTGATTGCAGGAACTCCACAAGACTCGGAGGAAACAGAAATGTCACTCTTAGAGGGCACACACAATGTCTTATGTGCAGTAGGACCCAGGAAAAAAGAAGTGACTTTGTAACACCCTGAGCCAGATTTATCTACTGGTCTTGAAGGATCTCCTGGGAGAGTGGGGGCATCTGTGGCTCACTATGGGACAAGCACACTGGTAGTAGAAATACCAGAGAGTATTCATTAATGTAAGTTCTCCTGGAGGCTTTCATTTTGATACCAAGACCTGGCCCCACCCAACAGCCTGTAGGCTCCAGTGCTAGAACACCTCAGGCCTAACAAACAACAAGGCAGGCACACAGCTCCACCTATCAGGAGACAGGTTGCCAAGTCTTCCTGAGCCCACAGCTGCCTCTAAACACACCCTGTGTCATATCCCTGAACACAAGGGGTGCAAGACCCAGCTCGCCCACAAGTACACAGGTACTAGGTTTTCCCACCAGGAATCCTGCAACAAGTCTCTTAGACCAGCCTCATCCACCAAGGGGCAGACACCAGAAGCAAGAGAAGCTACAATCCTGTAGCCTATGGAATGAAGACAGAAAACACATAGAGTTAAGCAAAACAACCTAGCAGAGGAATATGTTTCAGACAAAGGAAAGGGTAAAATCCCAGAAGAACAATTAAGTGAAATGTAGACAGGCAAGCTACTCAAAAACAAAATTCAGAGTAATGATAGAAATATGATTCAAGATCTTAGAGAAAAATGGAAGCACAATGAAGATACAAGAAAGATATGAAAATATTCTTAGAATTCTTCTTCTAAGATATGAAGAAAAAATAGAGTTGAATAATACAACAACCAAAATGAAAAATACACTAGAAGGAATCAGTAGCAGAATAACTGAGGCAGAAGAATGGATAAGTGAGCTGGAAGAAAGGATGGTTGAAATAATGGCAGTGGAACAGAATAAAAAAAAAAGAATGAAAAGAAATGAGGACAGTCTCAGAGACTTCTGGGACAACATTAAATGAGTAAATGTTTGCATTACATGGATCTTAGAAGGAGAAGAGAGAGAAAAAGTGCCCAAGAAAATATTTGAAGAGATAATAGCTGAAAACTTCCCTAACATCAGAAAGGAAATGGTTATCTAAATCTAGGATGTGCAGAAAGTCCCATACAGGATAAACCCAAGGAGGATCAAAATACATACTAACCAAATGACAAAAATTAAAGACAAAGAGAAAATATTAAAAGCAACAAGAGAAAAGAAACAACATATAAAATAATCCCCATAAGATTATCAGCTGATTTTTCAGCAGTAGTTCTGCAGGCCAGAGGGAATGGCATAATATATTTCAAGTGATGAAAGGGAAAAACCTATAACCAAGAATACTCTACCCAGTAAGGCTCTTATTCAGATTTGATGGACAAGAAAAGGCTAACAGAATTTAGCACCACCAAACCAACTTTTCAACAAATGCTAAAGGAAATTCTCTAAGTGGAAAAGAAAAGGGCACAATTGGAAACAAGAAAATGATGAATGCGAACGCTCACCAGTAAAAGCAAACAAAGAGTAAATCCACACACAAATATGACATCAAACCCAGCAAACATGAAAGTACATGCAGGATATTAGAAATGCATTTGAAATTAAGAGACCAGTAGCTTAAAGCAATCTTGTATATATATAGACTGCTACATCAGAATCCCATGGTAACCACAAGCCAAAAATCTACAGTAGATATACACACAAAAAAGAAAAAGGAATCCAAAATCACATTAAAGATACTAATCAAATCACAAGAGAAAAGAACAGAAGAGGAGGGAAAGAATAAAGTCTCACAGAAAAAATCCAAAACAATTAACAAAATGGCAATGAGAACACACATGTCAGTAATTACTTTAAATGTAAAAAATAAATTAAATGCTCCAACCAAAGACATAGACCAGCTGAATGGATATAAAAGTAAGATCCATATATATGGTGTCTAAAGGAGACCCACTCAGATCTTGGGACACATACAGATGTAAGTGGCAGAATGAAAAAGGTATTTTATGCAAATGGAAATCAAAAGAAAGCTGGAATAGCAATACATACATTAAACAAAAGAGATATAAAAATAAATATTGCTATAAGAGACAAAGAGGGACATTACATAATGACCAAAGGAGGAACCCAAGAAAAAATATAACAGTTGTAAATAGACATGCACCCAACATAGGAGCACTTGAATATGTAAGGCAAATATTATTAGACACAAAAAGAGAAATTACTAATAACGCAATAATAGTGGGAACTTTAAATTTCAGTTATATTGATGGAGAGACCATTCAGACAGAAAATCAACATGGAAACACAGGCCTTAACTGAAACATTAGATTGTGCATGTGTGCTAAATCACTTTAGTCATGTCTGACTCTTTGTGACCCTATGGACTGTAGCCCACCAGGCTCCCCTGTTCATAGGATTCTCCAGGCAAGAATACTGGAGTGAGTTGCCTTGCCCTCTTCCAGGGGATCTTCCTGACCCAGGTATCAAACTCACATCCTTTATGTCTCCTGCATTGGCAGGTGGGTTCTTTACCACTAGTGTCATCTGGGAAGCCCTGAAGCATTAGATCAGATAGACTTAACTGATATTTATAGAGCACTCCATATGAAAACAACAGAATACACATTCTTCTCAAGTGACATGGAACATTCTCTAGGATAGATAGCACACTGGGCCACAAAATGAGCCTCAATAAGTTGAAGAAAATTGAATTAAAAAAAAAATTGAAGTCATTATCAAGCATCTTTTCTGACACTATTAGATTAGAAATCAGCTACAAGAAAAAAACTGTACAAAACACAAACATGTGGAGGCTGAACAATATGCTATTAAACAACCAATGGATCACTGAAGAATCAAAGAAGAAATCAAAAAATACCTAGAGAAAAATGAAAATGAGGTAATCCAAAACCAACGGGACACAGAAGAACCAATTCTAAGAGATAAATTTATAGCAATACAATATTACCTAAGGAAACAAGAAAATTCTCAAACAAATATTACACCTAAAGCAACTAGAGAAAAAAGAAACAAAACCTGAAGTTAGTAGAAGGAGAGAAATCATGAAGATAGAGCAGAAATATATGAAATAGAAACAAAGAAAATAACAGAAAAGATCAATGAACCTAAAAGTTGGTTTTTGAAAAGATAAACAAAATTGAAAAACATTTACCCAGACTCATCAAGAAAAAAGGGAGAGGCTCAAACCAATAAAATAAGAACTGAAAAAGGAGAAGTTACAACTGGTATCACAAAAATATAAAGGATAATAAGAGACTACTACAAGCAACTATACACCAATAAAATGGACAATCTAGAAGAAATGGATGAATTCTTAAAAAGATACAGTCTCCTAAGAGTAAACTAGGAAGAAATAGAAAATATGAAGAGACCAATCACAAGTACTGAAATTGAAACTGTGATTTAAAAACTCCCAGCAAACAAAAGTTCAGGACCAGGTGGCTTCACAGGGGAGTTCTATCACGCATTTAGAGAAGAATTAACACCTATTCTTCTGAAACTATTTCAAAAATTTGCAGAGGAAGGAATACTCCCAAATTCATTCAACAAGGCCACAATGACCCTGATAACAAAACCAGACAAATATCTCACAAAAAAAGAGAATTACAGGCCAACATCACTGACGAAGATAGATGCAAAATCCTCAACAAAATATTAGCAAACTGAATCCAACAATACGTTAAAAGGATCACACACCATGATCAGGTGGAATTTTTTCCCAGGGATGCAAAGATTTTTCAATATCTGCATATCAATCAGTGTGATACAGCACATTAATAAATGGAAGAATAAAAGCCATATGATTATCTCAGTAGATGCAGGAGAAGCTTTCAACAAAATTCTATAATCATTTACGATTTTTTAAAAAATCTTCAGAAAGTGCTCATGGAGGGAAGCTACCTCAACATAGTAAAAGGGCATATATTGCAAACTAACAGCTAACATACTCAATGGTGAAAAGCTGAAAGAACTTCCTCTGAGATCAGGAACAAGGATGTCCACTTTGGCCATTTTTATTTAATATAATTTTTGAAGTCCTAGCCATGACAATCAGAAAAGAAAAAGAAATAAAGGAGATTTAAATTGAAAAAAAAAAAAGAAGCAAACTGTCACTGTTTGCAGAAGACATGATATTATGCGTAGAAAATTANAGTCTGCAAGCAATAAATGCTGGAGGGGGTGTGGAGAAAGGGGAACCCTCTTACACTGTTGGTGGAAATACTGTTCTTTAAACCATGATGAGCAAAAGGACTGAGAAGAAACTCTAGAAAATACAAATCTAATCTTTGTAAAAAAAAAAAAAATTAGTATAGTGGTTGCCTGAGGTGAGGTGGACAGAGAACAGCTGCATGAGGTAATTCTTTGGGGTGATGAAAATGTTCTGCCTCCTGTTCGGGGTGTTAGTTCCATAGGTATACTTATACAGACTCATTGAGATGTGCATTTAAAATCTGTGAATTTCACTATTTGCAAATGATGACAACAAAGTTGTTCATACTTTAAAAAAAAAAAAATGCTATCCCAATAGTCTCAGTGGATATATTCATAGTCATCACTTTAATTCTACCAATAAAATTTTCTTTTTTGATTTATCATGTATCTATCTATCCCACTATCCTCTGAATTAAAAAACCAACACATGTAAACCCATGGATGATTCATGTCAATGTACGGCAAAAACCACTACAATATTGTAAAGTAATTAGCCTCCAATTAAAATAAATAAATTTTAAAAAATCAGTATGTGGAAATTTTACATTTTTTACAATATTGAGTCCTACCATTCAGGACTGGAAGAAATACTTTGAAACACTAACAGATTTTTATTTTCTTCCTGTATAATAGGATTCTACAAGTTTATAAATCCTATCATGGATAACCAAAATATTTTCTTAAATGTGTTTATGGAAGTAGAGAGCTTCTTTGGTGGCTCAGTGGTAAAGAATCCACCTGCAAGGCAAGAGACATGGGTTCAATCTCTGAGTCAGGAAGATCCCCTGGAGAAGGAAATGGAAACCCAACTTTAATATTCTTTCCTGGGAGATCCCATGGACAGAGGAGCCTGGAAGTCTATAGTCCATGGGATCTCAAATAATCAAACACTGCTTATCGACTAAACAACAAAAATAGTAACAACAACAATGGAACCAGAATTGAATTTATCCAGAAACAGATCAAGTAACTATCTTTGTGTTCTAATATTAGGAAATGAAGATACCTTCTGCATTCAGTTCAGTTGCTCAGTCATGTCCAACTCTTTGAAACCCCATGGATCACAGCACGCCAGGCCTCCCTGTCCATCACCAACTCCTGGAGTTCACTCAAACTCATGTTCATCGAGTGAGTGATGCCATCCAGCCGTCTCATCCTCTGTCATCCCCTTCTCCTCCTGCCCCCAATCCCTCCCAGCATCAGTCTTTTCCAATGAGTCAACTCTTTGCATGAGGTGGCCAAAATATTGGAGTTTCAGCTTCAGCATCATTCCTTCCAAAGAAATCCCAGGGCCGATCTCCTTCAGAATGGACTGGTTGGATCTCCTTGCAGTCCAAGGGACTCTCAAGAGTCTCTTCTCCAACACCACAGTTCAANTCTTTGGCAAGTCTCTCTGTCTTATGGCTCTTGTACTGGAGACCAATTCAGCCAAAGTAAAAAGTCAGGCAATTTCCTTCTTTCAGTCCTCTCTCCCTTTGGATGCACCATGAAAGGACATCTTTTTTGAGTGTTAGTTCTAAAAGGTCTTGTAGGTCTTCATAAAACCATTCAACTTTAGCTTCTTCAGTGTTACTGGTTGGGGCATAGACTTGGTTTACTGTGATATTGAATGGTTTGCCTTGGAAATGAACAAAGATCATTCTGTCATTTTTGAGATTGCATCCACATACTACATTTCGGACTCTCTTGTTGACCATGATGGCTACTCCATTTCTTCTGAGGGATTCCTGCCTGCAGTAGTAGATATAATGGTCATCTGAGTTAAATTAACCCATTCCAGTTTATTTTAGTTCGCTGATTCCTAGAATGTCAGCGTTCACTCTTGCCATCTCTTATTTGACCACTTCCAATTTGACTTGATTCATGAACCTGACATTCCAGGTTCCTATGCAATATTGCTCTTTACAGCATCGGACCTTGCTTCTATCACCAGTCACATCCACAGCTGGGTACTGTTTTTGCTTTGGCTCCATCCCTTCATTCTTTCTGGAGTTATTTCTCCACTGATCTCCAGTAGCATATTGGGCACCTACTGAACTGGGGAGTTCCTCTTTCAGTATCCTATCATTTTGCCTTTTCCTACTGTTCATGGGGTACTCAAGACAAGAATACTGAAGTGGTTTGCCATTCCCTTCTCCAGTGGACCACATTCTGTGAGACCTCTCCATCATGACCAGCCCGTCTTGGGTTGCCCCGCAGGCATGGTTTAGTTTCATTGAGTTAGACAAGTGGCCCTAGTGTGATTAGATTGACTAGTTTTCTGTAAGTATGGTTTCCGTGTGTCTGTCCTCTGATGCCCTCTTGAAACACCTACCTTCTTCCTTACCTTTGGCGTGGGGTATCTCTTCATGGCTACTCCAGCAAAGCACAGCTACTGCTCCTTACCTTGGATGAGGAGTATATCCTCACCACCCCGCCTCCTGACCTTCAATGTGGGATAGCTCCTCTAGGCCCTCACGTGCCCGTGCAGCCATAGCTTCTTGGACGTGTTGTGGCTTCATGTCAATGCTGTGTGTTTTGTTATGTATAACTTGGAATATGGTTAAGCCTGGGGATTGGCTGGCCAGGACTCCTCCAGGTGCTCAACAATGTCACGATTTCTCCCCCATCTTATCTATGGTGCTGCAAGTCTTGCATTCACAGCAGGTAGTCACTTCCAGTGACTCCCAGTCAATTCCAGGCAGGTTAGAAGAAAGGTCAGAGGTCTGCTCTGCTCTGTCCCTGAAGAGCCTACACAAGACAATTTATTTAATTTCCCTAACACCCTGAAACTTCAATACTTTGGCCACCTGATGCAAAGAGATGACTTATTTGGAAAGATTGAAGGCGAGAGGAGAAGGGGATGACAGAGGATGAGAAGGTTGGATGGCATCACCAACTCAATGGACATGAGTTTGAGTAAACTCCAGGAGTTGGTGATGGACAGGGAGGCCTGGTGTGCTGCAGTCCATGGGATTGCAAAGAGTCGGACAAAACTGTGTGACTGAACTGAACTGAACTGAATGCCCTGTCAATGGAACTTGCTTAAGATGTGTCCCCCACCCCCGCCCTAAGGCATGATTCTGTTAGGTAGTTAGAATAGGAAAGAGGAGTCCAAAATGGCGGTGGCTGAAAGACAAGGAAAGGAAAGCCCACGAAAATCGAACAAAGGAAGGTCCGAGGACAGGAGTGAGGACCTCAGGTAGAACAGACAGCACTCCTGGCTAGCCCAGTTTCCATAGTGCAGGCCCAGGGGAGAAAAAGCATACAAAGAGGAACCAAAGGCCGGGGGTTCCTCTCTCTCCTCTTTCACTCTCTTCTCTTTGCGTCTTTGGGTCGGCCTGACCTCATGCCTTGAGGATGGATTTTCCTGCTATTTTCTAAATAAAATAGAGCTGTAACACGGAGCTGTAACACTGTTCTGTCTTAAGAGCTATAACACAGTCTGTCCAAGACCCGAGAGCTATAACACGGTCTGTCTGAGAGCTATGACATGCCTAGGGTTCTAACGTCTGCGTTCAAATTTTTGTTGAGATGATACAGAACCGAGGAGAATTCACTCGTCTGACAGTTGCATACAGTAGAACTCAGTGAAAAGGCACCTGAAAGGGGAGCCATTCATGGGGCGGTCCCTCATCAGTGACTCCACTGGGAAGATGGAGGAAGTACAAGGAGAAACCGCAGGAACCAGCCCTGGAGAAAACCATCACTTTAGAAGACAGATGTTGGGGAAATATGCTTCATGAGCTGAGCTGAGCAGGAGCCAGGCATGGGAGAACATACAAGCTGCAGGAGCTCAGCACTAGAGAAACTGCATGATGTAGAAGTCTGATGAGGGCAGCATGTTAGAACCAGTTAGAGTAAACCTCCCTTCAACTCCACTGCCCCCTCTGCATCCCTATTGACAATATTTAACATTGTACCAGTTGGCAAAGGAACCATCTTTAAAAAGTCCAGCCATCCCTTGTATGTGAAATCTAAAAAGAAATGAAAAAAAAAAAAAAAAGAACTTACAAAACAGAAAGAGACTCGCAGAGAACAATCTAATGGTTGCCAGTACACAGCGTTGTATTTAAAATGGATAACAAAGAAGGGCCTATTGTATAGCACAGGGAACTCTGCTAAATGTTATGTGGCAGCCTGGATAGAAGGGGAGTTGGGGGAGAAAGGATACGTGTTATGTATGGCTGAGTCCCTTCACTGTTCACCTGAAACTGTTTCACCATTGTTAACTGGCTATACCCCAATAAAAAATAAAAAGTTAAAATAAAGCCCAGTTCCACATTTTCAGAGCAAACAATGAAGTATGTGTTTGTAGTTAAGATGCAATATGTTAATACCTGAGAAAGTCCTTCCTTTTGGTTACCCAGCTTTCATATATATCATTATAAACACATTGAAATATGTGCGCAGAATGAAATACCTAACAATGAAATACCTCAGTTCAGTTACTCAGTCGTGTCCAACTCTTTTCAACCCCATGAATTGCAGCATGCCAGGCCTCCCTGTCCATCACAAACTCCCGGAGTTCACTCAGACTCACGTCCATCAAGTCAGTGATGCCATCGAGCCATCTCATCCTCTGTCGTCCCCTTCTCCTCCTGCCCTCAGTCCCTCCAAGCATCAGTCTTTTCCAATGAGTCAACTCTTCTCATGAGGTGGCCAAAGTACTGGAGTTTCAGCTTTAGCATCAGTCCTTCCAAAGAAATCCCAGGGCTGATCTCCTTCAGAATGAACTGGATCTCCTTGCAGTCCAAGGGACTCTCAGGAATCTTCTCCAACACCACAGTTCAAAAGCATCAATTCTTCGGCACNTGGAGTTTCAGCTTCAGCATCATTCCTTCCAAAGAAATCCCAGGGCCGATCTCCTTCAGAATGGACTGGTTGGATCTCCTTGCAGTCCAAGGGACTCTCAAGAGTCTCTTCTCCAACACCACAGTTCAAAAGCATCAATTCTTCGGCACTCAGCTTTCTTCACAGTCCAACTCTCACATCCATACATGACCACTGGAAAAACCATAGCCTTGACTAGATGGACCTTTGTTGGCAAAGTAATGTCTCTGCTTTTGAATATGCTGTCTAGGTTGGTCATAACTTTCCTTCCAAGGAATAAGTGTCTTTTAATTTCATGGCTGCAATCACCATCTACAGTGATTTTGTAGCCCTAAAAAATAAAGTCTGACACTGTTTCCACTGTTTCCCCATCTATCTACCATGAAGTGATGGGACCAGATACCCTCTCTAATCTTCCCTGCTTCCTCAGAGTAAAACTAATAGATAGTCATATTTTTGAGATAATGCATTAATTCTAGAGTTTAAAGGAGGACTACTTCTAGGAGAAGAAAAATAAACACACATCAAGCCATTCTTTCTATGTTATTTACAAGTTCAAATGAGCAGCTACTAAGCAGGAGGGGTCAAGGGACTGGGTCATGCAAGCTTTACATTGGGATTATTCAGAAAAGAAAGTTTAGCCTAGCACTGGTGAGTCGGAGTGGGGCCCTGGGCAATAGGGTTAAACCTGACATTTGAGGGTAAGAAACAAGGCATGGAAGTTCACGCAGGTGCTGCGGACACTGTAGTGAGGAGGCATCCTGTGTCCGGAAGGACCATCTGCAAGGTTGCAAACATGACAGGGTGTGGATTGTCAAATAAAACTATCACTTCTTTGGTAAGTACTAACAAGTCTGGGCTACCTCCAAATGCTAAAGTATGATTTGTGTTAGATATTGGGGGGGTGCCTAGAGGTTGCAATCCATTTGGCTGAGCATTTCCTGGTCTGGATGTTATGTCATTTTGATTTTCTGTTGAAGGGCTGTGGGGACTTGGAAAGGGCATCCTTAGGGGGTTCAGAAGGACTTTTTGCCAATCTAATCAACACAGGCCCTGGCTTAGTTAGCTTGTTTTCAAAATTGTAGGCACTGTTGTTCCAAAATTAATATTTTTGAATATTCAACACATCCCTGGGGGAGAGCAAAGGGCCTCCCCACCTTTATTTCCCCTGCAAAACAAGTCAAGATGAAGTCTTTGCTGACAAAACTCTTGGCTTTCTCTTGTTCAGCTGTACTTCATCCCCACAGACTTCCCTCTTGGAAACCCCAAAATAGTCACGGAGGCTGGTCTCCAAGGCTTGAGTTGACCTGGTCTGTCTGGCTGCCTTCCAAAAAAGATTTTTATGAAAACATTATCTTGTGTTTTTTTTTTTTTTATCATCAGAGACTTTAAAAAATTATAACCCATGCAACAATGTGTCCTTCTCCTCTTTATCCTTCTTTCATAGTTCTAAAGTCTTTTTACCCCATCAGGGATACATGCCTCCTTCTCTAGGCTTAACAGTTTCTGAGAGAAACTTATGGAGTAGAGAAGTGTGGGGCCTTGATCATAAAAGTGTGAAGATATTTGCAGCAATGATAAGAAGATATTGAAACCCTGAAAAAGAACTTTCCTACCCAAAAATCAATCCCCACTTTGCTTCAGTGGGAATTTGGTTATACTTTTTGGTTGTTGTTTAGTCACTAAGTCGTGTCTGACTCTTTGTGACCCCAGGGATGGTAGCCCACTGAGTTTCTCTGTCCATGGAATTTCCCAGGCAAGAACACTGGAGTGGGTTGCCTTTTCTTTCTCCAGGGGATCTTCCTGACCCAGGGATCAAACCTGTGTCTCCTGCATTGCAGGCAGATTCTCTTACCACTGAGCCACCAGGGAAACTCACACTTTACATGTATACCAAAAATAAATAAATAAATAATTGCTGTTGACAAAGTCTGGGATATAGTCAGGAGTCCTATGACCTGTACCTTAATCATTTTGTCAAGTGAGACTTCATCCCCATATATCCTATCACAATACTGTTGTCATGTTAACTAAAAGTAATAAGGGCTTGGTACCTCCCAGTGTCATTTTCTGATATGTTGGCTGCATCCACTGTTAGACTGTGAGCTCCTTGAGAAGCAGATCTGGGCCTCATTCACCTCTGCATTCCCAGTCCTTTTCACAATGCTTGAGATGTAGAAAGTGTTCAACAAATGTTGGATTAGATCTACAGTCAAAAGGCCAAAGACATGATTCTCCTTCATGGCTTACTAGCTAAGTGTTATACAGAGAGTTTGTTAGCCTTTCTGAAGCTCTTTTTCAAGAGAAAAAAGTGGAAATGATATTACTAAATGGATGCATGAGCTATAAGAGGCTTAAAAGAAATAATTCTATGTGGAAATAATATAATAGTAAAGAGCAGTGCAAATGTTGATTGTCATCAGGTAGACCCAGACCCAGGACAAGGGGGCTAATTGTTTTCCTTTCCTCCTTCTTGACTATCACCCCTGGAAGCTTAGGGCTCAAGAAAAACAGGGTGTTTTAGTGCTGACCATAGTACTACAGGTTGTATGAGTTTAGGCATGTCACTTTTTTTAAGCCTCTTCCTCCGCAGTGAAATGAGATTATATTAGATAGCCATGACCTAACACACTGACTTGAGATAGTGTTGCAAAAGATAACAGTTTGGAGTCAGGATGGGGAAATGATGGAAACTATGACATTTTATTTTCTTGTGCTCCACTGCAGTTGATGACTGCAGCCATGAAAATTAAAAGATGCTTGCTCTTTGGGAGAACAGATAGGACCAACCTAGACAGCATATTAAAAATCAGAGACATTACTTTACCGACAAAGGTCTGTCTAGTCAAAGCTATGGTTTTTCCAGTAGTCATGTATGGATGTAAGAGTTGGACCATAAAGAAGGCTGAGAGCTAAGAATTGATGCTTTTGAACTATAGTGTTGGAGAAGACTCTTGAGAGTCCCTAGACTGCAAGGAAATCAAACCAGTCAATCCTAAAGGAAATCAGTCCTGAATATTCATTGGAAGGACTGATGCTGAAACTGAAGCTCCAATACTTTGGCCACCTGATGCAAAGAGCCGACTCATTGGAAAAGACCCTGATGCTGGGAAAGATTGAAGGCAGGAGGAGAAGGGGATGACAGAGGTTGACGTGGTTGGATGTCATCACTGACTCATAGACATGAGTTGAGCAAGCTCCAGGAGTTGATGATGGACAGGGAAGCCTGGCATGCTGCAGTCCATGGGGCTGCAAGAAGTTGGACATGACTGAGCAACTGAACTGAACTGATACATGAGTTCAAAGCTCTGTTCTGCCACTGAATTGGCTCGGTAAACTTGTGCAAGTTACTTATATTTTCAAACTTCAGTTTCTTCAGCTATAAAATAGAAATAAAATTAATGTCAACTTCATGGGATAGTTGTGATGACTGCATGAAATAATGGAAAAAATGCCAAGCACATGGTGAGCATGTAGTAGGTAAGAAAGTTTCCTGTTTCCCTCTCATCCTTCAATATTAAGAGGCTGCAATCCTCCCAGATCTGACTTTTCTGGGCAGAGTGCTCTAATGTCAAACACACTGGACAACAGAAAAGTGAAACTGAGTCCCACCCACCACCCAAGAATGACTCATAGGCTAGCTCAGGGTTCCAGATGTGTATCCTTACTGTTCTCTGGCCCTTATCTATATTTTACCTGGTGCCAACATCACCATTTTCACTGTTTTCCTTTGGGGCAAATCCCAATGACTGGAATTGTTAATGACTCTGCCAATTTGACATGCTTTAGTGGTAGACCATGTCATATTTCTAGAGTCCATCCTATTGATGGTCCATCCTCTCTTGCATGGACCACTTTCCTTGCAACTGCATTCCCATCCTGAGCCTTGTCAGACCTTCTCAAAGCAGTGGCCAGGGTACATCAGCAGGTGGACAGGGAGCAGCACTGGAAAATTCTCTTCTGGGTTTGATTTCTGCAGATGAGTCCTGGAGCTGCCATGGATGCCAGGCCTACCCTCTCTGCTGCCTAAAAATCTTCGGTTCATTAACTTGTAGTTACCTCTTTTCATGACTCAACTGCAGTTAAAGGCAGAAATTGACCAAATTGGCTGACTTAGTTTGCTTCTAAGCAATTGACTCATGAGCCAATTACTTAAACTGTACTACCTTTTCACTTACATTCTGACATCTCATATTTTTTAAACCTAAATTAATTCCTTACGTAAAGGACTATTGGGAACTTTATCTAAATGGTTTCTGGAATATAAATTTATGAAAAAAAACACATGGACAGAAGAAGTGAAATTCTGATTACGATAGTTTTGTGTTAGTCCAGGGAGGGCTGCATATGTCAGTGAATAAAAGTAATAAGGAACAACAATAACCATAACTACTAGTCATTGAGTGCATGTTTTGTATACCACATGGTTGAAATAAAGCCATATTAAACTGCTTGCCAGGCAAAGTACCCAAAAGCTTTTCCAATGTGCTCTATCAATAGTTTGAAGATGGATTTCAAAAAGGTCTGATAATTGACTCTTAGGCTAGCCTAGATCAGTCAACAGGAATAGGGACATTAGGAACATATGGCAACAAGACAATTAAACCTAAGTATTAAGAAGCCTGGTTGTGTCCCACTCTTTGCAACCCCATGGACTGGAGTGGGTAGCCTTTCCCTTCTTCAGGGAATCTTCAAAACCCAGGGATCATATCCAGGTCTCCCACATTGCTGGCAGATTCTTTACCAGCCGAACCACAAGGGAACCCCATGAATACTGGAATGGATAGCTTTTCCCTTCTCCAGTGGATCTTCCTGACCCAGAAATCGAACTGAGATCTCCTGCACTGCAGGTGGATTCTTTACCAACTGAGCTATCAGGGAAGCCTGACTTTCATATTAAGAGGCCCAGGCTTCCCAGGTGACTCAATGGTAAAGAATCCTCCTGCCAATGCAGGAGATGTAGGAGATGCAGGTTTGAGCCCTGGGTTGGGAAGATTGCCTAGAGTAGGAAATGGCAACCCACTTCAGTATTCTTGTCTAGAAAATTCTACACATAGAGGAGGCTGGTGGGCTACAGTCCATGGGGTCACAAAGAGTTGGACACAACTGGGCATGCACACATTAAGCAGCCCAATGACAATTTTGTGAGTTAATGAAAGTTTTAATAAAGTTTTGATTTTTAGCACAAATGNTCTAAAACCAACTTGAACATCTGGAAGTTCATGGTTCAGGTATTGCTGAAGCCTGGCTTGGAGAATTTTAAGCATCACTTAACTAGCGTATGAGATGAGTGCAATTGTTTGGTAGTTTGAGCATTCTTTGGCATTGCCTTTCTTTGGGGTTGAAATGTAAACTGACCTTTTCCAGTCCTGTGGCCACTGCTGAGTTTTCGAAATTTGCTGACATATTGCATGCACCACTTTCATAGCCTCATCTTTCAGGATTTGAAATAGTTCAACTGGAATTCCATCACCTCTACTAGCTTGGTTCATAGTTTTGCTTCTTAAGCCCCACTTGACTTCATATTCCAGGAAGTCTGGCTCTAGCTGAGTGATCACACTATTGTGATTATACGGACTATGAAGATCTTTTTTGTGCAGTTCTTCTGTGTATTTTTACCACCTCTTCTTAATATCTTCTGCTTCTGTTGGGTCCGACCATTTCTGTCCTTTATTGAGCCCATCTTTGCATGAAATGTTCCCTTGATATCTCTAATTTTCTTGAAGAGATCTCTAGTCTTTCCCATTCTGTTCTTTTCCTCTATTTCTTTGCATTGATCGCTGAGGAAAGCTTTCTTATCTTTCCTTGCTATTCTTTGCAACTCTGCATTCAAATGGGTATATCTTTCCTTTTTTCCTTTGCTTTTTGCTTCCCTTCTTTTCACAGCTATTTGTAAGGCCTCTTCAGACAGCAATTTTGCTTTTTTGCATTTCTTTTTCTTGGGGATGGTCTTGATTCCTGTCTCCTGTACAATCGCACAAATCTCCATCCATAATTCATCAGGCACTCTGTCTATGAGATCTAGTCCCTTAAATCTATTTCTCACTTTCACTGTATAGTCATGCCAATGTGGGGCCACCCAAGATGGATGGGTCATGTTGGAGAGGTCTGACAGAATGTGTTTTTTTNCGCACAAATCTCCATCCATAATTCATCAGGCACTCTGTCTATGAGATCTAGTCCCTTAAATCTATTTCTCACTTTCACTGTATAGTCATGCCAATGTGGGGCCACCCAAGATGGATGGGTCATGTTGGAGAGGTCTGACAGAATGTGTTTTTTTAGGTAGCATCAATTTTTAGATAAAATCAGCAATATCTAGGAAACAGAGGTTTTGTTTTAGAGGTATTCTTTCGTTTCCACTTTTCTCAGATCCTTGGCCTTGGGAGTTTCAGAAAGTTTGAGAATCAGAAAGCTTAAGTTTGAATCATAAATTTATAGACAATTTCTCTATATCTTTTAAGGTCATATCTGACTAATCTGACAAACTAATTTGTGCTTGGGAAAAAGTAAGAAATAAAATAGACCTTTCAGCAACATTTTCAAACAAGTAGCATATTTTAAGCATGTTGCACATTTTTAAGAAAATACCTCCATTTTGATCAATAGAATCATTGTTAGAAATTCCAGGTAACATAGAAAAGAAAATAGCATCATCTCATGAGGATGAAACAGATATTTTGAGAGAATTAGAGACTAGTACCTTTCGAAGTGTACCTTTTGATAAATACTGGAGAAATTAGGTATTGACTGCTGTTTCATTTGGTAAATGAAGATCAGTATAATATAACCTTATCCTTGAGGAGCTCATAGTCATGGGAAGAGAGAGGGAAAGGAAGAAAGAGATATGTATTTATAGAAATTCAAGGGGTGAATGGGATCAAGTTGCTATGAGACAAAAATGAAGAAAAAAATTATCAGGGAAAACTTTTGCCAAAGGGTGACATTTGAGTTAAACTTTGCTGGCTAAATAAGGTTTTGCAAAGAACATCATGTCAGTTCTGTACACTTGGAAAGTGCAAAGCTTTTACAAGGTATCTAGTGCTTGGGAAAATGGACAGTTCCTAGGATGACTGCTCAGGAGAGTGGCCAGTAGTATTTAGTTCCATATAGTTCATAAACTGTTAAAAATAAATGATTACAGAAATGGTAGAATATGACATTCACATAAGATTATATAGACTTCTGTACGGAATGATGCTAAAGCTGAAACTCCAGTACTTTGGCCACCTCATGCGAAGAGTTGACTCATTGGAAAAGACTCTGATGCTGGGAGGGATTGGGGGCAGGAGGAGAAGTGGACCACAGAGGATGAGNAGATCAGCCCTGGGATTTCTTTGGAAGGAATGATGCTAAAGCTGAAACTCCAGTACTTTGGCCACCTCATGCGAAGAGTTGACTCATTGGAAAAGACTCTGATGCTGGGAGGGATTGGGGGCAGGAGGAGAAGGGGACCACAGAGGATGAGATGGCTGGATGGCATCACTGACTCAATGGACGTGAGTCTGAATGAACTCTGGGAGTTGGTGATGGACAGGGAGGCCTGGTGTGCTGCGATTCATGGGGTTGCAAAGAGTTGGACACGACTGAGCAACTGAACTGAACTGAACTGAAAGTGATAGAAAAGGTACTTTTTATTGGTAACCATGCATTGGAGAAGGAAATGGAAACCCACTCCAGTTTTCTTGCCTGGAGAATCCCAGGGATGGGGGAGCCTGGTGGGCTGCCATCTATGGGGTCGCACAGAGTCAGACACGACTGAAGTGATTTAGCAGCAGCAGCAGCATATAGGGAGTAGAGATTCTATTTTCTCCTTCTAAAATTTTACTAACTTACCTGAATATTTTTTGTTGCTTAAAATAATAATATATAATGACAGAGAATAAAAGTCCCAACACTCTTCCTTTTCCAGAGAAAACTGCAGCTAATAATTGCTCATATATCCTTCCAGATGCTTCTCTGGTGGCTCAGGTGGTAGAGTCGGCCTGAAATGCAGGAGACCCAGATTCAATCCCTGAGTCAGGAAGATCCCCTGGAGAAGGAAATGGCAACCATTCCAGTATTCTTGCCTGGAAAATCCCATGGACAGAGGAACCTGGCGGGGTAAAGTCCATGAGGTCACAAAGAGTCAGACAGGACTGAGCAACTAACAACCAAAAACTTTCCAGATCTTATATAGATAAGTAGTGTTCGAGGAATGGCAAATGAAAACCCTGTGAATCTGTGAAAGAAAAGAATATATATAGAAAAAAAAAAGAGAGAGAACATCCACCACTCTACTGATGGTGGTTATATGTGACTGGTAGGATTAAGAGTGATACATAATTGTTATACCAATAAAGATGGTGTTGTAAAGATGACTTCAATGGACAATAAGCTAAGGTTACATGGAAAATTTAAAGGAATCAAAGGGTTTAAGGAACTCAATTCTAATAGAGTGGAGAGAATAACAGTGTTGAAGTGAACCAAGAGGTTAGGACAGGTTTGAAGGGTGAGTGGGAGGGTAGACTGTAGTATATTTCTAGATGTCATATTGTGCAGTCACCCCCTTTACTGTCTTGGATGTTGTCTTGTGCATTTCTCAAGTACTGTGTGTGTATGCGTGTGTGCACATGTGTGTGTTGCAAATATTTCATTCTAAATTCTAAACTTTATTGTATGCCAGAACCTTGTCTCCATTGTATTTATTACTCCCCTAACCAGAGGGTTTGCACAGTACTCAGCACAAGATAAACAATGAATGTCTGCCATACTGAGTTCTGCTCTTGTTTATTCTCTTTCCTAAAGATTGTTTGAGCTAAAGAGTACTCTAGCTGTTAGTAAATTCCTCCCCTACTTCTAGCACTGTGTTGGCTCATGAGCTTCCTTCAGTTATCTTTCTTAATTTTTTGGCATCTGACTTATAAGCAGGCAGAGAATGCCAAGTCCATAGCAGATGATAATCAGCAAGAACTGGTCACCAGTGCTGGCATGGAGAATAGAATGTGATCCCTTGG
Source organism: Neotragus pygmaeus (assembly GCA_006410875.1). Taxonomy (NCBI): domain Eukaryota; kingdom Metazoa; phylum Chordata; class Mammalia; order Artiodactyla; family Bovidae; genus Neotragus; species Neotragus pygmaeus. The sequence goes on from SJYV01025233.1 coordinate 2,183,343, forward strand.
TAGAGACCATGGCCCTGGAAAGAGGGTTTGAATTTTCAGGAGTCAAACCGTTGACTCTAGCACCTTCCCAACACCCAGAATGTGCTGATTTCTACGTGGGAGCCATCTGGGCCACCATCATGGAGTGAACACTGTGGTCATCACTGGTAACCTCAGAAAATCATCACATTCCAGGATCCAAAGGGACATGAAAGATATCTTAATTCAACATCAACCTTCTTTATAGTCAAGTTACTGATGACTATTAGTAATTTATGTAACATATTTATTGTAAGGAAATTTTCTTTTAACACATATGAAAATTTGAGATCTTGCTTCCTGAAACTTCTACCCATTGCTTTGCCCATTAACTGGTATTTGAAAATTGAACTCTTTATTATATGTCAGGTTCTATGCTATGTCTTAAGGCTAGATATATGCGTAAGGCCCAGCTCCAGCTTTCAACAGTATCATGGTTGGGTTGGAAGGTAGTTATATAATTAATATGGGGCTTCCGTAGTGGCTCAATGGTAAAGAATCTACCTGCTAAAGCAAGAGACATGGGTTCTATCCCTGGGTCAGGAAGATGCCCTGGAGAAGGAAATAGCAACCCACTCCAGCATCCTTGCCTGGGAAATCCCATGAACAGAGGAGCCTGATGGGCTATAGTCCATAGAGTTGCAAGAGTCAGACACGACTTAGCAACTAAACAACAAAATAATTAATATATTGTGTATATGTTAAATAATACCTATTTTTGTATAAAAGCATAGTAGAAAAGTACCGAACTCAATGTGAGTTGGCAGGGTAATGAGAAGGACAATTTCTGGAATATGTGACATGTCATTTCCCATTCTAGTCTGTTAATCATGCAGCTATTTAATCAGCTCCTAATCAGCCCAGGTATATTAGTCAGACTAAACATTTATATATTTTCAGTAAATATAATAATGTTTGCTGAGGACATGATAACTGAACTCCTTTCCTTTTTTCCTCACTCCACTCCTACTCCTTTGTAGAAGAAACAGTGTTTGAAGAAATGACCTTAACACTAGTCATGATACGAGCTTCTCTGATGGCTCAGCCTGCAAAGAATCCGCCTGCAATGCAGGAGGCACGGGTTCAATCAGTGGGTTGGGAAGATCCCCTGGAGGAGGGCATGGCAACCCACTCCAGTATTCTTGCCTGGAGAATCCCACCGACAGACTATAGTCCAAAGGGTCACAAAGAATCGGACACAGGTGAACAACTATGCATACATGTTAGACATAATGTCATACCCCTTGTTATGATTCTTAACCTAAGAACGCTATCAGTGCAGAGCATTTCATTGACAACAATTGCTACTTAAGAAGTGGGGAAATTGCGAAGGAAAAAATTAAGCTCAAAGCTCAGACGTGGCATGCTGTCTTCATTTCCTCTTTTCAGAAATGAATAAGGAAACGTGTAGCCTATTTTCTACTACTGAACAACTTACATCCATATTAAAGTTGATGGTGTTATCAAAATGGAAATACAGAAAGAATCTGAATCCTTGATCATGGTGTTGAACGACTGAGTCAACCTATTCTGACAGGCTCTTTCAAGGATGTAAACCAATAAGTGCGCTTACTTTTGAAGCTAGTTTGATTTGGGTTTTCTCTTACTTATATGTAAAAACATCTTAAGTTTTTAACTGCCTAAAGACTTCTTAAAATGAAAAGATATGCTGTCAATTTTTTTTTTTCTCCAACAACCAGTCTAATAATTTTATGAAGGGAAAGAAAGTTTCTTTGGTATCCCTGCTTTAGTGGATCAGTGTTGGTTCCTATTGTCTGAAGGCACATTTTCCTAAAGAGATGTTCTTGATTCACTTAGGGTATGGTTAACAGTTGGAAGCAATTCAGCCCCACAAGTATTGATTACATTCTACTCTTTGCCCTGTATTATGCTAGGCACCAAGGTATATGCAAAGTAGTTCTGAATAAGATAGGGCTTCTTTCTTTTTAGGAGCCTAAAAATCCTTTGGAAATCAAATGTAATATAAGGAGCTTGAGCTTTGGTGTCATATATTCAGTTTCAAATCTTGTGCTGCCTATTATATATCTGGCATTATACATATGCTGTCTCATTTAATCTTCACATCAACCATTAAGGTCATTATTTATGAACAAGTAAATTAAGTTCAAAGAGGTAACTAACTTTCCCAAAGTGACTTGTCAGACATGATGGTTCTGGGAAATAAATACAGGACTGAGTCCAAAACCAGAGGTATAACCAATGTTTAGGTGGAATCTCAATGTGCTGTTAATAGGCAAGCACCCTAGACGGCCAATTTATGTCTACTGTAGTTCTTCCATCTTAGAGATATGCTCTGAAGTCAGAAGTGGTGCTGTTGGTTTTTTAAGAGAAAAACAAAACAAAACAAAACAAAATGAAACACTCAAACCAGGCAAAAGCTCCATCTGATGGCAATTAGTGCAAAAGGCAAGAACACCGAATAAACTCTTTTGGTTATTCATCCATGCAATGAAGATTTATTTTACCTAATATATGACAGGCGTTGTACTAAACACAATGAAGAATACAAAGTTTCGTGAAGTCCAGTTTCTGCTCTGAAAGAGCTATGGCCTTTTAAGTAACAATAGCTGCCCTGTATCATATGTCAATTAACTGCTAGACATTCTTTATAAATCCTCTGTAATCTTTAAATGGCATTGCAAGTATTTTTGTTCCCATCCTATGGATGGGGAATCTGAGGCTTGGAAAGACTAGACCCAAGTCACACAAGCAAAGTCAAGATTTGAAAGCAAGTCTGACCTCAAAGCTTATGTTCTCAACCACACCGATCTGAAGTCTAAACTTGATTGAGAGAAGTAGCATCCAATAGATCTTCTTCCTTTATTTTCCTCTCCTACTACCCAGTCTCATTCCCCTTGGCACTGAGTGCCTATCAAAATGCTAATTTCGCTTAGGCACTCAGTAAATTCATATCATGTGTTTTCAGCTCTGTAATAGAACTCTATCGTCTTTTCTGTGATGCTTGTCAAGTAATTGATCTTGAGAAATATGAGGACTGAGCATTATATTTCAAGTTCTGTAGGCCATAATAGGCACTCTTGCCTTTAATGTAGAACTTACTGTATTATTTAGATTCAACAAATATATTTTAAACACTTACTGTATATGCTAGCACTCCCACATATGCTATTTCATGGCTTCCATTTTGCAAATAAATTTGAAGCTATAAAAAAAAATGCTGAAAGTCACTCAAATTGCCAACGTAGGTCTATGACTCAAATTCCAGTTCTCTCTGTCCAGCATAGTTTTATGCATATATCCAGGCTTTCAATGTATTTTCAAGGATACGTCTAAATCATGTATATTTTCTGCTACACTAGATGTAGATGTTGTTGGGGATTGTATGGTGAGAACTACTTTTATTTAAAGCATTTACTCTACTTCCTCCTTTCATTCCACTTTCATGATTGCTTTTGGGATATTTTTTGTCTATGCAACCTCTGCTTTTTTCCTTGGTGTCTCATAATTACTGGCCCTGGCTCCAAGCTCTCTCCCATAACTATTCCCAGAGGCCATCCCTCATCATGCTACAGTCTGTCTATCAGTTAAGTTTTCATGAGAAACGTCTCTTTTGTGGCATTTACCAAAGGAAAAAGTCTCCCAAGATTCTCTAAATAGCACAGAGTAATGCTTTTCTCATAGTCTTTTAAAAAGGTTTTTTTTTTTTTTTTTTTTAAAATTGTATGACTTGTCTCATCAGTGGGACCTAGATAGCTAGGCACACAAAAACTGAGTAAACTTTGTACAAACCTGTGGTGTTACTAAGACAATGACTTACCCTCCTTTGCCCCAGGTGATCTCTTCGAAATACTGCATTATTTTTTGAAAGAAGAAAATATCAAAATAGCACGTGAGATTTTTTTCTTTCCTTTTTTTTTTTATGAGTTCCCAATCCTCCCTCCTCCCTCCCCATATCATCTCTCTAAACATCAATGTTCTTGATAAAACTCAACAGAGGCAAGGAGCTCATTTGGGTAAGGCCACAATAGTTCTATGTCTGTTGCCTTATGAAGTTCTTGGCCAAAAATTAGACTTTTCTACATTTCTTTCGTAAATGCATCCTGCTTGAAGGTTTCAGTGTGGCGGCCCTTGAATTGAATTGGAAGAGGGAATTTAAGTGGGAAAAAAGCAGGAGTTACCCACTGTTATAGTCAGAAACTGTCAAAAGTTTGGGGAATTTTATGAAGAGAAAGTTAGGGCAAAGTAAGGATAAGACTACTCTCTACTTGTGGAAGAGACAAGTGGAAAAAAACATCTTGTTCTTTTGAGAGAATATCCAAAATCATGCTTTCAATTAATAGCTCTCAGCAAAGTAGTGAAGCTATATGTAGCAGAAATAATAGCCTCCCATTCCACCCCAAACTGAGTGAACTCACTCTGAATTGTGAAGAGTAGAATTCTGGTCAAGCAAGCAAGACATGAACTTCTAATCAAGGAAGGCTCCCAACCACTGGGCAGACCAGCCATTGCCTGATACCTGCCTCTCTGTAGAATCATGAAGAAACAGGGAAAGATGGTCAGAAAAGGAAGCCTGCCTTCAGATCTGCTCTATTCCTCCCTCTAGACACTACCTTTTTTTTTTTTTTTTTTGTAATGTAGTAAGTAGCTTTTGTACAATATTTCTAAATAAGAAATGACCCCAAGATTCTAATGACTTAAAGGAACTGTCTTTTTTTTTTACCCCAATGGGTCTGTGGGTTGGCTGAGCTGGGACTGAGGCTGTGCTCAGCTGGATAGATCTGCTTCTTTCTGCAGCTCTGTGGGCAAGCTGGGGTGGCCCTGCTCCATGTGTCCTCATTATCCTGGAGTAGAGAGCTAGCCAGGCCATGCCCCTCTCATAGAGGGAGCAGAAGTAAGAGGAAGCATGTGAGACCCCTGAAGACCTAGGTGTGGAACTGGCCCCTATAACTCTTACCCACATAGTCAAAGCAAGTCATGTGGCCAAGCCCAGAGTCTAAGCAGCAGGGAAATACACTCCATCCACAATTAGGCTGTGGCAAGTGTATTTTATAGATGCTGGGAAAATTGAGAGATTGGGGTTGTCTAGCCTACAAACCTGAATCATCCCCAATCTGAAAAAAAAAATGCTATTTTACATGAAGATTTTGAAGTTTCTTTATTAAAATTACTTTTCTTCTTTCACTTTTTACATCATTATTCAAGGTTCTAAAGCCCATCCCTCTCTCCCTTAGCCAGACTCCAGAATTCTCTTTTCTCTTCATTTCCTGTCTCAAATTGGAAACTTTCTCCCTTCACTGTTTATCAAAGCATGATCACTTTCTGTGCCATATTTTCTTCACAATTCTTTAGGAACCAACTATATAGTGTTTTATTGAACAAATAGTATTAAAATTTGTTGTATTGCCTAGGTTTACTACCCATGAATAATAAAGGACATAGGGTGCATGCATGTGTGTGCACATACAGACAGTGTCCAAAATGAGGGAAAGTTAATTATTGGGTGGGGTTAATCTGAATGACTTCATGGAGAATTTGAATACTGAGTATATACTTGAAGGAAATTACCAAGCTTCTTAAGAGCTTAATTACTCAAAAAAATTTTAATACTCCAAAAATCCAATTGCAACATTCTACTCATTACCCTTGTGATGAGGAAATAGACGTGTGGACTGATTAGTATTTTGCTTTTGTCCTGTACTTATTTTTCACCACAAGCCTTTGTGCAGCCATCTCAAGAACACAGACCACTGGTGTAAAGGCAAGTGAATGATCTTAGGATCACTCAACCTAACACATTATCACAACTAGACAGAGCTTAGAGCCCATACAGCTTTGGTGAGGAGGGGTCAATAGTATGCCTCATGCAGGTTCTCTGTCTCTTCTAGTGTATGCACACATGTGTACATGTAGTCAAAGGTAAGTTTATAGTGTCTTGATCAATTAATGCCTATTGGTGATCAGTAAGTTGTACCCTATCTGCCCAATTGCTGCTCTCACGATTAAGGGACATTAGTGCATCCAATAGTACATATATTTGAGTCATTAAGGTGATTTATTGTACAGTTGCTCTGCTTTTCTGTTTCTAAATCCAAGTTTAAGGCAACAGGGTATAAACCTCTTTTTGGGTAAAGTACTGCTATTCTGTGCTTCTATACCACCCTGACTACCCTTCATCATAACATTTTCCCTCCTATATTGCAATTGTTCCCTTGTCTTTCAACCCACTATTTGATCATAAGCTCTAGGAGGGAAAATAAGCAGTTGTCTTTGTTCATTGCTTTATCTCCTGGTGCAGTACCTGTTGTATGTTAGATGCTCAATAAATAAGAAAGTGTTTACTGAGAAAATAAACATCATTTCAGTGTTTTAAAAGAGGACAAGTGAAACATTTTGTAACTTCCCAATGTTACATAATTTCTTATAGTTATTAGTATCTCCACTAAAACTAACATTACCTAGATCAACTACTGCACAATTGCACTCATCTCACACGCTAGTAAAGTAATGCTCAAAATTCTCCAAGCCAGGCTTCAGCAATACGTGAACCATGAGCTTCCTGATATTCAAGCTGGTTTTAGAAAAGGCAGAGGAACCAGAGATCAAATTGCCAACATCCGCTGGATCATCGAAAAAGCAAGAGATTTCCAGAAAAACATCTATTTCTGCTTTATTGACTATGTCAACGCCTTTGACTGT
>SJYV01025233.1:2192947-2222811 GCA_006410875.1 Neotragus pygmaeus
GAAGAATTGATGCTTTTGAACTGTGGTGTTGGAGAAGACTCTTGAGAGTCCCTTGGACTGCAAGAAGATCCAACCAATCCATTCTGAAGGAGATCAACCCTGAGATTTTTTTGGAAGAAATTATGCTAAAGCTGAAACTCCAGTACTTTGGCCACCTCCTGCCAAGAGTTGACTCATTGGAAAAGACTCTGATGCTGGGAGGAATTGGGGGCAGGAGGAGAAGGGGATGGCTGAGGATGAGATGGCTGGATGGCATCACTGACTCAATGGACATGAGTCTGAGTGAACTCCGGGAGTTGGTGATGGACAGGGAGGCCTGGCATGTTGCAATTCATAAGGTTGCAGAGTCGGACACGACTGAGCGACTGAACTGAACTGAACTGAACTGAATGTACCAGTCCAGGCAATCTGACAAGTTTGTGTACTGTCTAATTTGAGGGTTTTACTTGTAGACCTCAGCATGAATGTGTACAGTGTATACTTAACAGTATGCGGTATAAGGCATGTAAACATGCTTCACATTGAGGGAAGACCTGTACCCACTTCCTGCACACACACAGACAACTGCATTAGTAACAACCTTGGAGTTAACATTGAGATGGCTTCACTGTGAAAGCTCCTCAAGGTTGTAATTTAGAACTGAGATTCAAGAGCAAAATAAAATACAAGTCTTACCAGAGGGGGGAAAAAACAGTTTTTCTCTGCGTTAAAAAAATGGGAAGTTTTTTTTTTTTCTTTTTTTCCCCTGAACGATAGGACCATAATGATTCAATTTCTTCTGCACCAATCAGCATCAGCCATGAGATCCAGACCTGGCACATGGAAATTTCAGCCTTAAGTCAAATATTATTTCAAAGTTAATGACAAAATCTATTTTTGCAGTGGTCTTGTTTAAAATATTTCCCCTTAATACTCTTGAAATGCTGTAATTGAAAGCAGTTATTTGAGATGCCAGTGCATACTTCTTTAATTATGTCCTGTACCATCTGTTTCCAATGAAAGGGCAGTATCTGTTTGCAGTTACCAATCTTATGAAAAACAGGCTTGTCCCAAAATAGATTGGAACTAAAACCAGAAAGCATTTCTTTCAGAGGCATCCTTTCAAGCCAATTAACTTTAATCATTATAGAAATGTTTATTTCCCATCTTAGTCTCTCTTCACATGTAAATTCCTTCAGGGGAAAAGATCTCTTTTTGTGACTGTTTGAATAGTTCCAATTTGGATTAATCAGAACCTGCTGGCGTGTTTATGGTCCAATTGTGAATGCTGGCAGATTTCTTGATGAAGGAGGCACACAGTCCCCAAGGAGGGCAGATCCAGAAAAGCAACAGATACATACCTACTACTCAGAGAAAGTTCCCTAACCTCCAGGGTTCCATTCTTGCCTCCATGTTGCCTTCTAGAGAGGTGACAAATGAAGTGATTTTGTGGGTAGAAGATCAGGACTTCTAAGTTGCATCAGTATAAAGCCCATCTCTCCAAAGGAGCTAGATAGTCTCTTAGGCCACAGACTCACATGTGATTCTCATAAAAGCTCTCAGAAAGCTTGGTGACTTTACAAATTTTGGCGGTAGCTTATAAGTGGCACCACACTATCTAGGGAAGAGTTATTTTTAAATTGTTTCTATTTCTTTAGGGAAATTCTCAAACCATAGGTTAAAAAAATGGTTCATGGCACATTTTTGGATGTTATTATTAAGTAGCTTCATTTGTTCATAAGGTAGATTTCTCAAGGGCAAAATCTTTGGCTGATTTATACACTGATATATCCTAAATACCTAGAACAGTACCTGGGACAAATAGACCCTCAAATGAATATTTAAGTTTATTCATGTGTCTAGACCATAACAATACATTAATATAAGACATATAAAGTCTCTGCTCTAATGATGTTTTAGAGATGAAAACAAAAATGTCAAAAGACAAGATGTATTTGCCCATGAGCAGCTTAAAGATAGAACAATAAGATCATCTCTGTCTGGAAGGTATCTCTGCTTTCCTTGGAGACTGTTACTTCCTTCATCAAGAAATCTGTGTCTAGAAGATAGAACAAGATCACCTCTGTGCCTACAAAGTGTCTGGGTCAGAGCTGGTGTTTATTAAATATTTGGTTCATTTAGCTCAGCAAGTAAATGTGTCTTGGCCAACATCTAAGAAAGCTACCATTTATTGAATTTTTAATAAGTTCTACTTACTGTGATGAATGTTTTATACACATGAACACCTACAATCCTCAAAACAAACAAATAAACATCCAGCGAAATAGATATAAACTATTTCCAATGTTTCAATGTACAGCTGAAACTTTTGTAAGGACAATAACTTACTGAGGTTGATCAGTTAGTAAATGCCAATCTGAGATTAAGAATCTGAGTCTGTCTTAGTTAAAAGTTGATAATCACATGCACTCCCTATTTTCTCACATGTAAAAGTCAAAGTGTCCAGGAAGGCCTGCTTCTAACACACCAAAGCTCAGGGATTTCATGGTCACGTATTTAAAAATCTAAAACTACATTATCATCATTTTGGAAACAACAGTTTCCACTTCTCCCTGGAAGCTTCTGGAGTTGTACATTAACTAAGCCTTCTAATAACAATGATATCCTTCAACTTTGGCTTCCTGAGCAACTGTAGCCTTTAGATCTTATGGGCTCCATCCAAGAAGATATTCTCCTTGTTTTCCAAGCAACATGAGGGTTAAGTAATATATTTTTTCTCTTTGGAGTTGAAATGTTATCCTGTCAGGTTGGAGGAACTTGGCAGGCTTGAATTAAAAAAAAACCTACCCATCTATCCCACACTCTCTTCCTCTGATGATTTAAATGAAAGTGTAACAAAATCCTTTAAACCTTCATAATTTAATTCCATCCCCAACTTTCCAGAAACCCATCAAAACCTTGCTGTAGGAATGCCAAGTGAGAGGCAGTACAGGATGATGCAACAATGGGAAATGTGGAGGGAAGTGAGGGAAAGTTGGAAATGAGAACAGAAGGACCCTAATTATGCAGTGGCTGAGCATCTTCACACACTCATGCTAGTGAGTGGCTCCTGAAATTATGTGGTCAAGAAGAAAGCTGGCCTCCATGTTCTTGAGCCTGGCACTCAGGCCTATGACTCATATGCTGGGTCTGGAGTAGACTAACGAGTTATGAACAAACCACTAGCACTAATTTTACATTAGAGAGACTATGATCTATTTGTCAACTGTTCATTTATCACTAAATATTATCAATCACCACTTCTCAGTCTTCATGCACAGTGTACTAAATGTTACTCTAGAAGCAAGTGAGATGTATATTTATTCAGAGAATGTCCCATTTAATTTCATTAAGCACACACATATATAAATATAGGATGAAGGTAAGAGCTCCCACTTTCAAAGAAAATAAGAATGTCAGAATACACGTCTTTTCCATCCTTTGTTCGGCTTATTCTCTAATAAAAGAAACTGAAGATTACACAGATGGAAAGATTTACTGTGTTCTTAGACTGGAAGAATTAATACTGCTAAAATGACTATAGTACCCAAGGTAATCTACAGATGCAATTCAATCACTACCAAATTACCAATGGCACTTTTTTAATGGAACTGGAGCAAAAAACTTTTAAATTTGTATGTAAATGCAAAAAATCCTGAGTAGTCTAAGCAATCTTGAGAAAGAAAAATGGAGCTGGAAGAATCAGGCTCTCTGACTTCAGACTACAGTAAAAAGCTTCAGTAATGAAAACACTATAGTACTAGCACAAAAACAGAAATATGGATCAATGGAATAGAATAGAAAGCCCAGAAATAAACCCATGCACCTACAGATTAAATCTACAATAAAGAGGAAAAGAATATACAAAGAAGAAAAGACAGTCTCTTCAGTAAGTGTTTCTGGGAAACTGGACAGCTACATGTAAAAAGAATGAAGTTAGAATATTCTCTAACACCATACACAAATGTCAACTCAAAATGGATTAAAGACCTAAATGTAAGATCAGATTCTATAAAACTCCTAGAGGAAAACATAGGCACAGGCATTTTGAGATAAATTGCTGTAATATCTTTTTTGATCCATCTCCTTGAATAATGAAAATAAAAACAAAAATAAACAAATGGGACCTAATTAAACTTAAAGCTTTTGCACAGCATAGGAAATCATAAACAAAATAAAGGATAACCCACAGAATGGGAGAAAATACTTGCAAATCATGCAATCTACTGGGCTTAGTTTCCAAAATGTATAAACAGTTCATACAACTCAATATCAAACAACTCAATCAAAAAATGGTCAGAATACCTAAACAGACATTTCCCCAAGGAAGATATACAGATGGCCAACAGGAACATTAAAGAATGTTCAACATTCCTAATTACTAGAGAAATGTAAATCAAAACTATAATGAAGTATCACCTCACTCCAGTCAGAATAGCCACCATCAAAAAGTTTACAAAAGATAAATGCTGGAGAGGGTGTGGAGACAAGGGAACTCTCCTACACTGTGGGTGGAAATGTAAACTGGTGCAACCACTATGAAAAATAGTATAGAGGTTCCTTAAAAAACTAAAAACAGTTATCATAGGAAAGAGTTATCAGAAAGCCCACTCCTGGCATGTATCTGCAGAAAGCATTCATTTAAAAAGATAGATGTAACCCAGTGTTCATTGCAACACGATTTACAATAGCCAAGACATGAAAGAAACCTAAAGTCCATCAACAGATGAAAGGATAAAGACAATGCGGTATATATATATAATGGAATACCACTCAGTCATTAAAAAGAATGAAATAAAGCCATTTACAGCAACATGGATGGATATAGAGATTATCATATTAAGTGAAGTAAGCTAGACAAAGACAAATATCATATGGTATCACATAGTGGAATATGAAAAAAAAGAGATACAAACAAGCTTATTTACAAAACAGAATGAGACCCACAGACGTAGAAAACAATCTTATAGTTACCAAGGGGGAGGTGGGAGGTGGGATAAGTTAGGAGGATGGGATCAACAAATACACATTGCTATGGATAAAATAGGTAACCAAAAAGGACCTACTTAGTAGAACAAGAAAATATAAACAATATTTTGTAATAGCATATAAGGGAAAAGAATCTAAAAAAGAATATATACATATAAATTGTATCACTGTGCTATATACCTGAAACTAATATGACATTGTAATCAATATACTTCAATTTAAAAAAAATTAAAAAATCAGGATAGGGTAAAAGTCAGTGTGTTAAAATGAAAAACACTAATAATAACAACAACAAATTAATATCTTTATTTAGCTTCTATTTTGTTTCAGGTGCAATGCTAAAAGCTTCATAATAACCTTATGAAAGTGAAAGTCACTCAGTTGTGTCTGACTCTTTGTGACCCCATGGACTGTGTAGTCCTGGATTCTCCAGGCCAGAATATGGGGGTGAGTAACCTTTCCCTCCTGCAGGGGATCTTTCCAACCCAAGGATCAAACCCAGGCCTCCCATATTGCAGGTGCATTATTTACCAGCTGAGCCACAAGGGAAGCCCAAGAATACTGGAGTGGGTAGCCTATGCCTTCTCCAGTAGATCTTCCCCATCCAGGAATTGAACCAGGGTCTCCTGCATTGGAGGCAAATTCTTTACCAACTGAGATATCAAGGAATAAGAACCCTTTTGAGACACATATTCTTATCCCTATTTTACAGATGAGAAATTGAGACTCAAAGAGGTTAACATTAGGTTCCAGAGCTAGTAACTGACAGAAGCAGAATTCAAATCAGCTCTTACGTCACTAATGTTTCTATATATCTTGAATAAAGTCATTTCACCTTCTGGGCTTTAGCTGTCAAATTAAGAAGATGAATTTCATGCTGTTAAGGATTTCAGTGGGAAGTTTTGGTATCCAAATCTTACCCTACTCCACTCTCAGGGTTCTGTGCTGGAGATATCTCAGCAAAGCTAAAGAGCAAAACGGGAGGTAATGTACCAGCATTTCAGGTCTTTGGCTATGTCATTCTAGAGAATCCTGGTCTCTGAGGCTGTACTGGGCCTTCCTTTCCTTACTCCCATCTAACATGACTGGATCTGGATAGCATATTCCAAATTTACATAAATAATTAACCTCTGGATAATACCAATCAGCTTGTCTCAGCCATCCAAGTGCAAGGAAACTATGCGCTCAGTTGCTGAGTCATGCCCGACTCTTTGCGATCCCATGGACTGACTGTAGCCTGCCAGGATCCTCTATCCATGGAATTTCCCAGACAAGAATACTGGAGTGGGTAGCCATTCCCTTTTCCAGATCTTTCTGACCCAGTGACTGAACCCAAGTCTCCTTCATTGAAGGCAGATTCTTTTACCACTGAGCCACCTGGAAAGCCCAGCTTTCAGTCAAACTGAGACATGTAGTGAAGCTGAGGATTATATGTAAAGAAATGACAATGAGAGTAAGAGCAGAATTTTAATCAGAACAATAGCTATCAGAAGACAATGGCATAAGATATTTAAAGTGCTAAAGGAAACTCAGTAACCTAGAATTTTTCACTCAGCTTAACTAACATTTAAAAGAAGAGGGTGGGAAAGCAGTTTATCATGCATAGTCTCTCACTGAAAAAAATTATCAAAGAATGTGCTTCATGACACTGTCACTTCTTTTAACCATGAAGCAGTATATAGCAGTGATAAAAAATCTGCTTGCAATGCAGGAGATGCCAGAGACGCAGGTTTGGTCCCTGGGCTGGGAAGATTCCCCTGGAGGAGGATGGCAACCCACTCCAGTATTCTTGCCGGGAGACTCCCATGGGCAGATGAGCTTGGCCAACCACAGTCCATAGGGTCACAAAGAGTCAGAGACGACTGAGCATGCACACAGTATAAAGCATTACAGCAGATTGAGATAGAAAGGAGAAAAATGGGTACAGGTTTTCCCTCTCATATCACCTAAAAATAAGACAAAAAATATTTTAAAAGGCCAAAACTATATATCATACATAGGTTGTATGTATGTGTGTTTACTGAAGATAAATTGTTACATTATTAGTATAGTTTATATGTAGTCCTACTGGTAAAGAGGATAGAGTTTAAATGTTTTCATGTCCATTTCAAGGCCTGAGTACTTGAAAACAACTTAAAGTATTGTGTTACCTGGGTTTTACAGTTGTATATATGTGTCCATGTATAAAATTATCTGTTTCTAAAAGGAAATTGTATGATCCAATATAATTTATTTTAATCTAGTTCAATCAGTTTATACCAATTCCTTCCAGGTCAGATCAGCACAGTTAAAAATTGAATACAACTGCTTGGTCTAATTTTGGCCTACTTTTATATTAGTATGAGAATACATTACTCTCCAAATAGTTCAAAGAAATAAAGAAGGCAGACAGGCTCTATATGGCTGGTAAAAATATGGCATCAAGGGCAGATAATGGATTTGAACTAGAGTTCGCTGTATTTTTATGCTTTGAGTGACAGCATAAGTGTCTTCCTGTTATTTTTGGCAAGGCAGAAACTCAAATTTTGCCTTTGGTGCTTTTTTGCTATTTTATTTTTTTAACTGTGGTAATGCTGTATTTCCCAAAACTGAGAAAAAACATTAAGTCATCTTCTCGATTGCTCTGGCCAAGAATTATTTCCTATGATGCGTTTGAACATCTATGAACAAATTAACCTTAAATCTTGGTTATGTTGTTATTACTCTCTTTGGGACATGTATCCCAGATCAAGTGATTCTTATTAGATATGTAGTAGATATTTATTTCTTATTCTGGTTTCCAAATTTTCTACTAATATTTGTCTAAACTACATCTGTCTATATTATGCAGTAGTCCTAACAGGGGGTTATGACTTTCATATTAAGAAAGGCATTTAAGTTAATGTACTGAGCTATATATTCAGTAATCAGTTAATGTACCCACTACTCAGTTAATGTACTGAGTAAGAATAGGTATGTATAAGAGAGTGGGATGCTACGGAATTTCAGTGATGACCTCCTAACCCCCAACAAGTGACCTCTGTTTAAGGTAAGCATTACATGTTACTTTGAAAGGAAAATAAAGCATCAAAAGATAGCTTGGTGGATAACTGAACTGGGACGGTTCCAACTCTTTCTTACAGTTGAGAGAGCAGATCACCAACTAATTAGGTTAAATCTTTATTGTTCTATACAGTCTTTCTATAAGTTCTTTCTGCTCTTATGACAAACTGTGAACATTTTCCACCCCTGTATGAACTCAGATGGTTTTTTTAGCTCACAGCTTTTTGAAAGTTGCTCTTCCCCCAGTAGCTGCACTTTGCCCAGCATTGTAGAATCTTACCATAAGCATGCACAGCTTATGATATGGCTAAAATTCCAATTAAGATTTCTGGAGATGACAAAGAAAGATACCCATTTTGACACTTACATTTAACTTTATAATGGAGATCCCAGCCAATTGAAGAAGGCAAGAAAATAAATAAAAGATATGTATGTTGAAAAGAAAGCTATAAAACAGTCTTTATTCACAGGTAAAATAATCATGTGCATAGAAAAATCCAAAGAACTCCTTGAACAATGTATTATAACTAATATGTAAATTCAGCAAGGTCACAGAACATAAGGCCAATATACACAACTTTTTAAGTTGGGATACTAACAACAAATTAGTAAGTGAAGAATTGATGTCCACGTGAAGAATTGATGCCCAAGTGAAGAACTGATGACTTCTTAATGTGGTGCTGGAGAAGATTCTTGAGAGTCCCTTGGACAGCAAGGAGATCAAACCAGTCAATCCTAAAAGAAATCAATCCTGAATATTCATTGGTAGGACTGATGCTAAAACTCTAATACTTTGGCCACCTGACGTGAAGAAGTGGCTCGTTGGAAAAGACCCTGATGCAGGGAAAGATTGAAGGCAGGAGGATAAAGGAACAACAGAGGATGAGTTGGTTGGATGGCATCATCAACTCAATGGACATGAATTTGAGCAAGCTCTGGGAGATGGTGAAAGACAGGGAAGCCAGGTATGCTGCAGTCCATGGGGTCGCAAAGAATCAGACACAACTGAATGGCTGAACAACAGCTAACAACCAAGTGTGGAAAACAAAATTAAGAAAACAATAACATTTACAGTAGCTTTGAAGACTATAATATGCTTCAAGTCAAATAGAGTGATATATACGCAAGACTTATGCATGCAAAACTACCAAACACTGCTGAAATTAAAAAGCTAAATAAATGGAAAGACGTGCTATGCTTGGAAAGTGAAAAACTCAGTGCTATGTTATCAATCCAGAAATAAATTCATACATTTAGAGTCACCTGATTTTTTAACTAAGAATACAAAGCCATTCAATGGGAGGAAGAAAATCTGTTAAACAAACAGACTGCTATTTGCATAGGTGCTGGCTACCTATGCAAAAATAAGGGAGGTTCACTCAATCTAGATGTGTATAAGAGACAGNAAATCCAAATATCTTATCCTCAATAATAAAAATGGTGATAATGTTGTCCCTAAACCAGTAAGTTCTGGCTCGTATACACCCGTGGCGGATTCATGTCAATGTATGACAAAACCAATACGGTATTGTAAAGTAAAATAAAATAAAATAAAATAAATTGCCGATAATGTTACTGAAACATATCACTGAGCAATTCACAGACAATTATAAAATTGGCCTAATGAAATTTCCAGTGTCAATAAGAAAGTCTCAGTGTCATCCCTTGTTTCAGAACCTAAAATTTGCACCTTTAACTTGGACAGTCAGAGAGATTTTGTAAGACCAGTGTTATGCAATTGCTTCTCTTCTTGCACAGAATGGTGAAAACACATATCCCCGTCACTGAGATTTGTTCACATTTCCTTCAATTCTTTGATCAGGATCATGTAACATTTTGTTAATCATTAACTTCTCTGGGAAATATAATAATCATAAAGATAAGTAGAAACAACATTTACTAGCAAGTTTCCATGAATTTACTGTAGTTTAGCTAATTGGTCATTTTGTGATTTTCATGAACAACTAAGACTTTATTGCTGGCTGCAATTTAGATTCAGGATTTAGAAATGGAGATTCTAAAGAAACAAAGTTTTGATTACCCACTAACTTCTTAAATTTATCTGTATGCTCCCATAACACCATATATTATTCATACATCATCTCACATTTGTGTAACTGTTTAATTTTTCTCTTTCTCACTGAACTTGCAACCCAGAGAAAGCAAAGCTTCTTTTGTTTGGTGTTGTGTAGCCAGTGACTAGCAGACTGCCTTGTACCTAGTGAGATCTCCATATACATTTCTCAACCATATAAATGAATAATTGAGCAAACCAGTCCAAGTTATAAAGAAAAAATTAAGATAAAAATTTATTATGGAAACTAAGCTGTCTTTCATGTGTCACACTAATGAGTTGTTGAAAGACCATCATGTAAATTATAGTATTTCAACATTCTATTTTATTGCTTGTCTTTTCCAAAATTAAACAAATGCATCTTACTGTAATTAATTTAAGATGTATGCTGTTTCAGAAACCAAAGATGAGACACATTTGTCAACCAGGGAGTTAAAGGAAGAAAAATATGTGAACTCTACCTTAAGCTAAATAGTTTCTAAAGGGAGATTTTTCCCCACTGCATTATAAATTCCAGCTAAAAAATGCAGAAGGAATGATAGAATTACAGATCATCATTTTCCAAATCCCTGTGAAATAATGACCAATGATCATCAGTGGATACTAAATCATTAGACAAAAAATTAAAAGGGAACCTCAGACTGACAATACCCAGACTCACTGGTCTTAATATCACAAAAAGAAAAATGACCAGGCATTTTGTGGCTACTAGTGTGATGTATATAACACTCACAACACCATCTGTGAAGTATAAGCATACCCTATTTTATTGCACTTCACAAATATTGAAGGTTTAAAACTGAAGGTCTGTGGAAACCCCTCTTTGAGCAAATCTATTGGCACCATTTTTCCAAGAGTATTTGCTCATGTTGTGCTTCTGTGTCATCTTTTGTAATTCTCATGATATTTCAAACTTTTTCATTATCATTATATTTATTATGGTGACCTGTAATTAATGATCTTTGATGTTATTACTGCAAAAAGATAACAACTTTCTGAAGGATCATATTGATGGTTAGCAATTTTTAGCAATAAAGTGCTTTTTAATTAAGGTATGTACATTTTTTAGACATAACACTATTTATACTTAATAGACTAGAGTGCAGTATTAACATAATTTTTCTAAAAAATTATTTTCAGTTGGAGGATAATTGCTTTACAACATTGTGTTGGCTTCTGCCATACAACAACATGAATCAGCCATATGTATACATGTCTCTTCACTCCTGAACCTTCTCCCTGCCCCTATAGGTTGTCACAGAGCACCATGCTGAGTTCCCTGTTATATAGCAATTTCCCATTAGCTATCTATTTTACACATGGTAATGTATATGTTTCAGTGCTATAAGCAATGGGAAATCAAAAAATTTTTGTGACCTAGTTTATTGAGATATTCATTTTATTGTGGTGGTTTGGAACTGAACTCACAATATATCCTAGGTATGCCTGTTTTCTTGCCAAAAATCAAATCTGCATCTTATCAAGCTTCTAGATCAAATTTCCAGTTTATCTGATCTACAGGGGACAGAGGAACATGCTAGTGACACCAGATGTAATAAATCCAGACCATAGGAAATTCTACCAAATAAACAGCTCCATTCTCTCCACAAATATATGGCAAAGGGGAAAGAAGAAGAAGGAGAAACCTATGGTTTGAAAAAGATTTAAAAGACATACCAACCAAATGCAATGTACAAACACTTTGGGATTTGAAAAAAATCATAAAATGACAAATTTTTTAAACTATGAGAGGATAATAAAATTTTGAATACTGAATAAACCATTTGGTTTTAATTAAGAATTATTGTTAATTCTTTTAGAGATGGCTATAGTATTGGTAAAAATCTTTTAGAGATACATACTGAAGATACATATGGAAGAACTGTAATACAAAAAAAAAAGAAAAGAAATTTAATGAACCAGATTACTACAATGGTGTGGTCAACCACCCAGAACCAGACATTCTGGACAGTGAAGTCAAGTGGGCCTTAGAAAGCACTGCTGTTAATAAAGTTAGTGGAGGCAATGGAATTCCAGTAGAACATTCAAAACCCTAAAGGATGATGCCATTAAAGTGTTACATTCTATCTGTCAGCAAATTTGGAAGACCCAGCAGTGGCCACAGGACTGGAAAAGGTCAATCCTCATCTCGGTTCCCAAGAAGGATCATGCTAAACAATGTGCTAACCATCAGACAACTGCACTCATCTCCCATGTAGTAGGGGAAGGCAATGGCAACCCACTCCAGTACTCTCACCTGGAAAATCCCATGGACAGAGGAGCCAGGTTGGCTGCAGTCCATGGGGTCGCACAGAGTCGGACATGACTGAAGCGACTTAGCAGCAGCAGCAGTAGTACGTGCTAGTAAGGTCATGCTTAAAATCTTGCATAATAGGCTAGGCTTCAGCCTTATGTGAACCAAGAACTTCCAGATGTTCAAGCTGGGTTTAGAAAAGGAAGAGGAACCAGAGATCAATTTGCCAACATTCACTGGATCATAGAGCAAGCTAGGGAATTCCAGGAAAACATCTACCTCTCTTTCATCAACTACATGAAGCCTTTGACCATGTGGATCATAATAAACTGTGGAAAGCTCTTCAAGAGAGGGGAATACCAGACCATCTTACCTGTCTTCTGAGAAACCTGTATGCAGGTCAAGAAGCAACAGTTAGAACCCTGCATGGAACAACTGATTGGTTTAAGATTGAGAAAGGAGCACGGCAGGGCTGTCTGCTGTCACCCTGTTTGTTTAATCTATACACTGAGCACATCATGAGAAATGTTGGGCTGCATGAGTTATAAGCTGGAATCAAGATAGGCGGGAGAAACATCAGCAACTTCAGATAGGCAGTTGATAACACCCTAATGGCAGAAAGCAAAGAGGAACTAAATAGGTTCTTGATGAGGGTGAAGGAAGAGAGAGGAAGAGCTGGCTTGAAACTAAATATTAAAAACACTAAGATGGTATCCAGTTGCATTACTGTATGGCAAATAGAGAGGGAAAATGTGGAAGTAGTGACAGAATTCCTCTTCTTGGGCTCTAAAATCACCACAAACTGTGACTGCAGCCATGGGATCAGAAAACAATTGATTCTTGGCAGGAAACCTATGACAAACTTAGATAGTGTGTTGAAAAGCAGAGACATCACTCTGCCGACAAAGGTCTGTATAGTCAAGACTATGGTCTTTTTTTGTTTTTTTTTAAGACTGTGGTCTTCCCAGTGGTCAGCACAGTTGAAAGAGCTAGACTATAAAGAAGGCAGAATACAAAAGAATTGATGCCTTCGAACTGTGGCACCAGAGAAGACTCCTGAAAGTCCCTTGGACAGCAAACAGATCAAACCAGTCAATCTTAAGGGAAATCAATGCTGAATATGCTTGGAAGGACTGATGCTGAAGCTGAAACTCCTGTATTTTGGTCATCTGATGTGAACAGCCAACTCATTGGAAAAGCCTCTGATGCTGGGAAAGATTGAAGGCAGGAGAAGAGAGCATCAGAGGATGAGATGACTGGATGGCACCACCGATGCAGTGGACTGAACTTGGGGAAACTTTGGGAAATGGTGACGGACAGGGAGGCCTGGCGTGCTGCAGTCCATGCAGTAGCAAAGAATCGAACACAACTGGGCGGCTGAACAACAACAACACTGAAGTACTTACAAATAAAATATATCATCTATGGGATTTGTTTCAAAGTAATCTAGCTGGAGAAGATAAAGAACATGTAGATAAACCATATTTGGTCATGTTTGATCATTATTGAGGCTGGGTAACAGGCATATGCAGATTTGTTATAATGTTCTTGCTACCTTCATGTGTGTTTTAGTATTTCCGTAATAAATAATGTTAAAAGAGGGATAAAACAAGCAGAAATAAATATTGGAAACAGTCCAGGTTTGTGGTTAAGAATGCACCTCTCTAATCAAATGCCTGAGGTTGAATTCCAGCTCTCTCAATTACCAGCTGATATTAAATGTTCTTGTTCTTCAGTCTCCTCATCTGTTCAACGGGGGTAATAATGGTACTTTTCTAACAAAGTTGCCAAGATTCAGTGAATTAATACCTGTAAAGCACTTAAAACAGTGATGGATATCTAGTATATACTAATACATGTTAACCATTTGAGGTGAAGTCTTCCTAATAACCAGGAATTCATTTTGAAGCTCAACTGGAAAGCATTCCAACTCTAATCATTTGGTAGTATTAGAGGAAAACAATAGAATGGGAAAGACTGGAGATCTCTTCAAGAAAACTAAAGATACCAAGGGAACATTTCATGCAAAGATGGGCTCAATAAAGGGCAGAAATGGTATGGACATATCAGAAGCAGAAGACATTAAGTGGCAAGAATACACAGAACAACAGTATAAAGATCATGACCCAGATAATCTTGATGGTGTGATCATTCACTCATCCTAGAATGAGTGAGCCAGACATCCTGGAATATGAAGTCAAGTGGGCCTTAGGAAGCATCACTACGAACAAAGCTAGTGGAGGTGATGGAATTCCAGTTGAGCTATTACAAATCCTGAAAGATGATGCTGTGAGTGCTGCACTCAATATGTCAGCAAATTTGGAAAACTCAGCAGAAGCCACAGGACTGGAAAAGGTCAGTTTTCATTCCAATCCCAAAGAAAGGCAATGCCACAGAATGCTCAAACTACTGCACAATGGCACTCATCTCACAATTAATGCTCAAAATTCTCCAAACCAGGCTTCAGCAATACGTGAACTGTGAACTCTCAGATGTTCAAGCTGGTTTTCGAAAAAGGAGAGGAACCAGAGATCAAATTGTCAACATCCGCTGGATCATCGAAAAAGCAAGAGAGTTCCAGAAAAACATCTATTTCTGCTTTATTGACTATGCCAACGCCTTTGACTGTGTGGACCACAATAAACTGTGGAAAATTCTGAAAGAGATAGGAATACCAGAGCACCTGACCTGTTTCTTGAGAAGCCTATATTCAGGTCAGGAAGCAACAGTTAGAACTGGACATGGAACCGCAGACTGGTTCCAAATAGGAAAAGGAGTATGTCAAGGCTGTATATTGTCACCCTGCTTGAGTGAAGTCACTCAGTCGTGTCTGACTCTTTGCGACCCCATGGACTGTAGCCTACCAAGCTCCTCTGTCCATGGGGTTTTCCAGGCAATAGTACTACAGTGGATTGCCATTTCCTTCTCCAAGGGATCTTCCCAACCCAGGGATCCATCATTGTAGACAGACACTTTACCATCTGAGCCACAAACCCTCCAGAAAGCAGGCATAGTAAGAACATGAAAGTGAAATTGCTCAGTCATGTCCGACTCTTTGCGACCTCATGGACTGTAGCCTATCAGGCTCCTCCCTCCATGGGATTCTCCAGGCAAGAGTACTGGAGTGGGTTGCCATTTCCTTCTCCAGGGGATCTTCCCGACCCAGGGATTGAATCCTGGTCTCCTGTATTGCAGGCAGACACTTTACCGTTTGAGCCACCAGGGAATGCAGAGTGCACCATGAGAAATGCTGGGCTAGAAGAAGCACAAGCTAGAATCAAGATTGCCAGGAGAAATATCAATAACCGCAGATATGCAGATGACACCACCCTTATGACAGAAAGTGAAGAAGAACTAAAGAACATCTTGATGAAAGTGAAAGAGGAGAGTGAAAAAGTTGACTTAAATCTCAACATTCAGAAAACTAAGATCATGGCATCCAGTCACATCACTTCATGGCAAATAGATGGGGAAATAGTGGCTGACTTTATATTTTGGGGCTCCTAAATCACTGAAGATGGTGATTGCAGCCATGAAATTAAAAGATCTTACTCCTTGGAGGAAAAGTTATGACCAACATAGACAGCATATTAAAAAGCAGAGACATTACTTCATCAACAAATGTCCATCTAGTCAAAGCTATGGTTTTTCCAGTAGTCATATGTGTATGTGAGAGTTGGACTATAAAGAAAGTTGAACACTGAAGATGTTGATGCTTTTGAAGGGTGTTGGTGACAACTCTTGAGAGTCCCTTGGACTGCAAGGAGATCCAACCAGCCCATCCTAAAGGAAATCAGTCCTGGGTGTTCATTGGAAGGACTGATGTTGGAGGTGAAACTCCTATACTTTGGCCACCTGTTGCGAAGAGCTGACTCATTGGAAAAGACCCTGATGCTGGGAAAGATTGAGGGCAGGAGGAGAAGGGGATGACAGAGGATGAGATGGTTGGATGGTATCACCGACTCAATGGACATGAGTTTGGGTGAACTCCGGGAGTTGGTGATGGACAGGGAGTCCTGGCATGCTATGTTCATGGGGTCAGACACGACTGAGTGACTGAACTGAACTGAATAGCTTCCTGAGGTCTTGAAATGAGTATGATTTTTGAGGCCAAATGTGGGTACAGTAAGGATGGAGAAACTGGATGCATGTGGTGATATTTACCAACTCTCCTCTGTGAAGCCTAAGAACCAGTGGCAGAAAAGTGTTAATAAAATTACAGCACTTTGTAACTGGAATCTGTTGTTCCCTTTTCTTTTACAAGGAGATAACTAGGGCCCAGAGAGGTCAAGTAATTTGTTGAAAATTATACAGTTGGCAATTAACTGCTGCTGTTGCTAAGTCACTTCAGTTGTGTCCAACTCTGTGAGACCCCATAGACAACAGCCCACCAGGCTCCCCAGTCCCTGGGCAAGAGTACTGGAGTGCGTTGCCATTTCTTTCTCCAATGCAAAATAAAAATTGAAAGTGAAGTCACTGAGTCATGTCCAACTCCTAGCAACCCCGTGGACTGCAGCCTACCAGGCTCCTATGTTCATGGGATTTTCCAGGCAAGAGTACTGGAATGGGGTGCCATTGCCTTCTCCAATGGCAATTAAACAGTTCCTAGAATCCAGATCTCAAGATTCCAGTAAGTTATGTGTTTCTTATATTCCAGCATGGCACCAGTATAGGAAAGACCATTCATTCATGAAATCAATTATGACTCCAGAGCTGTAAAGTATCTTCTTGGGGGATATCCCTAAATATTGGGAAACAGGAAAGAAATCAGTGTGGTGGGCTGAATGGATCTGAAACAGACAACTAGGCCATCATTGCCTGGTTAGTAGGAAATTGAATCATTCCCCAATTCTTTGTTTTGCACAGTTTTGAGTTTCTGAAGTATTTTTCAAGCCTTAGGCAGTGGTGCTCGAAGGCACTAGTTCAGGTCTCTGGTTTCCTTCATGGCTAATGAGATCCCTCCAAAAACTCAAAAATGACAGTAGTGTGGATCATTTTTGAGGGCTGTTCAGAGGCATCTGAAAACATCATTTATTTGCCTTGAAATAAAGGAAACATTTGTTTTTTTTGAGAGTGTCCTAACTGTTCACAGGGAACATCCAAAATAAGCATATTTTTTTCCCCAAGAACAGCTTTCAAGAAGGGTGTATATTTCTTGCACTGCCAAGAACAAAGCTTTCATCTGTGAGAGATTTGAGAGTTAAAGTGTATTTCCCAGACATATTAAACTTATCTCCTAAAGTCAGTTATTCTTGAGAAATTTCAGTGGCTAAGTTGAAGAAATGTTCACAAGGAAATTAAAACTGAAATTATTCAAAATTTTGCTTTCAAAAAAGCCTGTTAATCAAAATAGGCTTTTACAAAGATCAGTCAACGTTTTTTATGTCTCTTCACCATGTACATGGCTGATGGGAAAGAAAACTATAAAAAAGTTACTACTCTTAGCTACCATTTGCACAGAGAGAATAATTTTGGAAACTAAGCAGTAATTTAACAAAGTAGTTTGGTGTCTTAAAAGCAAATTTTTCAATAGCAAATATTCCTGCAAAAGAACCACTGTTCTAGTAATTATTGAACTACTTGTAGTGTCCTTGACATCATGTCTCTCCATATGCTTTTTCACATATTTGTGGTTATTCTTTGCTACTATACCAAAGTTTGATAAGCAATAGTTTATTAAAGGTTACTAACAATGTGGACTCTGAAATCACATCAAACACTTTTCATACTCTGTTTCATTAAAAACCCATTGGTTTGTCTTGCACTTTGAGGAGATCTTTCACTTATGCCTGCTGCTCCTGCTGCTGCTGCTGCTGCTAAGTCGCTTCAGTCGTGTCCAACTCTGTGCGACCCCATAGATGGCAGCCCACCAGGCTCCCCCATCCCTGGGATTCTCCAGGCAAAAACACTGGAGTGGACTGTCATTTCCTTCTCCAATGCATGAAAATGAAAAGTGAAAGGGAAGTCGCTCAGTCCTGTCCGATTCTTAGCCACCCCATGGACTGCAGCTCAGCAGGCTCCTCCATCCATGGGATTTTCCAGGCAAGAGTACTGGAGTGGGGAGTCATTGCCTTCATTTATGCCTAATTTTGTAACATTATACGTGGGTAATTTGGAACGTTCTGGTTTACTTAGTTATACAGATCTTCCAAATACTGACAGAAAGTCACATTTGTTAGTATCAACGCCAACTTAATCAGAAAAGTCTTCAAGTATTTGGAAGCTGTCAAACCCATGGTGGTGGATAAATTCTCTGAGATTTGAATTTTCTCCTAAAATTTTAATTGTATCAGTCGCATCAGATAGTTTGTTCTCCCCAAAGTGACAAACTCACTCCACTTGCTTTTGAGAAAATGTCTACCAAATACCCAAGTCTGAATAACCATACTGTGTCCTTCCTTCTTTCAAAAAAAAAAAAGAAGGTATATTTCATGAATAAAGTGTTGAGTTCAGTTCACAACTCAAATAATCACACAAATGCTTTTCCTCAAAAATAAGAAGTCATNGGCATGCTGCCTCAGAGAACAGAGAAGCAGCAGCTATGGAATGTTGGAGAAGAAATCAGCCTCAGGGTGTTGATGCAGTGTCTGGCATGGGAAGGATGAGAAGAGGATGAGAGTGACCTCTTGTGGGCAGAACCTCCTTGACTTCACCTTTGTTTACTCTTCTTCCAGAATCTCGGTGTCATGAGTGTGAAGTGATAAAAGTTAGGATGCATGAGTAAAGGCCATTTTCTTAATCTTGATTTTCTTCATCAACAAACCTCTTCTAAAATTAAGTCTCATTTACTTGTATGTTCCTCTCACTTCAGTTCAGTCACTCAGTCATGTGTGACTCTTTGTGACTCCATGAACTGCAGCACTCTAGGCTTCCCTGTCCATCATCAACTCCTGGTCCATGTCCCAGTCAAACTCATGTCCATCAAGCCAGTGAAGCCATCCAACCATCTCATCCTCTATCATCCCCTTCTCCTGCCTTCAATCTTTCCCAGCATCAGGGTCTTTTCCATATCTATCACTTAGGAGTTTGCTTGTCTGCAAGTGATAAAAACTTAAAGCAGTAGACTAGAAGTTTACCTATCTTCATTAAAAGAAGCCTATGTATAAAAAGCTGCCAAGTCAGTTCCATGATTGCCAAGGCCCCCAGCACAGGATCACAGACTATGTCCTTGCTCCAGCTGATACAAAAGAGGAAAGGAAAAACAAAGCTAGCTTTTCCATTTAAGGATGCTTTGAGAATTTGTACATGGATCATGATATAGGGAGAAGGCAATGGCTCCCCACTCCAGTACTCTTGCCTGGGAAATCCCATGGATGGAGGAGCCTGGAAGGCTGCAGTCCATAGGGTCGCTGAGGGTCAGACACGACTGAGCGACTTCACTTTCACATTTCACTTTCATGCATTGGAGAAGGAAATGGCAACCCACTCCAATGTTCTTGCCTGGAGAATCCCAGGGACGTGGGAGCCAGGTAGGCTGCCATCTGGGGTCGCGCAGAGTCAGACACGACTGAAGTGACTTAGCAGCATGATATAGGTGACTGGGAAATGAAGTCTTTATTGCAAGGGGCCGTGGGCTCAGCTAAAACTTGGGACTTCCATTATTATAGAAGGAGGGAATACCGCACTATTTAATAAAGAAAGGTATATTAAAGATAAATTTGACATAAAATAAAGAAATTTAAAATACGTGAAAGACTGAGAGAGAGTGGCCAGCTAGAAGAAGATGCTTAGCTTGCATCTTTGAAAGTGCAATCAAATGTTTCTATCTCAAAAGCACCATTCAAACAAAGACCGTTTACTTCCCTTGTTATCACTTCTTTCCAAAGTATGTTAGGGAGTCAGAAAGGAGTTGAGTAGAAGCACCATAGGAGCTGAGAAGAGTATGTTAGTCACTTCTGGAAGCTGCCAGACCACCACCAGCCCCAGCTTGGGGAGGATAAGTTGTGATTTTGAGTGAAATAAGTTGTGTTATTACATGAAATTGTACAGTTTTCGTTACTAAATTATGACAGTTCTACCACTGAAAGTAATCATAGGATGTTTTAGTATCAACAGGAGATCATACAACTTAGGTGTGCCTGAAGGTTTTATCCAGGAGCAGGGAAAGAATTTTCCTACTGAATAAAGGTTTAGGGGATGATGAGAGATAAAAGTAAAGACCATTTGTCTTTATATGCTGTGAGTATTGCTTGTACTCACCCATGATTACAATAACTACCTCACAGGGTTTTTTGTGAAGATTAGGTAAAAGGAGAATGCAAGAAAGCCAGAAGAGAGCAAGGCATAAAGAAGAACTAAATGAATACTAGTTTCCTTCCCTTGATTCATCCAGCAACTATGTACTGAATTTACACTATCTGCCAGTTTTGTTTTTCGGGATAAAGACATAAACGGGGGAAATCATAGAGAAAAGTAGAAATTAATTTGAAAAAAATCGTATCTCAATTTCCTTGTCTAGAGAGAATTTATCTGACTCACTGCCACCTGGAGGCAGCTGTTGAAATTTTAGACACAATTCTCAAGAGGGACTCCAGAACTTGAGGCTTGAAATTTTAACCCCATTTTATTAACAAAGTCATTCTATAACATACTTCTTGAGTTTTTTTGTGAGGTCATTTAGTTATTTTTCTGCTAAATGCTTTTGCCAACCCAAATGGGTCCATGCATAGATATGACAGGGCCTGAAACCATTTCCTGGGGGTATTAAGCTAGGTATTAAGCCATTTTCCATTGTGTCAAATGAAGGTGGAAATTTCAGTTCTCTCAATTAATATGATGAATTGCGCATGACTTTTCTGTTTTCTTAATTATAGTCTCTAATGTATACAACCTTTATCTTTAGTGACACCTAGTGGTTTCACGTGGTGATGAGCACTCTTTTTGATGCTTTGGCTGGAGAAGGGAATGGCAACCCACTCCAGCGTTCTTGCCTGTAGAATCCAATGGACGGGGGAGCCTGGTGGGCTGCCGTCTATGGGGTCGCACAGAGTCGGACAAGACTGAAGCGACTTAGCAGCAGCAGCAGCAGAAGCAGCTGGCTGGGTAACGGGTCAAGAGGGACTCGGCTTGGGTTTGTTTTTCATTTTACCTTGTCAAATAGTCTGTGAGAAAAATTATGTATCAGGGCAATTCAGATAACCCCATTTACTGCTTGTAAAATAGAACTGATATTTGTGCTCCTATAATGGGATGTCAGGAATCTCTGGAAATGAAGTGGTAATTCTTTCAAGTGGTTACAACTGTAAAAGTAACTCCTTTTCCCTCCACTGGAAAGCTATGGAGGTATTACAAACCAAGAATTTGGAGAGAAGAGAAACTCTGTCGATTGTTTCATTTCCGTCACTGGAGCACAGACATACTATGGAGATTTTAGGGAGGCTGAAGGGAATGATTCACGTTTTTTCTGCATGGTTTGAACTTGTGATTATTTTTTTAAAAGAAGAATGAAAACCAGAATTTGACATTCCAGATTTAAAATCAATTTCAAAATCATTTTATAACAGACCCAATTGTGATTCAGCAGTTATTTATCTTACTCTTGTCTTTTCTTTTCTGTTCACCCCTAGATTATAAAAAATTGAACAGTCAAGTGAGTTGCCAGAGAAAAAAACCCAAACCATTATGACTTTCTTCTTTTTTCCTGAGTTCAAATAGAGAAAACCACAAAAATAATATAGCAAACATTCACGTGTCCGTGTTTTCTTAATAAAAGAATAAATACTATAAATAAATACGGGGAAATTTGCTCTTATTTTTTTATTCCAAATCTCCATCACTGTTGTGCATAAAGTATTTACCCTCCCAGCCTGTGTTTTGTAAAAATAATTTTCTTTCAATATATGCACATATCAAAAATATTAGTGTGTTTTATGTGTCTTAATTATATAAATATTTTTACTGTAGGTATAATTCTACAATTTGATTTTTGTAGCTATCCATGTAAAGATTTATACTCTTAAGTCCGTTATTTTAACTGCTGAGTTCCACTGTACAGAGATCACAATCAACTGTCCATTCTCTTAGTATAACATATTTTTACAATGTTTTTCCTATTAAAGTAAGGCTGTGTAAGTGCTTTCATAATGGTGGAGTCTGTGCGTGTGTGCTAAGTTGCTTCAGTCATGTCCGACTCTTTGTGACCCTATGGACCGTAGCTCATCAGGCTCCTCTGTCCAAGGGATTCTCCAGGCAAGAATACTGGAGTGGGTTGCTCTTCCCTCTTCAAGCGGATATTCCAGACCCAGGGATCCAATCCTTGTCTCTATGTCTCTTGCATTGGCAACCAGGTTCTTTAGCGCTAGTGTCACCTGGTAAGCCCAGTGATGGAGTAAAACCTCTAAAAATTTATTATTCTATAAAAGCAATGAGAACACTAGCAAAATCCTCTTTTTTATAATTTGGGGGATTAATTAATACAATCATGTAAGAAATGTTTGTTTTAAGAAATAGCTGAAAACCAAGAACCCCAATACCATGGTAGCTGTGAAAATCAGAAGCCTAGCCACTGCTAGAGAGGGCAGAATATGTTTATAGATTTCCCAAATCCTTTAGGGAATGATTACTATTTGACTCTTTTGTTATCTCCCTGAGAAGTTACGGTTCATAAGGCCTGTCACTGTTTTACTTGACTCAGAGATTTTTCCGTGCGAACAGCTTTATTCTCAGAGCAACTGTCCAAAGCAATCAGTGGTAACTGTTTAACAATGTATCTCCCAGAGGTGGCAATACCAGTTGAAGCAAATAAGAGGCTGACAAAGAAAAGAAAAATTGAAAAATAAGTGCCCATAGGAGGTTTTGAAAGCTCTGACACATTTCTGGGAATCATGTTCAGGGCTCTGCACATGCCAGGGAAAAATCTGAAAAGGTTCTAATCTCTTACCTCTGGGCAATTGTAAGCCTTTGCAATTAGGGAGCAAAGGCTAAGG
Source organism: Neotragus pygmaeus (assembly GCA_006410875.1). Classification (NCBI taxonomy): domain Eukaryota; kingdom Metazoa; phylum Chordata; class Mammalia; order Artiodactyla; family Bovidae; genus Neotragus; species Neotragus pygmaeus. Next base: position 2,216,211 of record SJYV01025233.1, read on the forward strand.
CAGTGTTGTAAACTGCTGGAAGTGTGGAAGGCATTCAACAACAACACATGCACACAGACAGAGCTCCTTGGCAAAGAAAGGAAGACTTATTGGTTCAAAACCCTTAAGAAAATCTCTGTCTAATCATTAGCTGGTAGCTCAGCTAGTAAAGAATCTGCCTGCAATGAAGGAGACCCTGGTTTGATTCCTCGGGGTTTGATTCCTCGGTCGGGAATATCTACTGGAGAAAGGATAGGCTACCCACTCCAGTGTTCTTGCCTGAAGAATCACATGGACAGAAGAGCCTGGTGGGCTACAGTTCATGAGATCACAAAGAGTCGGACACAATCGAGCAACTAATAGAACACAATCATTAGCTAACTGAACAAAGAAAGTGGCCATATGTGACCAAGAACATGGACTTTACAGAATTAGTCCAGGAAAGCCACTACATTCACACACACACACTCACACACAAAAACACCATTAACACACACACACACACAAAACGCCACCAACAATAACAATAATGAGTGTAACAACAAACTCTGAGAGGGGAGCAATATGATCACTAGAGCTGCTATTAAGTTATTTTAAATATCTATATTTTAATGAAAATTATGACATGTGATAGAGGAGCCTGGTAGGCTGCAGTCCATGGGGTCGCTCAAGTGGACACAACTGAGCGACTTCACTTTAACTTTTCACTTTCATGCACTGGAGAAGTAAATGGCAACCCACTCCAGTATTCTTGCCTAGAGAATCCCAGGGACGGGGGAGCCTGGTGGGCTGCCATCTATGGGGTCACACAGGGTCAGACACAACTGAAGCTACTTAGCAGCAGCAGCAGCATGACATGTGAAAAAAAGGAACTATGGTCCAAATGCAGGGAGAAAAAAAAAAAATAGAAATGGTTGCTAAGAAAACCAGATGTTGTACCCACTAGACAGAGACTTTTAATAGACTGTAAAAAATATAAGGAAAGAACTAAAGGAAACTGTGTTTTAAAAAATATATATGAGGAGGGAGGAGGGTTCAGGATGGGGAACACGTATATACCTGTGGCGGATTCATGTTGATGTATGGCAAAACCAATACAATATTGTAAAGTAATTAACCTCCAATTAAAATAAATAAATTTATACTAAAAAAACATAAAACAAAAAAATAAATAAATAAAAATATATAAAAACAATGTTTCTGTTACTAACTAGGGCATATCAAAAAGGAAATAGAAGTTATATAACACAGTCAAATAGAAGTTTTAAGTAAAAAGTATAACTAAAATGAAAATTTTACTTAAAGGGGCTTAACAGCAGATTTGAATAACAGATGATAAAATCATCAAACTTACATCTAGGTCAGTTGGGGTTATCCAGTTTTAAAAGCAGAAATTTGAAAGAATGAGGAAAAATAAAGTTTCAGAAACTCATGGTATATCATCAAGTATACTAAAATATGCCTAATATGAGTAACAGAAGGAAAGAAGAGGGAGAATATTTGTAGAAATAATGGCCAAAAGCTTCCCAAATTTGACCCAAAAGGCTATTAACCTCCCCACCCAGAAGTTCAGAGAATGTGAAACAGCATGTCAAAAGCCAAAATCAAAGAGAAAATCTTAAAAGCAACAAATGAAAATCAGTTCACTTATTGTATAAGATATTGTCATAAGATTAACAGCTGGTTTGTCATCAGAAACACAGATGGTAGAATGTAGTAGAGTGATACGTGGAAGGGCTGGGAGGAAAAGAAATTGTCAACTAAGATTTTTATATCTGGCAAAATTATGCTTTAAAAATAAAGAAAAATCTTTCCAAAATTGAAAAGATCATAAGGGAATGCTTTGAACAATTTCCAGCAGATTACATAACATATGAAATGGAGAGATTTATAGAGACACATACTATCAAAACTGGCTCAAAAAGTAGGAAAAAGTTGAACAGAACTATAACAAGAGATTAAATTAATAGTCAAAAACCTTCCTATAAAAGAATGTCAGAACCAAATTACTTTAATGGTAAGTTGCACCAAATGTTTAAAGACAAATTTACACCAATTTTATAAACTCTTTTTTAAAAAGTAGAAGAGGATTGAACATGTCTGACTAATGCAATGAGGCCCTGATATCAAAACCAGATAAAGACATCTAAAGACAACTTCAGACCAGATTTATATCTCTCATAGCTATAGCTGCATAGGTAGTGATGATGGTTGTAAAAATGTGTAATTATAATTAAAACTACTGAGTTGTACACTTTAAAATGGTAAATTTTATGGAATGTAAATATATATCTTAAATTTATCATAAAAATAATGCTGCAGTGAATATCCTTCCCCATGCCTCCAAGTTTGCAAATTCTACAAATGTTTCTGTCTATGGACCAACAACTGAAAATTCTGGCATGTAGTTTTTCGATTTTTCTAAAATGTGAAAATTGCTCTACAAAGTAGCTATGTCATTTGTACTTCTTCCAGTGCTGTGAGAAAGTTCCAGTTTCTTTGATCTTTGCCAATATTTAAATAATCAGTTTTTAAATTTTATTTGTTTTTAGTTTTAATTTTTACTTATTTGTTGTGAAATGGTACTTTACTGGTTTGCATTTCTGTGACTTTGAGGAAGATTAAGCATCTTGTAATCTGTATTGACCATTCACTTTTCCCCTTCTGTGAATTGTCTATTCATATCCTTTGTCCACTGGCTGTCAAGCTGTTGGTTTGCAGAGCTACCTTTAAGTGCTGATAACATAGGAACCAGATGCTTGCCTCCCCAGGAGTGACAGTGAGCATTACCAGCCATTTGGGCATATCAGTACTTTCTAGGCAAGAACCATGTCCATTCCAAAATGGAATCTGAAATATATTGTTGTCATGACGAGCAACAACATCCCAAAGGATTCTTTTGCCTAAGAGGTAAGACACTGGAGTTTCTCTTCACTACCTGCATGCTATCAATTGCAAAGAAGTTACACATAAGTTAAGTGTTTTTTCTTCTATTGATCCTTCAGTCAAAAGCCTGTCTTCTTTCTAACCTTGATTACTTTTCTTAGTTTTTGTCCTCTTGAAAAAACTATGATTATAATTTACCTCACAATGAGCCCTCTTCTAAAGTTCTTAACAAATTTGCCATTTGGAAGAGTTTATTTTTGTTAATCTCCTGACTCCATGTATATCTTCTTTCCCACCATCTTGACCACATCTCTTTTGCCTCACAGACATCTCAAGTACTTATACTAACTTGTGGCAGTTTACACCATCAAAATTTAGACTCACCTCAACCACTCAAGCTCTAAAATTGAGCTCCTTTCCATAAAACATTTATTTTTCTCAATGAAGCTGGATTTCAAGGAGTCTGGAAACAGAAAAAATTCATCAGGTGGTAAAACGCTCGAGATTAAGGAGTTTAAAGATCAATTTTTTAAATGTCAGTCACAATTTATTAAAATAAACCGTGCACATGTAAAAACCTAGAATAGCAAAACTTATATTGCAGGAAAAATTCTAGATCTGTTCTAAAATTTCTTCACATTTGTATTCAATCCTGTGAGAATTTTAAAAGGAAAACTTTTGCTAAAGCTAAGACTTGGATACAGTAAACTGGTAATACACATCTAGTAAATACGGAATGTTTGAAAAAAACAATCAAACAGAGTGAGTGTGCAAAATGGTTTTTGACATGAAAGAACTCAAGGATTGTGACTCCCTTCTTCAAGAGACTAATAGAAAATAAACTTCAGCTCCGAGAGGCTAGAGAAGCAGTGTGCACTGAATCTATTTAAAAGAAAATGGGGATTATTTTTACAGAACTGAATGTAAATATTTAAACCTTGTAAGCATAAAAATTATATAATTAATCATCCATTAAAATTAGGAAATAAGGAAGAAAAGGTAAGTTCCTTGATTTCTTTATTATTTAAATTTGAGGATTAATAGGTCATCAAGTAATATATTCAAAAACACATAAATATTTCACTAAGTGATTTAATCAACTAAAGTCATATAGGGAATGAAGGAAGGGAGGAAATAGAAATAAACAAACTTCATCTTTATTCACAGTTGGAATCGATAGATTCAGTCTATAAAGTTTTGAGAAATAAATACATTACAAAAATTATGGTCATCTTAATGATAATCACAACAGGAATAGAACATTTCATATTTAAAGAAATACCCCAAAACGCACCATATCACACATACACACACACAAAGAAAGGGAAAAAATACCAAGCATTAAAGGACTTAAAAGTAGCAAAAGCAACAAAAAGACAGCATAAAATTTTAAGAATATTAAGACCAAAATCTACTCTGTTCAGATCAGTTCAGTTGCTGAGTGGTGTTTAACTCTTTGTGAGCCCATGGACTGCAGTGCAGCACACCTCCCTGTTCATCACCAACTCCCGGAGTTTACTAAGACTCATATCCATTGAGCTGGTGATGCCATCCAACCATCTCATCCTCTGTCATCCCCTTCTACTCCTGCCTTCTGTCTTTCCCAGCATCAGGGTCTTTTCCAGTTAGTCAGTTCTTCCCATTAGGTGGCCAAAGTATTCGGGTTTCAGCTTCAACATCATTCCTTCCAATGACTCTTCAGGACTAATCTCCTTTAGGAGGGACTGGCTGGATCTCCTTGCAGTCCAAGGGACTCTCAAGAGTCTTCTCTAATGCCACAGCTCAAAAGCATCAATTCTTCAGCAGTCAGCTTTCTTTATAGCCCAACTCTCACATCTATACATGACTACTGGAAAAACCATAGCTTTGACTAGATGGATTTTTGTTGGCAAGGTAATGTNGACTTTAATAGACAATTAAAGTCTACAGTTTAGTTAATAAAGTTTTACTTTTATTAACTTTTCAGTTTTAACAGATGTGCCATGGTTATGTAAGATGATAACATTAGGGGAAACAAGGTGAGGGGTACATGAAAACTCTATGCTATCTTTGCAACGTTTCTGTAAATCTAAAATTATTCTAAAATAGAGACATTATTTTTTAAAAGAAGTACAGAAGACCTAAAAAATTTTAATAGAACAATTAGAAGAAATGAAAGTAATGATCAAAGGGCTATCTATCCTCTTAAACAAACAAACAAAACATATCACATTCTAAAAGTTTTAGTAGAGTATTTTACCAAACACTTCAGTCATCCATAACTTCAATGCTAGTTAAATCATTCTGATATAGACACATTTAAAAGGCAATCATATACTTTCCCATGAGATAAAGAATTAAAAGATAATACAGTCTTTTTCTTTCCAATTTTAATATACTTATTTCTTTCTATTTTTCAATAATACTGGAAGGAATGTCCAGAAATGGCAAATGTTAGTAGTAATAATGATCATCTTTGTCTTGTTCTTTAATTGAGAATACTTCTAATTATCTCTCTATTACACCTGGCTCTGGCTTTTGTGTTTATATGTCACATTAAGAGAATGACACACATCTATTTTATTAAAGAATTGTTATCAAGAATTGATTTAAAATTTTATCAGAAATTTTGCCTTAATAAAAATTATCATGTAATGTTTTAATAAAGTTGAGAATTATATTTTATGTTCTCTTTCATATCATCATTCTTGTATGTTTGAAATAAATACCACTTGACTATGCTTTTAATATGGCTTTTTGACTAATCTTTAATTAAGTGTTCAGTAAAATATGTGATGAATTTGTCTGAAATTTTCCTGTATGTGTGTGTCTTCATGTACTATCTTTATTGGGCTTTGCCATTAAGGTTATACAAAGCTTTAGATTTGGGGATATGTTCCAACAGGTGGTAAGAGTTCATTCTCTCTCTCTTTAAAATTAATTTGTTTATTTTAATTGGAGGCTAATTACTTTGCAGATTGTAGTGGTTTTTGCCATACATTGACGTGAATCAGCCATGGGTGTGCATGTGTGAGTTCATTCTCCTTTAATGAGTCTCTCTCTTCTCTTTGACTAGTGAGTAGTCTCCACATTCTACAGTCCCGTGTCAAGTGGCACCACCTGGTAAGTGATATTCTATGAGTATATTAATGTAACTGAAATCTCTTGGGGGGGAAACAAACAAATTTGTTCATTGTCTCCATTACACGCCTGTTATAAATAATGCTTAAAATACAATTGTGTGGGTAGATGGAAGAGAAGAGGGCAGTTTGGTTGAAAACTGTTTTTAGCTTTTTCTTGGCAGAGTCTTATTCCTGCTTACCCTGTGTGCCCCGGAAAATGACCTTCAACACTAATTCAAAAGGATGAAAGTTTTGACTCATCACACTATTTTTCCCATCCACCTTCACTTCCTGACTGGCCTGCTACAATAGCCTATTCTTCTTCTTCATTACTATGGAAATCCTTCCCACCAGACTAGGTCAGAAGTGAATGACCACTAGAAAGAGGACAAGAGGTCATGCTATGGGCAGACAAAAAAGAAAAATGTTTTCCCAGTTCACCACCGCAACCTCAGAGAAGCTTCACTGGTGGCTTAGTGGTAAAGAGTCTGCCTGCCACTGTAGGAGACATGGGTTTGATCCCTGGCCTGGGAAGGCCCCGCATGCAGCGGAGAACTAGCCCTCGTGCCACTATTGGGCCCGTGCTCTAGAGCCCAGGAGCCGCAACTGCCGAGCCCACGCGCCCCAGAGCCTGT
>SJYV01025233.1:2224684-2242386 GCA_006410875.1 Neotragus pygmaeus
AGGCTGCATTCTTCCTCGGGAATGCAGTGGAAGAAGGAGCGGCCCTGGAGGAGGGAGAGGTGACTTGACTATGCTTTTAATATGGCTTTTTGGCTAATCTTTAGTTAAGTGTTCAGTAAAATATGTGATGAATTTGTCTGAAATTTTCCTGTATGTGTGTGTCTTCATGTACTATCTTTATTGGGCTTTGCCATTAAGGTTATACAAAGCTTTAGATTTGGGGATATGTTCCAACAGGTGGTAAGGGTTCATTCTCTCTCTCTTTAAAATTAATTTGTTTATTTTAATTGGAGGCTAATTACTTTGCAGATTGTAGTGGTTTTTGCCATACATTGACGTGAATCAGCCATGGGTGTGCATGTGTGAGTTCATTCTCCTTTAATGAGTCTCTCTCTTCTCTTTGACTAGTGAGTAGTCTCCACATTCTACAGTCCCGTGTCAAGTGGCACCACCTGGTAAGTGATATTCTATGAGTATATTAATGTAACTGAAATCTCTTGGGGGGGAAACAAACAAATTTGTTCATTGTCTCCATTACATGCCTGTTATAAATAATGCTTAAAATACAATTGTGTGGGTAGATGGAAGAGAAGAGGGCAGTTTGGTTGAAAACTGTTTTTAGCTTTTTCTTGGCAGAGTCTTATTCCTGCTTACCCTGTGTGCCCCGGAAAATGACCTTCAACACTAATTCAAAAGGATGAAAGTTTTGACTCATCACACTATTTTTCCCATCCACCTTCACTTCCTGACTGGCCTGCTACAATAGCCTATTCTTCTTCTTCATTACTATGGAAATCCTTCCCACCAGACTAGGTCAGAAGTGAATGACCACTAGAAAGAGGACAAGAGGTCATGCTATGGGCAGACAAAAAAGAAAAATGTTTTCCCAGTTCACCACCGCAACCTCAGAGAAGCTTCACTGTTGGCTTAGTGGTAAAGAGTCTGCCTGCCACTGTAGGAGACATGGGTTTGATCCCTGGCCTGGGAAGGCCCCGCATGCAGCGGAGAACTAGCCCTCGTGCCACTATTGGGCCCGTGCTCTAGAGCCCAGGAGCCGCAACTGCCGAGCCCACGCGCCCCAGAGCCTGTCCTCCACAAGTGAACTCACGACACTGGAAGCCTGCACGCCACAGCTAGAGAGCAGCCGCTACTTTAACTAGAGAAAGCGCACACAGCAGTGAAGACGCAGGGCAGCCAAAATATATAAATACTATTTTAAATATAAAATTAAAGACAGAGGGACAAGGGGAGCTGTGAGAGAGAGAAANCACGACACTGGAAGCCTGCACGCCACAGCTAGAGAGCAGCCGCTACTTTAACTAGAGAAAGCGCACACAGCAGTGAAGACGCAGGGCAGCCAAAATATATAAATACTATTTTAAACATAAAATTAAAGACAGAGGAGACAAGGGGAGCTGTGAGAGAGAGAAACTCCATTATTCACTCCAGTAATAGTAAAAATGGCTAACACTTAGATAGCTTTAATAACATCTTAGTTATGCTCTGAGTGCTTTACATGAAAAGCTCATTTAATCCTCACAGCAGTCCTACACAGTGAGTACTTCTACTATCCCTGCTCAGAAAATGAGGAAACTGAGGCAAGAGGTGTGACCTGTCAGTGGGCCCATAATTTTCAAGTAGCGGAACAGGATACAAATTCATGGAATCTGGTTGCAGAATCACTGGTATCACCACCAAGTTATAATGTGTTGGCCCTAAAAACAAGAATCTTGCCTGCCCTTGGGATCAAGGAATAAACAATAAGGTTGAAGATTTTAAATAAACAGGATTCATTATTAAAAATAATGGTGAATTCATTTTAGTAACCAAAAGAGATGGAAAATTCATGAAATCAGACTTAGAAGTCAATAAGGGAGACAATGATCTAGGAGAGGATCGGATTAGTGAGTAGAGAGGGATAGAGTACAGCAGAAGAATTACAAGAAAAAATAAAACCACTTCCTGGTCTTCTCAACTGAAACAGTGTTATTAGCACTTCCATATCGGTGTATTCTATCTCTGGATAGATAGAAGAAAGACTTGGAAATTTTGTTGCTATTTACCCTATTGTGCTGTGCCGTATGTGTGTGCATTACTTTTTAAAATGTTTAAATAAATATAGTGCTTTAACACTTTATTCAAAAAGATGCTTCTATAGATAATTAAGTTTCATCACTGGCTCAACCTACACATTTGTATCTAAATTTGAAACCCATCTCCTGCTCATGTAAAGATGCTGTTTCTTATGTATGTCTGTGAATGCGCTTCACAGATCATCAATTCTATCCTAATTTTAATCTTTGTTTTACTTTTATGTCATTGGATTTCTTTCCTTTGTTTCTAAGTCACTCCTAATCCGTTTTATTCCTCTGGTGAAGGGGTATCTTAATAAAATAAATTAATATAGAGCAATCTTACTGTGTGAATTTGAAACTCTGTTTTGTTGTTAGCTGTTGTTGCTCAGTCAACCATTTTACTGACTCCTGCTATGTCTCCAGAGATAAACTGGTAATCTTACTAGAGTTGTTAAACTCGTAAAGTAAGAATATTGTCCTAAGAAGGTTCAAAATGCACTGTAATTTCAGTTCTTAATGTTTTTCAGAAGCAGGGTCCAAATTTCACTTAGGTCCAAAAACCAAATTATATTTAAGAGAATGACATAGACTTATGTTGGAAATATATGTATATAGAACAGAGAGTTCCAGAAAAACATCTATTTCTGCTTTATTGACTATGCCAAAGCCTTTGACTGTGTGGATCACAATAAACTGTGGAAAATTCTGAAAGAGATAAGAATTCCAGACCACCCGACCTGCCTCTTGAGAAAACTGTATGAGGTCAAGAAGCAACAGTCAGAACTGGACATGGAACAACAGACTGGTTCCAAATAGGAAAAGGAGTACGTCAAGACTGTATATTGTCACCTTGCTTATTTAACTTATATTCAGAGTACATCATGAGAAATGCTGGGCTGGAAGAAGCACATGAATGAAGATTGTCAGGAGAAATATCAATAACCTCAGATACGTACCCTTATGACACCACCCTTATGGCAGAAAGTGAAGAAGAACTAAAGAGCCTCTTGATGAAAGTGAAAAAGGAGAGTGAAAAAGTTGGCTTAAAGCTCAACATTCAGGAAACTAAGATCATGGCATCCGGTCCCATCACTTCATGGAAAATAGATGGGGAAACAGTGGAAACAGTGGCTGACTTATTTTTCTGGGCTCTAAAATCACTGCAGATTGTGATTGTAGCCATGAAATTAAAAGACACTTACTCCTTGGAAGGAAAGTTATGACCAACCTAGACGGCATATTAAAAAGCAGAGATATTACTTTGGCAACAAAGGTCTGTCTAGTCAAGGCTATGGTTTTTCCAGTGGTCATGTATGGATGTAAGAGTTGGACTGTGAAGAAGGCTGAGCACAGAAGAATTGATGCTTCTCAACTGTGGTGTTGGAGACGACTCTTGAGAGTCTGTTGGACTGCAAGGAGATCCAACCAGTCCATCCTAACGGAGATCAGTCCTGGGTGTTCATTGGTAGGACTGATTTTGAAGCTGAAACTCCAATACTTTGGCCACCCGATGTGAGAGCTTTTCAAATTTGACTCATTTGAATAGCCCATGATGCTGGGAAAGATTGAGGGCAGGAGGAGAAGGGGACAACAGAGGATAAGATGGCTGGATGGCATCACCAACTCAATAGACACAGGTTTGGGTGGACTCTGGGAGTTGATGATGGACAGGGAGGCCTGGTGTGCTGCGGTTCATGGTGTTGCAAAGAGTTGGACACGACTGAGCAACTGAACTGAACTGAGGCAGAGAGGAGGTGGTGAAATGATTCACGGGACAAAAATTAAACTTGTTTAGTGTAAAGGTCATGGTTTGAGCCTAAACTAAGTTCTTGCTAGAATTCAGGCCCACTCCAGATGGACCACTCCAGATGGACCACTCCAGATGAGACAGGACTATCAGGATGGAAGAGACTGCAAGAGAAGAATCTCTCTTGTGTGAAAATATTATCAAGGTGCCTCACTGTGATCAAGGACAATGGGCTGGTAGAAGAGTGGACAGAGTCTCACTACAGCAGTCCTAGCTGCCAAGTCCTAGAAAGATGGGCTGCTGTAAAAGATAGAGAAAAGATGAGTAGATAAAATGGAGAGAGTGAATACAGTCACCTGTGGCTCTTGCTAGAAAGTGAGAGAATCTCTTGCGCAATGCCAGTTTTCTTTCTTTCTCTTTTGAAAATGAAGTATAGTTGACTTTCAAATTATATTACTTCAAACCAGTAACTCAACTCCTTTGTGTTTATTTGAATAAAACAAAAACACTAATTTGAAAATATATATGACCCCTATGTTCACTGCAGCATTATTTATAGCAGCCAAGATATGGAAGCAACATAACTGTCCATCAATAAATAAATGGATAAAGAATATGTGGTACATATACACAATGGAATATTACTCAGCCATAAAAAGAATGAAATCTTGCCATTTGCATCAACATTAATAGACTTAGAGGATATTATGCTAAGTAAAATAAGTTATGAGTTCTCTTGATTGCGAGTATCATCCATCATGGGACTCTACTAGCAAGCACTAGCAGCAGTATCAATGCCTTTGACAGATGGCTGCTTCAGCAGCATCATTTGGCTCCAGCAAAACTGTGTGCTTTCTCAGTCATGTCCAACTCTTTGCAACCCCATGGACTGTAGCCTGCCCAGCTCCTCTGTCCATGGAGGCAAAAATACTACAGTGGGTTGCCATTTCCTACTCCAGGGGATCTTTCCAACCCAGGGATCAAACTCGCATTGCTTGCATTGGCAAGCAGATCCTTTACAGTCAGCAAAAATAGTCAATATTATCTTAGTAAATCACAGCAGTAANTGTCCAACTCTTTGCAACCCCATGGACTGTAGCCTGCCCAGCTCCTCTGTCCATGGAGGCAAAAATACTAGAGTGGGTTGCCATTTCCTACTCCAGGGGATCTTTCCAACCCAGGGATCAAACTCACATTGCTTGCATTGGCAAGCAGATCCTTTACAATCAGCAAAAATAGTCAATATTATCTTAGCAAATCACAGCAGTAAAGAAGCTATTACACCTTTAATCTATTATAGATGGCTCAGCTATATATTAATAGCAGAGAGCTTTTCTATATCTAATTAAGTGAATCTATCCAGTGGTTCCTCTTTTTCAAAAATGTATTGACTAATTTTACTTATTTACGCTTTTCAAAACAACTTGGTTTTTTAATTTATTTTATTGGAGTATAGTTGATTTACATTGTTGCATTAGTTTCAGGTGTACAGGAAAGTAATTACTTATACATATACATTTATCCACTCTTTTTTTTTTTAATTTTATTTTTACTTTATTTTACTTTACAATACTCTGTTGGCTTTNCTTGCTTGGAGAATCCCAGGGACAGAGGAGCCTGGTGGGCTGCCATCTATGGGGTCGCACAGAGTCGGACACGACTGAAGCGACTTAGCAGCAGCAGCAGCAGCAGCAGTTCTCCAACTTATTGTATAAAAAATTGGAAATTCTTATTGGGATCCCACTGAATATCATATACAAGTTTAAATATTTACATTAGACAGCTATATGTTGACCTGCACCTGGTTCTCATTCTATAGCAGTGTGAGTTTGGACGTTCTTCAGTAAGGCCTAACATAAACCACCTTGCTGGTATCTTCATAGACAGACTCCGCAAGGAGTATATTGCACTTAACAGTGGTGTATACAAGAACACCTGGTAAAGAGCATTCCTAACAAAATTTTGCCTGGAAATGCCAATTATATAGACAACCATGGTTGGCTACAAAAGGCCAGCATTTAGTATCATGCATAGGTTTTAAATTACAATTTGTCTGGTCTCAACACCTTTATAAAAGTTTGGACTTATGTTTCAAGTCCAATTTGGCCTCTTTGGTCTCTGTAGAAGGCAAAATTACACATGGTGTTATGAGCCCCACAGATATATCATCACTGATTCTTTTCTTTTTCCTGGTACTTGCAGGAGCAATCAGCTACCAGCCTATGGGATGCATTCTCAGGTCTGATAAGTAATCAAGCCATGATCCTGGCCTTAAACTCCAGGTATAATAAGCTTTCATGCTCTCTTATTGGACTGGTTGAATACCTTTAAAATGTAATAGATACATATCAACAATGTGAAAAGTTACTCCAGGTTCCTCCACCCTAATTCAGCACCTATTCTTTCTGATGTTTATAAACCTTTCTGTATTGCATAAATAGGCAGATAAACTACTATACTACTTTTCATTTTTACTTTGTGTTAATTTTAACTTTTCTGTAAGATCATATTTTCATTTTTATGGCAACAGTATATTTCCAAATTTTGACATTTTCTAAACTAAATTTTATCAATATTGTGATGATCATCCTTGTACATAAAAGATTATATCTGCTCTGAAAAACTTCTTTGAAATACCCTTCTGAGAGTGAGGTTTCTGGTTTAACTGATGTGTGTGTGTGTGTGTGTGTGTGTGTGTGTGTGTTAATGGCTACGTCATGTCTGACTCTCTTACCACTCCATGGACTGTAGCATGGCAGGCTCCTCTGCCCATAGTACTGCCCAGAGAAGAACACTGATATGGGTTACCATTTTCTGCTCCAAGGGATCTTCCCAGCCTAGAGACTGAACCCAAGTCTCATACATTGCAGGTGTATTTCTTTACCACAGAGCCACCAGGGAAGCCCTGATTTAAATGACAGGCAACCATAAAAATGCCCTGTTCTGGAGGATCTTCACTGGCCAACAGCTACATCTGCTGCCTGCGTAGATTTGCCAACATGGTCTGTGAGGCCTCCCTTCCTGTGGGCTGCTCTAATCAATGACCCAGCATGGTAGGACAAATAACTCCAATGGGTGCCAGTGGGTGACTTCAGCTTGAGAGATCTTCATCAGCCAGGCTGATCCCTCCTTGGAACTTGCTGTAATCCAAGACTCTTCCTACCCTAATCCTTCTTCCTTCTCTGCTTCTCTTGGAAACCTCTTTTACTTCTCTTAGACTTCTTAAAATCCTCTTTTAGCATCCATTTCCCCTAAACCTGAAGTAATGCAAATGAAATGAATTGTCTTAGAACTTTTGATAGTGTCAATTTGTTCCCCAGAAGAACTGCACCTGTATATGTTTTGTTAAAGCCTAGTCACCTGGAAGTACGCATGCATATATACAAAGATACATATAGACAAGATTTGGAATATTATATTATTTTACAAGGTTCATGGAAAGGCAGACTGTAGATTTGAATCNGTTCCCCAGAAGAACTGCACCTGTATATGTTTTGTTAAAGCCTAGTCACCTGGAAGTACGCATGCATATATACAAAGATACATATAGACAAGATTTGGAATATTATATTATTTTACAAGGTTCATGGAAAGGCAGACTGTAGATTTGAATCCCCTTCTTCATATTTTATTTTTTTGGTCTACCTAAATGTGTTAAAAATCTCCCACATACATAATGGTTTTCCTTTATTTTAAAAAATTTATTATAAATTTATTATAAATTTTGCTTTTAATATTTTGATCAAGTATTATTTGGTAAATAAAAATTTACACATGTTATATCTTCATATATACCTGTATAATTTAACAATATAAATGAATCTTGTTACTATTAAACCCATGGACTTCCCAGGTTGCTCAGTGGTAAAGAATCTGCCTGCCAAGCAGGAGATGTGGGTTCAGTCCCTGGATTGAGAAGATCCCCTAGAGAAAGAAATGGCAACCCACCCCAGTATTTTTGCCTGAGAAATCCCATGGACAGAGGAACCTGGTGGGCTATAGTCCATGGGGTCGCAAAATAGGCACAACTTAGCAACTAAACAATAACAAAATTAAACCCATATAATATCTTCCTTCTTTTTTTGACTAATTTAGTCTTTCTAATTATTTCTACTCCCTTTTTACTTCTCTTTTAAATCTTTAAAATTGCCATTATACTTATTTCCCCTTATAATAATTTTTAAATAATGTATTTATTTTGTTTATGCCCTTCACTTCTTTGGTTGTATTTTTAGCCCTTTCAAAATCTTAAGTTAAATGCATAGTTTATTATTTTTGTCTCATTTTAAATAAGAAAAGAATGTTGATAATATTTAAATACTTCAAATTTTCTAATTTTTAAAATAGATTTCTCATGGTGATTAGGGAATGAAATATATGTGCTTTTATAGTTTGAAACTTCCTATGGCTAACTATATGCAGAATATTTTTCATCATTTAATGATTATTTAAAAAGATAACCCTTGCTATCTGATTTAGTATAATTTATTTATATCTCCTTATTAATTATATTAAAGATATTATCATTTGCAGATTTAAAATTTTTACCTGCCACATACTAATAACTGAATGCTTCATCTTCTCCTATGTGCTTCTATTTCTCCTTATAGCCTTAATAATTTAATAGTTTTTTATAAATTATATTTTAAAAAATATGTTCAATAATTTTCAATTTTGTTTCTACGTGTTTGTGATTTTATGTTAATAACTATAACTTTTATCAATTTGTATTAACTGTACATATCACTTAATGCTTATTTGAATTAATCATATAGCATATTGATATAGCCCTCCTGATTTATTTCTGATCATGTTTTATATAATATTCCCATGCTTTGATCAAGAGGCATCTACTTACCTTTATTCACTTGTGATTCTTGAAATTAATCTTGCAAAAATTTCACTTACTAATATTATATAATATTATTGCTCTATAATGAGAAGAAATAAAACAGTTTCAAGAAAAATTTTTAGTATATTTGGTTTACCACTAATTCTCACTTCATTCCAATATCAGAAACAAGTATTTAGCTCAAAAAAATTTTTAAAGCATACAGTAATTTGTGAGAGATATTTATTGTTTCTTCTTATGTTTATTTCTATACCATATTGTTATATATCTTAGAATATAAGAAAAGTTTTACACTGCAATTCTCAAGACCAAGACGTCTCTAGCTGTAAAATACACTAGTAATTTAATAACTGCTCTTTTGAAAACAAATTACATATAGGCCAAAAAAGTGTACTTGCTGATAATTGTGTTGACCCATATATTTTTGTTGGGCTTTCTTCTTTAGNAATATAAGAAAAGTTTTACACTGCAATTCTCAAGACCAAGATGTCTCTAGCTGTAAAATACACTAGTAATTTAATAACTGCTCTTTTGAAAACAAATTACATATAGGCCAAAAAAGTGTACTTGCTGATAGTTGTGTTGACCCATATATTTTTGTTGGGCTTTCTTCTTTAGTACCACCAATAGCTGACCCTCAACCTCCTTCACATTTAAAATGGGAAGACTCTTACTCCATCAGCAGTTGTGAACTGCATCAGAACGTCACGTGTGTGCTTGAGTGCTTAGTCACTCAGCTGTGTCTCACTCTTTACAACCCCATGGACTTTAGCCCACTAGGCTCCTCTGTCCATGCGGATTCTCCAGTCAAGAATACTAGAGTGGGTTGCTATGCCCTCCCCCAGGGGATCTTCCCAACCCACGGTCTAAACCCTGGTCTCTCACATTACAAGCGGATTCTTTACCGTCTGAACCACCAGGGAAGACCAAGAATACTGGAGTGGGTAGCCTATCCCTTCTCCAGGGAATCTTCTCAACCCAGGAATCAAAGCAGGGTCTCCTGCATTGCAGGCAGATTCTTTACCAGCTGAGCTACCAGGGGAGCATCATGCTACTTTCCTAATCCTTGTTCATTATGTGGACCATTTTAGCATTTTTGGAACTGGTAATATGATTTCAAAGTACAAGGCAATTTTCTATTTTATCAAAATATTAATTTTTCATTTTCCTAAACCAAATCATACACCCCTAGAATCCTACCACTGGAAAAAACCACTGGAACTTTTTGATAGGTAACACAGTTTTATTTGTTCAGAGTCTGAAAATCCACTGGAGTCCATGAATAAGTCAGATCAATCTTCCTAAGATTTAAAAAAGTATCTACTATGTTCCAGGATATTCCATTTCAAACAATGGATAGCATATATTCAGATCTTGTCCAGTAGAGGGAAATGATTCTGAGTTCAGCACAAGATTTCCTACCTTTACCAACTATGTTACCATCTTATAAAAAAATAATTATTTGTACTTTAAAAAATCAGGAGGCACCGTTATCCAGATCACACTTATCAAAGGAAAAATAGCTGTGTCACAACTTATCTTTTTAAAGGTTGATGGGAAGGTTTATTTTGCCATCTACTGGAAGATGTGTCTCAATATCAGAAGTGTTACATGTGAGAAACACAGTCTCATGGATTAGATAAAATGTGGCAGTGATATATTTCAACTACCTAAATTTCAGCATGGCTTGAAGAGCTTAGCTGGGAAATAACCACCCTGTAAAGTATTATGTCTATGGAGAAATATATTCTGAATTCTAAATAACTGATTACAAATTATTTTTTTTTACCAAAAAATGATTCCTTTATATTTAAATCACCATAATAATTTTAGAGTAATATTTTAAATTCAAACATTATATAAAGCCAAAAGTTGGGCCTCATGTTCTAATATACTGACTCTTAAACTAAGAAAAGGCCACTAAATTTAGCTTACATCTGTTCTTTCCTTAGTTTAATAATTATCTTTTTTTTTTTTTTGGTCAGCTTCGTGGATCCTGCATTGCAGTTTGAAACTCAATTGAAGATAATAAAGTCATCCTTTAAAATGGCATTTGCTGTCACAAATCTTGATGAAGTAAGGGAAAGTGGGATGAATGAAGATGACGAAAACAACCTAGAAGTAAGATTTTGCTTCTTTTAATCATGATGAGACGTCTTTATGCACAGCAATCCCACAGAATGTCTGCCCACAAGTTGTAATCTATGTTTTCTTCTTCACTCTTTTTGGATATAATAGATAAATAGCATATTCCAGCACTAATCTCTTTTCCTGGACTCCTGGTGAACTCTACAATCCCTGGGGTGTAAGGAATTGTATAGAATTTATAGGAACAAATGGGTGAAGAGATTTTGGTTAATTTGTTTAGCAAGTCCAGCAAGTTTACTGGCAAGTGCTTCAAAGAAATAAATAGGAGCCAAGGAAAGTGCAGGTAGGGAGACTTCTGTAGTAAGATCAGTAGCATCCATGGTTTTTTATTTCTCAGTCTTGCTACACAGTTCACTTGATCTACAAGATATTAAAGCAGTTCACGGCATGTTGTATTGAATGAGGTCTCACCTCCATAGCTACATCTCTGCTTTTTTTTTTTTTTAAACCTTCCCTATATGGGGAGAACTGATGATCCAGGATTACATAACTACTGGCTGGCTGGTTGTCTAACTTCCTTGTTTTTCAGAATTTATACCGAACTATTTTAAACATATTTGAGGACACTCTTCTGATCTTAGTGTCTAAAGATGTCTACAAACTGCAGATCTTAAAGGTAAAGGGAAAATAAATGGCTTCGTTTTCCTGTCATAAAGCTAAAGAGTACACTACATTGCTATTGTTGTTTAGTCCCTAAGTCATGTCCAACTCTTTTTCAAACCCATGGCCTGTAATCTTCTAGCCTCCTCTGTCCTTGGGATTTTTCCAGATAAGAATACTGGAATCAGTTGCCATTTCTTCCTCCAGGGGATCTTCTCACCCAGGGGTTGAACTTCTGTCTCCTGAATTGACAGGCAGGTTCTTTACCACTAAGCCACCAGGGAAGCCCATACTATATTTTACTTTTTACCATTTGCCATACTTACATCTCCTTCAAGAATCTGGCAGATGAAAGATTTTCTTTACCTTTCAGAATGTGTCATTATCTCCCAAATGAAATCCCTTCCTTTTATTTGAACCACAGAGACAGAATTTTAAGAATTCAATTTTTGGGAGTATGGCAACAACAGACAGTTAAGAAGCCAAGTATTAGGTGGCAACATAAGTGTGAACACAGTATAGGGTAGCAGAACATACAATGATTGGTCTAAACCATCTTCAGGTCCATGTAACAGCCGTATTTTGATAATGTTAATATGCGTGTTCTTCACTCACAACTCTGGGACTAGGGAATTCCATGGGCATCCTATCTTCATGGATACTATGGTATCAAGGAAGGTCTCATAAACATCCATAATCCCAGTTTTCATATCCAAGACTTCAGCATATTTTTTATGTGCCAGCCAGAGACACAGACTTATCTGGACATATTATGATTTTCAAGTTTGCATTTTTAACATGATAGCATCTGGAGGCAGCTGTCTGGAAATACTGAGAAACTAGATCGATGGGTTTTGCAAATCATAAAATACATTCAAGGAAAGAAGTAGAATTGATATATATATGAAGATAAGTAGAAATGTGAAAGAGAATATACAGATGTAATTTGTGCCTGATTTTAGCCATATATTTTCCATGCACTTTAAGTGGTTATTGAAAGTGAAAGGTAAAGCCAAGGGTTTCCTTAGCAGCTCAGATGCTAAAGAGTCTGCCTACAATGCAGGAGAGGCGAGTTTGATCCTTGGATCAGGGAGATCCCCTGGAGAAGGGAATGGCTATCCACTCTAGTATTCTTGCCTGGAGAATTCTATGGACAGAGGAGCCTAGTGGGCTACAAGTTCATGGAGCTGCAAAGAGTTGGACACAACTGAGTGACTAACGCTTTCACTAACACTCCCATGTATACTCTTTCAACCGCCCCATGCTGCTTATTGAGCATTTACTCTATGTCAGGCACTAAGCTGAATACTTAAAAAATGGGTTATTTAATTTAATCCTTAAAATAACCCTATGAGAAAGTTAAAATTATTTCTCCCATTTTTCAGAGAAGGAAATGGAAGCTGAGAGAGAAGCAATAATATGTGGGCATCTAATGAGTGGAGGCGCTACTATAACTTGGGAGTCTGTTACTTGACCACCTTATTCTTAAACCTACCACATCTAGAAGCTCCCCTGATCCTCAAAAAGAGCTGAACCTCACTCCTGGAGAAGGAAGAGGCTGAGATTTAAAGACTCTTCATTCCTAGGAAATAAACTTCAGAACACTTTTATACAATGGGAGCAAGTGAAAGGGAAGAGATTTAGCTAACCATTGGCATAAATACTAAGGACTCCAACAATCAGTCTTAAGAAGTCAACTGATGGTGGTTAACATGTGAGGCACATGCAGTCTTATTCCTTTCCCAGGGTTACACCTATGTCCTTGCACCTGAGGATTTAGAACAAAGAGGCAGAAGCCACAGCAAGACAGACCAAATTTAGCAAGGAATCAAAATTAACAAGAACTTTCTCACTGAGCTGCCTCCAGGAATACATTCTATCCCATGAGACAGAAAATATCTATATCGTGAATTTGCAGAGGAAATTCTGGAATAAAACGGCATTTCAGGATCAGATAACATTTTTATTTTTTTAACTGAAAATCAGATCCTATGATTTAACAGAGAATTAACATGCACTTTAAAATAAAAAGAAGAGAAGCAGTTGATGATAATCCTGTTTTCCATGATAATCATGGTAATCCTAATAACCCATGCTTAACTTTTCATGATGTCTAGCAAAGTGATTGTTAATAGTGGATATTAGTAAATACGTGTTAGATAGAATTAAATAAAACAAAACCCAAGTGTAGCTACTATGGCAGATGAAGTACTATACTATTATAAACAATGGTATACAAGCTCATTGTCATAATTCTTAAATACAAATAGAAGAGGTGTGAAATCATTGGGAAATCATGGGGAATCTTGGCTTCGTGAAGGTGATGATCTGAGCAGAAGAAAGGAAATAGAAACACCACGGTTCTAGGATGGTTCTTGTGTTTTCAACAGGAAATGGCTGTATGGATGAATGAAGATAATTCGTACATGCAGGAGGAAGCCATGGCGGTGATCAGCAGAGTGCTAAGCTTTGCAGCCAGGAAAGTCAAGCGATCTGTAAGTCACAGGGACTGCTCCTTTGCCACCTGCTCCTAAAGGCCACTTCTGCAGCATTGCTGTCCTTCGTTCTGCAGTGTTTGCTGAACGCCACCAGGTGGCAGCACACCAGCATTTTCCAGTTGGTGGGAACTATAATAGCCACATCCAGCTTATCTCAGTCTTGGAAACAAAACTTCACTAAGTTAACATTCTCTTTAAATAATGTCTTCTAAAGATAATCATTATTATTTTAGTCGCTCAGTCGTATCCAGCTCTTTGCAACCCCATGGATGATAGCCTCTGTCCACAGAATTCTCCAGGCAAGAATACTGGAGTGGGTTGCCATTCCCTTCTCCAGGGGGTCTTCCCGATCCAGGAATCGAACCCAGGTCTCCCACGTTGCAGGCAGATTCTTTACCATCAGAGCCATCTTTGAAGCACAGGAAGATCACAATTTTTAAAGATAATTAAGTCAGTGAAATTAATGGAGGTGAGGGGACAAATACATACAATGGGCAAAAAGATTAACAAATTAAAAGCTAAACTTCCCGTAGGCAAGGTCTGTGTATATCTATATCTGACACAGTGTAAATAATAAAGGAAAATTTGTTCTGCCATTCTCTAAATGTAACTACCCATTCTGTTCTCAGGTTCTGGCCATTCACTGGATAAAAACTATTTTCTTCATAAATTACCATAGCCTGTGTCTTCCAGACTCTCAGAGGCCCTTGTCCTATTGAACAGTTCTTTCATTTGTATTCTATCAGAAATATATTTTAAAATAGTATTCCTTTTACATGACCTGTGTGCCCATCAGGATGAAAGAATGGCTCCACTCAAAGAATATTTGTCCTTTTGATTAAACTATTTTCAAACAGGTGAAGATATGTAAGCTAAACACGTCACCTTATCTTGTTAACAGAGATTTTTCCTAGATTTGTCCCTTTGGCATATCAGCATTCAAAAGACAGGTGAAAGATTTCTAGTAGAAGCTAACACCTTGTCCACATGTCTGTCTCCACTCCTTCCACGAAATGATAGTAATAAAATGTGTTAAATGTATAAAGCTACAGCAACAAAGAGAATTAATAAAGGGATCCTAAAGGGCTAGCGAGGTCAGCAAACTTCTGGATGACAGAATAGATTGAAGATGGTAACTGATAAAGTCTGGCAGGAGAAGCAGAAAGACAGGGGCACGTGAACATCAGGATGGAGGATGGCTGAAAAGGGAGGTAGTTTGCCCTATGGACCCTGGAGAGTCTGAAGCTATGGGAACCCAAGTAATGATGAAGGGTGGGAGGCAGAGGAAACTTGAAGATGTGCTAACTCACTGAAAAGACTCACCTCATACAGAAGGATCTACATTGCATCCCATCCTCCTTTACACATACACTATTCCACAGGGAAATGAGTCCACTGGTACACGAAATGTTGAGGACTTATTTCTCAAAACAATTGCAAATTCCCTGAGAAAATCACCTTGGTTCTGTTGTTTAGACATAATTCAGCATGACCCCAGTGTCCCCATTCAGCTACTCTAAAGCCAAGTTGACCCGTTGACAAGCTTAGCTCACATACAAAATCCCACTAGTGGCATCACATTCTTAAATATGACTAGACAACTGAGACTGGGCAGGCATTTGAGAAAACCCTCCAAATACAATAGCCCCAGGTAAATAAAGAGAACAAAAATGATTATCAAAAATAGATAATTTGGGGTACAGATGAGTATTTAGTCTCAAAAAAAGTAAAAAGGAAATATTTATATGACAAAAGGAAACAATAAAAAGTGAATATGTACTGATTCATCAAGCAGGAATAGATAGGCAATGTCCCAAACTGATGTGAGAACCGAAGTGGAAGTCCGTTGTTTGGAGATGGATAAGAAGCAGCTAAATGACTTAGTGTCTTTGGAAGTTAACACTTGAAACTCATAATTCTTATCCAGAATGGAGAGGCCAGAGGTATACAAAAGAAGGAATCCAGTAAGAAAGGGCTAGAAAACTATGCAGGAGCACTGAGGGATAGAAACAGAGAAGCTACATTTCTCCAGATCTTAACTCTTTCCTACTTTCAGCACTTTACATAGATTTTCGTAAAAAAAAAACTTATACTGTATTAAAAATGCCCAAAGTCTTGTGTTTGAGGAGGTGTGACTGAGGTTGGCAGACTTCTGAAAGGACCTGTGCAGGGCATAATCAGTGTACCCCGAGGTTCAAACAACCTTACTCTTCTCTCGGCCCATACTAGGTCATGTCTTCCCTTCACCTCAAACATGCTGTGCAGCCTAAACATGGCCACACTTACTCTGCTAGAGACACACATCTAGAAAGACCCTATCTGGCATCATTAGCAGCTTCCTTTGCAAAGACACCTGCTCAGAGTTATACATACATAAGTCCCTGAGAAAGGATAATCAGAGAGAATGTTCAAGGCAAAAAAAAATACACAAAAAACTCTAGGGCCAATNATATATATATATTTGTTGTGAAAGTCGCTCAATCATGTCCTTTCTGAAATACACTCAGACTCTTTGCGACCCCATGAACCGTAGTCCATGGAATTCTCTAGGCCAGAATATTGGAGTGGGTAGCCTTTCCCTTTAAGAACTTACCATATTATACACTTTAAATATGTTGCACATTGATTATATCTCTATAAAGCTGTTAGCAAATAAAAATTCAGTTAAAATCTACCTTCTCTAGAACTAAAGACATCTGCACCTGAAGCTTATTTGAGAGCTTTTCTCTTTCTCTATACCACTCCCTCAGTTCTTTGCAAAATGCCTCCAAGGCTGCTCTTTTACCAATAGACTTTCCAACTTATCAGTAGTGCTTCCATTGCACTGAACTATGGATTTGATGGCCAAAATGTACTTGATACTTGGTCAACCTATTAAAATTATATATGTCCTCCACAGAGGCTTCTCTTAACACTTTATAAATTCTGGGCCAATGTAGTCACAATATTAATATTTTATATGACTAAACTTTCAGCAGAGAGTTAAACATTCAGAAAACTTTACATTCCCAGAATTGGGCAGGAAGAGGAAACTAGAAATAGCAATGATATAGAAGGAACCAGTGATCAAATGAAAATCTTAAACTTTCTTCCTTGATACAGAGGGTACTGCAAAAAGTAAAAATAAAAAGTATGATAAGCCTGAAAATCATGGTATGCAGCCTTCTTCCTCTGGTACAGAATTTCTACCCAAGAATTTACAAAAAGACAAAAGTAAAATCGCTCAGGTAACTTAGCCCCCACTTTATCCTATAGCTTTTGTTTCATGTGTAAATTACTTTTAGTGACAACTTATTTCTTTTTTTAATATAAATTTATTTATTTTAATTGGAGGTTAATTATTTTACAATATTGTATTGGTTTTGCCGTACAGCAACATGTATCCACCACAGGTATACACATGTTCCCCATCCTGAACCCCCATCCTGAATCCCCTCCCTCCTCCCTCCCCATCCCATCCCTCTGGGTCGTCCCAGTGCACCAGCCCTAAGCATCCAGTATCATGCATCGAACCTGGACTGGCGATTCATTTCATATATGATATTATGCATGTTTCAATGCCATTCTCCCAAATCATCCCATCCTCTCCCTCTCCCACAGAGTCCAAAAGTCCATTCTTTACATCTGTGTCTCTTTTGCTGTCTCACATACAGGGTTATCATTTCCATCTTTCTAAATTCCATATATATGCATTAGTATACTGTATTGGTGTTTTTCTTTCTGGCTTACTTCACTCTGTATAATAGGCTCCAGTTTCATCCACCTCATTTGAAATGATTCAA